>ML677340.1:9516525-9972454 GCA_007922305.1 Dermatemys mawii
TCCGACGAAGTGGGTATTAGCCCATGAAAGCTTATGCTCTAAAACTTTAGTTAGTCTTTAAGGTGCCACAGGACTCTCTGTCACTGAAAGGGCACAGAGTGGGGTATCAGAGGTTATAGAAAGGGTCCTGATTGCCTGCTTACTTTATGCAGTCAAAGGGGTGGAGGCTAGAGATAATATTTATTTTTTATGAGAGAAATGAAATCAAATTAGAAGGGTGGCCAGCGATTGCATTAACAAGGATCACAGAAAGACAGGCTTTGTGGATCTGCCATGAAGGCAGACTGTTAAATAAGCAAGGTCTGAACATATGAACCATTCTATCTCTTCTCACACTACTTATCAAATCAGGACATTGTGATAAATACAAACATCAGAAAGTATGGGATGGATTAAATTAAACTGTTTCCTCTCCTTTTAATCCAGTCTTGTTTTGTTCATTCACTGTTAGTTTCCTGTATAATTTCAAGTCAACATGAATCTTAAGATAACTCAAAAGCTAGGAAAAGAAGAAAGTACAGAATTGTTCAGCATACTGCTAATAGAAATTTCAGAGGCAGCAGAAGGGACCTTGAAGGACCAGAGATTAAGCAGATGCTTGGCACCCCAAAACCTGTTTTCCCAGGATTGACAAAATACATAAATAAATCAGTGCCTGCTCATATGATTCATTTAAACATGTATACATTTCACAACCTGTTTTTTGTTTGTAGTCCTGTTCTAGTGCTGTGGATTTAGAAATATTTAGGCAACCTTTATTGCTTGGGGGAGGTGTTATTGTTTATCTGAAGTATAACCAAATCTCTCTCTGCATTCACTTCCCTCAAGCTTCACAAGGGCTTCATATTGCAAATGCAGTTGTGAACTGAAAGCCACCTTTGTTATTGTGGGAATTCATGGGGAAAATAGTTACTTCAGAAGGTTTAAGAACTCCATGGATCATCTTTAGAAACGTTGTTTTCTAGCAGAAAGCTGTACCAGTGCTTTGCTAGCTGATGCTACTTATGCATATCTCTTTTTTAATGTTCAATATTGTTTAGTTACTTCTCAAACACTGAAAATCATTGATAATATTGAAAAGAGAAAAAAACCCAAAACCCTTAACTAAAATTAGAGAAACTGCCAGCTGAAAACTTAAAATACCAGTCATAATTTACTTTCTTCACCTTCTGGTGTATCATGAATATCAACATAAATTCCTTACTAAAACCACAATACATACAGAGATCTTCCATAAGAATGACCATATAGGGTCAGACCAATGGTTCATCTAGCCCAGTATCCTGTCTTCCAGCAGTGGCTAGTGCATCAGTGAGAACAAACAGAACAGGGCAATTTATCAAGTGATCCATCCTGTTGTTCAGTCCCAGTTTCTGGCAGTCAGAGGTTCAGGGACACCCAGAACATGGAGTTGCATCCCTGACCATCTTGGCCAATAGCATTGATAGGTCTATCTTCCATGAACTTTTTTTTTTTTAACCCAGTTATACTTTTGGTCTTCATAACATCCCCAGGCAATGACTTCCACAGGTTGACTGTGAATTGTGTGAAGCAGCTTGTTTTAATCCTGCAGCCTTATTCATTTCATTGGGTGACCACTGGTTTTTGTACTATGTGAAGGGGTAAATAACACTTTTTTCCCCCCAAGCCATTCACGCTTTTATAGACCTCTGAGCTATCCCACCCTTAGTTGTCTCTTTTCCTAAACTGAACAGTCCCCATCTTTTTAGTCTCTTCTCATACAAAAGGTGTTCCATACCCCTCATCTTTCCCCCTCCCCCGCTTCTCTGTACTTTTTCCACTTCTAATATCTATTCTTTGAGATAAGGTAATGAGAACTGCATGCAGTAGTGAAGGTGTGGGAGTATCATGAATTTATACAGTGGCATTATGATATTTTCAGTTTTATATATCCCTTTCCTTATGATTCCTAATATTGTGTTGCTTTTTTGACTGCTGTTGTGCATTGAGCAGATGTATCCAGAAAACTATCCACAATGACGCCAAGATCTTTCTTGAGTGGTAACAGCTAATTCAGATCCCATTATTTTGTATGCACAGTTAGGATTATGTTTTCCAGTGTGCATTACTTTGCATTTAGCAACACTGAATTTCATCTGCCCTTCTATTGTCTAGTCACCCAGTTTTGTGAGAGCCCTTTGCAACTCTTCACAATCTGCTTTGGACTCAACTATCTTGAATAATTTTGTATTGTTTGTAAACTTTATCATCTCACTGATTACCCCTTTTTCCAGACCATGGAGGAGTATAGTGAACAGCACTGGTTCCAGTACAGATCTGGGTACTCTATTTACCTCTCTCCTCAGTGAAAACTGACCATTTATTGCCACCCTTTGTTTCCTATCTTTTAACCAGTCTCATGGACTTTCTCTGTTATCCCATGACTGCCTTTGTTTAAGAGTCTTTGGTCAGAGACCTTGTCAAAGGCTTTCTGAAAATTCAAGTGATGCACTATATTCACTGTATCACTCTTGTTCACATGTTGGTTGATACCCTCAAAAATTCTGAGTGGTGAGGCCTGGCTTCCTTTTATAGAAGCCATGTTGATCTTCCCCAACAAATCCTGTTCACCTGTGTGTCTGATAATTCTGTTCTCTGCAAGTTTCAATCATTTGCCTGTTACAGGTCAGGAAGCCTAATTTCAGTAAATGCCAGGATTGGGTCTGGAACCTTTTTTTAAATTTCAGTATCCAATTAGATATCCACCAGTCACCTGCTACAGGAGCTGATTTATGAGAGAAGTTCTAAATCAGTTAGTAGTTCTGCAATTTCATAGTTGAGTTCTTCAGAATTCTTGGGCAAAGACCAGCTGGTCCTGGTGACTTATTGTTAAATTCATCAACTTATTCCAAAACCTCCTTTATTTAACACCACAATCTGGGCTATTTCCTGAGATTTGTAACCTAAAAAGAATGGCTCAGGTGTGGCAATCTCCCTCACTCCCTTTGCAATGACAATTGATGCATTTAGCTTTTCTGCTGCAGCTTTGTATTTTGTGAGTGCTTTCTTCATCTCCTCAATTGTCCAGTGGGGCCACAGACTTCCTGCTGCTCATGTACTTAAAACATTTTTTTCCTAGTGGTTTTTGTGTTTTGCTTGTTGCCAAAAAATAATGTGAAGAGCAATATTTGACGTGCCAGAGTTTTTGCTCCTTTCTATTTTCTGTATTAGGCTCTGACTTCCAATTTTTAAAAGAGGTCGTATTGCTTCAAGCCATCTTTTACTAGGCTTTTTATCGGTCCTCATTTCTTTTTAAAGTTTGGGGCATACATATTGTTTTGAGCCTCTTATGTTTTTTTAAAAGTTCCCATACCGTTGGCAAGCATTTCACTTGTGACTGTTGCTTTTAACTTCCATGTAACTAACCTCATTACGTGTAGTCCCCCTTTTTGAAGTTTAACACTACTGTGCTGGGTTTCTTTGGTATTTTCCTCCCTCCAAGGCTATTTAATGTAATTACATTATGGTTGCTGTTACTGAGTGGGTCAGCTATAGTCACCTCTTGGACCAGATCGTGTGTGCCACAGAAATAAATCAAGAATTGCCTCTAGCCGTGTGGATCAGCACTAGTTGCTCCAAGAAGCAGTCATGAACAGTGTCTAGAAATTTTATTTCTGCCTCCAATCCTGAGGTGATGTTTCCAGTCAATAGGGAGATAGTTGAAATCCCTCCCATTACTATTGGGTTTTCTGTTTGTGTAGCTTCTCTAATCTCCCTGAGTGTCTCACGCTCAAGGTCACCAGCCTGATCAGTAGTATATTCCTACTGTTATTAAAGCATGGAATTTCTATTCATAGAGATACCATGACACTGTTTGATTCATTTAAGATTTTTACTACATTTGACTAAGCTTGCTTACAATGCCTCTCAATCACCTTCACTCTGTTGCAGGACTTTCTGCTTGCATTATTTTTACTTTTGCTGGATCTCACCTGCTGGCCTGTTTCTCTGCAGAGCATTCATGTTGAATTTCTTGTCAACTTTTAGACCTTTAATATCTCCAATTATTTAATCAAGATTCCCTTTTCCACACCTTGCATACTGAAGTTAAGTGATTACAAAGATATGTTAACTGCTCCTTAGGAAAAACACTCCAACTTCTTATTCTTCCAGCTAGGAGGCCAAAAAAAATGAAACAAAGAAAAAAGTGGAAGAGATGCTGTGCTTCTCCAACCTGTTCCCGTTCTGCCTCCACTGTTCTCCCCATATCCTGCACATGTTGCAGCATGGTTGCTTGGGATTCCTCCAGAGACTCCCGCAGGCTTGCCTCCTGGGAAAGCTGCTCCCTTAGCTACAAGAGACAAAACACTGGGGTGTGTGGCTGGAGACAACACTAAGCCATAAAAGCTGAAGCAGATAGGGATTCAATACAGCAAAGCAACAGTTAGTAATATCCAGTGATCTGCTGAAGGTGATAACACTCTGGAGTAAGTGTTTCATGGAAGTAGTAAAGCAAGGAAGCAATACCAAACAACCCACTCAGCTATGGAAAACCGTATTAATATCAGACAGATTTGGCACCTGGACCAAAATCTGTGTTTCCTGAGAGTGGCATTTCTACTCCCTACAGTGTACTCAGAGACCCAACTATTTTCTCTGCCTCAAATCTCACTGCTCGTGCCATATTACCATTTCTCCATCCAAGAGCCTACTGGTATCTGCCTTCCTCTGGACTGAGTCAACATTGCTTCTGAATGTGCTGGAAAGAGTCACTGCAAAGACGAGACACTTCTTCCACTGTAGGGACTGAGAAGACACAGTGGGCCTGATTTTGTTCTCATATCAGTGCAATTCCAGTTGACTACCAATGTAATTGAGGGGATACATTTTCTCTTTCTCTCCCATTTTATGGAGCAAGGTGGGCTGGAGATGGGAAGAGATTTTCCCAATGGAAGGTGAGATCATGCAAATCACTCCAACTGCTTCCATTACCCACCTCATAACCTTTCTGTTCCCTAAAGGCTTACCACCACTGCGGCCTGCATATTGCATCAAGCATTCTTCTGGCTGAGATATGATCAGGAAATCTTTTAAGTCTTTCAGAACTACTGCTCATTTGGCTTGAAGCTATTAAATGATGTGAGGGACACATTCTCCAACAGGATTAGCCTGCTTGGCAGAAGCTCACCCCTACTTCATTAGGGCAATAAGATACATTGTTATGGACTAATTAAAGAGAGTACAGACATAAGGTATCTGCTACAACTTGATCACTAGCTAGCAGACTAAGTCACCCAGTTCCATTTTTGGATACAATAAAGTCATTCTCCAGGAACACAAGAAGCAGTTAGAAGATTGTAGGCTAAGAGTAAAACCTGCTTCCACAGTATGGAACTCAGGTCTCTTAGTAACTTCACCACACACATTTTTTTTTATCTTGCATGAAAAACATTCTGTCTTAAGTTTGTAGAGTGGGGCATGCTCAGATATGCATATTCCATGCCTGGTTTTCATAAGTCATACCCAGATCACCAGCCAGGCTTTTTCCCAAAAATCACTCACTCTTCCTTCTAACCTTCTTTTACACTTACCTCCTGAAGTCTACGGTTCATTATGTGTTTTGTTGTCCTCAGCTCCTCTGCTGCAATGGCTACATCTGCCTAAAAAGGACCAAACAAAAAAAACCCCAACCCAAAACACAATTTATGCCTCATAACTGCAGCAAAATTTTCAAGAGTATTTCAAAATCAGGCTGGCCCATAACCCATTGGTATTATTTTACATTACATGCCATGCTGAGACATGGGTTTGATTCCTAGTTCTAGTCTGGTGCTCTAAAGAGACAAACACCTTGCGTTGCTTTTCGGCAACCACTTAAGACAATTAAGAAGATGGGATAACAGATTCCAGACCAGTCCTCTTCAATTGGAAGGATAATGGCCTAGCTGTGAGACCCAGAGAGTATACAGGAAAAATGGAGATGTGCTTAGCAATCCATGAGTGGGAGGTAGAGAACCCCAATTATTGAGGGGTTATAAATACAGAGGTGTGTTTTTACATCACACTCAATTTATCACTATCATTTATCGCTGGATCCAGAATCCCATTCAAAGAGATGAGATTGTCTTTTACTCCAGCAAAAACAGAGCCACCCACACAACACCATTTCTAATCTCACACACCCCCGTAATCTCTAAGCACATCAGTTTCAAAATTGACAGCATTCAAAGACCAGCGCATTAGTATTCGCATCAGTATAGACACTTTTCAAGGAGTGCAACTCTCAGCACCAGTGTTCCCTTTAATTTTTCCCAGCCAGCTGTGGAATGAATTTTGTTATGGTATCCATATGGAGGTGATGTGTGACACGTCTTCATATTGATGCATATAACAAAAATTAACGTGATGGGCGTGGGGATGAGGGGTTTGGAGTGTGTCCTGGGGCTCAGGACTGTGGCAGGGGTGTTGAGGGTATGAGGGCTCTGGCTGAAGGTGCAGGCTCTGGGGTGCAGGCTGACCCAGGGCTGCGGTGGGAGAGAGAGGATTCCCCCAGCCCTCTCTCTCACCACAGCAGCATGGGGCCAGGGAAGAGGTGCCTCTTCCTGGCTGAGGCAGCTCTGGCAAAGCTGGGCTGAGGGAGGGGCTTCTCTCCCCGAGCCGTGGTAAGTCCAGGGCAGATCCATGCTGGGGCTGGCAAGGAGGGGCGCCTCCAGAGGTGAAAAAGGGCCAGTACAGGTAAGAAGCTGCTCCCAGAACAGTGCTTTAACATCCCTGTCCCTTTTTGCCCCCCGGGCTGCCGAGATGGGGGAGGGAAAAGGGCTAGGTGCCCCGGGGCCCAACAATTTAAAAGAGCCCGGGGCTCCTGATCACTGCTGGGGTGGTAGCCCCGGGTCCTTTAAATGGCTGCCAGAATCCCAGACAAGCTGGACAGTGCTGAAGGGTGGCTTAGGAAGGCTGACCCTCTCAGCCCTGCCCTGTCCCTTCTACTCGAGGCCCCACCTCTTCTAGAGGCCTGGAGCCAGGCCTCCATACCAGTAAGATTTTTAAGTTATTTTCACCCTGGGTGCCTGTCCCCACCACTGCAGGTCCATGCTGGGGCGGGCAGGGAAAGACGACTGGGCCTCTCCTGTTCAGCCCCTACGGAGAGACATCTCTCCCCACTGTAGCCCTGAGCGGGGCTTAATAAGCAGCTGTGTGTGGCCAGGCAGGTTACAGGGAATTTAGCTCAGCACACCATCATACACACTCACAGCCAGCTCCTGTACCTTGGTGGCTGTGGCAATTTCCAAAGCAGCACTTAATCTTTGAACTTCTTCTTGTGCCTTTTCTACATCTTCTTTTGCCTCACTTAGCTGTTGGCGCAACTTCATTGCTTCTAGCTGCACAACCTTGAGTTCCTGCAAGTGTTCCTCCTGCATTGCATTCATACGCTGTTCCAGATGGGCTGACAGACAGCAAGAGAGGATCAAAAATGGTCATTATAAAGAATGCAGAAAAAACGCATCCGAAGGGCTGAGAGAGAACGAGAATATACGCTACCAACACAAAAACCAGCTTTCTACTTTCTGTACCTGCATGCTTGGGATTCAGGTCCTTTTCAGTCTGCAACCAGAAGAGGTTTAGTTTCAAGGTCTGAACAACACTCTCCAATCGGCATGTTCGATTCACTAGAGACTCACAGTTCTTCCATAGCATGTCACTTTCACCTACAAACGCTCCCCTGGCCCGAACAGGGCTAACAGGCTGGTGGCTCCCAGGTGTCTCTAAGGGCTTTGAATGGAAGAGATCAAGGCTGAAAGAAGAGAACATGTGGCACTATTTATGTCATTTAAAAACAACAACACTCTTGTTTGTTTCATGCCGCTGGACTGTTTCTTGCTGTGGCTGACGGCTGCAGCATCTGCCTCTGCTACCAACTTCTACTCCCCCGAGCAGCCGCGACAGGAGCTCGCTGACAAACAGGGGCGGAAGAAGCGCAGGAGAAGTAACTACAAACACACGGGAAGAGAAGGACCCGGGCGGTACGTCCCACCCGTACCTCTGTCCGTTCACACCGAGCCGCTCTAGGTCTCTCGCCAGGGCGCTGGTCTGCTCCTCAACGACGCTCATCCTGTGGTGGAGCAGGGCGAAGGCTTCGGGCGCTGTGGCGCTGACGCTCAGGGGGGCGATGGGCGGCCTGGCCATAGCAGCGACCTGGGGGCGACGTGGCCATGTCAGCGGGTGAATGAACAGCTCGGCCCCCGCCCAGCCCCTCCCCTCCCCTCCCCGGTTATGAACTGCGACCCCGCCGGTCCCCCCCGGCGGGAGCAGACGGGCCCCACGGGCGATGGGGGCGGCGCTCTAGCTCCCCCCGGGCCAGTGTCGCCCCTTACCCCGCTCGCTGACGCTGCGCGGCCCCGTTTCCATGGAGCGCCTTCCCCGCTTCAAACCGACCCGCGGCTTTAGCGGACCCCATCCTGCGCACGCGCCTAGACCCCCCCCCCCAACCCCCACTGCACTCTGGGATTTGTAGTCCTTCCCGCTCCACCCGGACATATCGCTGAACAGTGCCTTCCTGCCAGAGAGGCACCTGGGATTTTGTCTTTATGGACGCGCAAGCGTAATGAACCACACCAAGGTGGAGCGGGTCATGCTGGGATATGTAGTTTCAATCTCTCACTATAGAGCAGGGGTGGTCAAACTGGGGCCTGCGGGCCAGATCCGGGACCGTCCTGTCTGGCTGCTCCGCCTTCCCCCCTGCTTCTGGGCTAGATTCACAAAGGGCTTAGGCATTTTGACACAGTCACAACACCTAACTTTTAGGTGCCTAAAAAAATCACTGGAACAATACTGCAGCTCACAATTTTAAAGCCTGTGTGAGTTGCCTAGATCCTTACACAATGAATGGGGAGAGATCGGTGTCTGAGAATGCGATCAGCAAAAGCCAGCACCCTAGGTGAGAAGCTAACCAAAGGGCGATGCTGAAAACAGGGCTATGTCCTAATCCCTTCTCTGCTCATGGAGGTAACTCCAGGCTGCAAGGATGCACCTAAGTGCCTGTCTCTCCTAATGATTCATGTCTGGCAACCTCTCTCCCAGAAGTAGGTGGCTCATTCTTGTGAGAATGAGCTAGGCAGGCCCAGGACTAGCTACAAAATGGAGGAGGAGAAGGTAGTAGCAGTACCACCCACTTTGTATGTTTTAGTTCTGTGGTTAGAGCACTCATCTGGGATATGGGTCACCAACAATCTAGTCCCCCATGCTCTACTGTACCCCCATGCTCTATTGTACTCTACAATAACTCTTTAGTTATTTATTCAAAATGGAAAAACTTGAAGAGGAGAGACTGAGGGAGTCCTACATCAGAATTACCCCATAGCTCAGTGCTTAGGGCACTCCCTTGAGAGATAGGGTGACCTGTGTTTAAATCCTATTCTTCCTCTGGCAGAGGGAGGAATTTAACCCAGGTCTTTCACAGCCCAGGTGACTGCTTTAACCACTGACAGCATGAACAAAAAGTTGTAAGGTGGGCACCCCACCTTCTCTCCCTCCCTGATTTTGAATGGTCCCCAACCGAGTACAGAGCCTTGAAGAACTCTTAGGGGTTTCTTTAACTCTCTACTCCCAAGGGGAATTTTTCTGTCTGTATTGTTACACACAGACTTGCTGACGGGTATTTGAAATAAATTACCAAAATAACTGAAACTGGCATGATTATATAGTGTTTTGACAAAATGTGCACAATTTTAAAATATATGCAGATTTTTTTTTTTGCGCAAAATTCCCCTTATATAGAAGAACAGCATATACCTGACGTGTACAAAAAGAGCAACTAATATATAGGTTAAATTGAAATGAGATCCTTTCATAAGTTGCTGTATGGGGACAATATTTGACAAAAGATATCTCAGCCTGAAGGCACAGAATTAATTTTGTATTAAACAGATCAACCAGATTTCCAATTTAGTTTGCATTAAAATAAATGATTGAGCTGAACTTGTCATTCTCATTCTTAATCTTCCTTTCAAAAACTGCTGTGAAAGAGTAACATCACATCAAAACTGTAGGAGTAAAAAGCATAAATCAACCTGTCTGTGGTGGTGTTTATGTAAACTTCTCAGAAGAAGAATCTGATCAAAGCACTTAACTGTGAGGGCTGAGATGAAGCAGTCTAACGTATTTTGCAGCCCTGGATATCCTTGCACAATACAGTTTCACTTCAGACTTTAAAAGAGCCTAAAACTGTGATTATTTTATTTATTCTGCACAGACAACGGTGCGGGAGACAAGACCCTGTGATGATAAAGGGTGGTTTTCTTTAATTTGTGTTCTCAACATCAGTCTCCAGTTATATGAATTTTGCACACAGTATCTACCTGTGTATCTGATAATCATCAGAGCTGCATGAATGTGGAAGTGCACAAAAAATTGTAAGCAGAGGCATATTGTAAACCAGGCTCTAAAAGTAATGCTAGATTGAGATCTGACTTTTCTAGGGAGACATTTTCATGCCTCTTGCCTTTCTTCCTCCCTCTCTGCTAAACACCTTGTCTCTTCACTTTGAACATTCTGCTTTTCTTGCATTCTCAGGCAAAGGTGCATATGATTCACTCTACATTCACCACAGATCACAAATTCTAAGGACAGTATTGTAAAAGCTGGAGACGAAAATGCTGGTTATCTAGTTAATTTCCCTGGTAGGGCAACTTTGTTCTCAACAGTTTTCTTTTAGCGGTTTGTCAAGTCCAGTTTTAAATGTTTCAAACAATGGGGCTTCTACTATTTCCCTTGGGATACTACTTCACAATCAAATAGATTCCATTGTCCAGAAGTGTTGCTTACACTTCATTTTATTGCAATCACATTGCTCTTAGTTATACCATCCATTACTATTCTACACAATTCCTCTCCCTTCTTGTTTACATTTTTATTTAATTATATGTAGTTATTTCCTGACCTCCTTATTATTTAGCAAAGCTTTACATATATACTCTTAATCTTTCCTGCATATATAAGATCATGTATTCTCTTAATATTTTTGTTGCTGTTCTCTAGCAAACACAGAGGGTTTTGGGAGAAGCCAGCCAGGTAGGAAAGGCACAGGGAAAGTAGCAGGAAGGTCTAGGAGGAGAGTAGACCTTTAGCTGTGGTGTGAAATTACTGGTGTGAAAAATTACTTGATCAATGAAGTCACTACTGACCTTACAGCTGCAGAGATAGTGATTACTGACTTTCTTTTATTTGATAGTAGCAGTATTATTTTATCTCCTAGGCCTTGTTTATAGTCACAGTATTATTTTGTCTTGTAGGAATTCCAGAACTACTAACCTCGCCTTGTAAGCATTTTCTTATCTTGTGGGAGCCCCATGTTTTTTAAGTGAAAGGCAGGGGGCTACTGTGCAGGATTATACTGATGTAATGTGTAACCAATGAAACTGTTTTCTATGCTAAAGGTATAAAACCCCTTGTGCTGCAGCAGAGGGGCATTCCTTCTTGCTACTTGCTTGTTTGGAATCCTGCTATAGCAGATAATAAAGATTCCCCTACTGGGGTGCCTTTGTCTTTATACTTCAGTCTAGTTCGTTTTATTCCCACCTGGGAACGAGCCTGGAAACCCCGGGACGGGGGGTTTCCCACGACAGCTGCTGATTAGAAGTTTGAGCTGGAACCTGGAGTAGGGGAGCCTGGGTTCCCCTATCGACCAGGGAGGAAATGGCACCAGCAGGGCAGTGAACTGGAAGACTGCTTGTGTCACTGCAGAGTGGCTGAGTTAGGGCAGCAGGCATGAGGACTGCCTGCCACTGTAGGTGAAGAGACTTTGAAAGAATACCCCAGAAGAGTAAACCATATGGTGACCTGGCTGGAAGGCTAAGTCATAAAGGGACAGTAGCAGCAACTCCTGGAGTGAGAGAGGAACTGCAGACAGAGAGCAGTGAGGGTGCAACCACAGGAAGGAGTGCCAGCCTTGAAGAGCTAATACCCACAGTGGCCAGGAGGAGGTGCCATCTACTGGTGCCCAGAGTGCCCAGTGACACTAAGATTAATTGTCATCTAATGTAATTTATGTCTTGTCTATTTTACTGGAAGGCAGTTTGTAACATCATAATCTCTAGTATAACCAATTCTGATGTTGCAGTGAGGAGTAAGTGTAACCCACACTCCTCCTGGATGTGGTGTTCTGTCCCATCTAATGGCACCGAGACCACTTGGAGAGAGAAAATGAGTCTGCTCTATGGCCTTAGCTAAGAGCCAACTGGCTTTTAGTTCATGTGGTAGACAAGGCTCATACACCAAGCTCCAGAGGTCCCTGGGGGGGGGAGGTCTGTTGGCATTACATAAGCAGTAGGCACAGACAAACTCAACAACATCATATCTTGTCTGCAGGCAAGTATCTCTAATAAAAATGTGAAGAAAAATGCAGAAAATATTTGTCTAAATTGAATATTCTTCAAAGCTTTAATTGTGACAGCAGTAGGTAGGTTTAAGTTAGTCAGACTTCCCCCTACTTTCTGAGGGACACACTGAGACCACTTAATAGCTTCTTCTGTCCCCCTTCCTGTTGCATTCTCTCAAATCTCTTTCCCCTCACCACTATGGAGCCCAATTAAAAAAAGTAGAACCACTGCCTTCTTACAACCCTGAACTTTGAGTTTGTGCAAGGATACAAATCCAGATCCAAATTTCACAGATGTGCTTATCTTTACAGTAGACCTATATTAAAACCCCAGATCTGAACCATAGCAGGCATTGAGATGTTTGAAATCTGGATCTGAATGTTGCAGCATGGACTTACCTTTTACTTTTTAGGCACATAAAAAATCTCCAGTTTAAATTTGCCATAATGTGGCTTTGCTTTTTTCCCCCTTGTTTTTTGTTTTTAATATGAAACTTAAATGTTTGAAACTGAACATTCGTCTGTTGCGTCCGACGAAGTGGGTATTAGCCCACGAAAGCTTATGCTCTAATACTTTCGTTAGTCTTTAAGGTGCCACAGGACTCTTTGTCACTTCTGCAATTCCAGACTAACACGGCTACCCCTCTGATTCTTGACATTCTGTATAGGTCATGTATGACGTTCTTCTTTTCAAGGATAATAGTACTCCTTGTGTTAGTTATTTGGGGGGAAATGTGTGTTAGCCTCTTTCCCACTGCTTTGCAGACACACCCAATGAGGCTCTTCCCAGACCTCACATCTTAAAAAATTCTCATATAGCGCAAATTAGTAGCTTTTACATCCAAGTAAACACAGGAAGTGGAGGGGAGGGAGAGGAGGGGTTATTATATAGGAGAGCATAGACCATGGAGTTACACAACAGAAGATAGACTTGTTTAGCTGAAGTATGCTCATCAGGACACTCAAACTAATATACTAGAATGTCTTGTCCCATCTAATGTTTTAAAAATCCATTCCTATAAGCACATATTAATTGACAGTGTTTTCAACAGTGTTTTAAATTGATATGGTTAATATATTTGATTTAGCAAAATACTGAGATCAAGAAATTTCCCAGTGAACAGCCAAAAATTTCTGTCCAAAATATAACTTTATAAGAAAATAAGGAAATTAATTAGCACTCTGGTTATAGCAGACTAATACATTCAGTCACTCATTGAAGAAATCCAATTTTTTTAAAAAGTATTTAAGGGGTGTATCTATTTCGAATAATCCTTTGTCTAGATCTTGGAAGCCAATTAGGCTACAGAGCCTGACCAAGGGGCACTCAATAGCTAAGAAATGTGCCTTTATTCAAATAGCTGTCTGTCTTCTGTCTGACCAGTCTACAAAGTATGAGACCTATCCTCTTCCCATTGGAGTAAATTAAGAATCTCACCTTGATTTCAGTGACAGTAGGTTTCAGCCCTATGAATAATTTCTATTTATGATACTTGGATTTCTTCTGCAGGTAGTTGAGAACCTTAGTGCAAGTATTTCACTTTTTTTAACCTTTGTGTATAATACTGAGAGATTTAGAAAGCCAAACTATTAATTTCCATTATTAATAGTATTCCAGTGTCCCTTCACAGATTTAATTAGAGTTACTCCTGCTTTATACTCCTGTTGGTATAGGTGATATCAAAATTGGCACCCATATCGTTATTTCTGAGACAATAACATAACTTGGTATCTTTAGTACAATATAATCCTTATTATAATCAGGATCCACTGTACTACCATACTTCCAGATAATTTAAACAAATACACTGGACCCATGCTAGAATGCGGGGTTTGGGATCCATGCACGCTGGACCGTGTTAATGCGGGGCCGCATTGCCATGGATCCCAATTTAAATAATTAAATTTGGGATCCATCGCCCCAACTGCGCTATATGCGAATCCGCGCTGTAGCAACACGGGCTATAGCGACGGTCTGGTGTATCTGTCTCCATTTTACTGTCACAATAAAAGGGAATAGCTTTTGGGATTCAACCACTCAACCACATCTCTTTGGACGTTAATTGTTAAATGGTGCATCTGAACTATTGTGGCGAAGAAGGTCAGCTCTAAGATCCTTTACTACTAAATTGACCATGCTCAGCTGCTTTAATTAGCATAGCTCCATTGCCTTCATTGATATACATGGCTGACTTAACCTGGCTGACAATCTGACCCCACTACCTTCATTAGGGGTTCCCAATTCAGGTGCCCAATGGTGACAGTACAAACTCTTCATCCTTTCACTTTTCAGAGGCAAATGCCTCCTTCGTGGAGTGGGAGGTGTGGCATGCGCTCCATATTCTTCATAATGATATTATTATGATATGGTTATAGTATAATTATGCAAGATAAATCATGCAAAATGTCTTTGGGAAACGTATGATTTGCTGAATATTATTATCCTATTTATATGCATGTATCATTTTTCATCTGAAGTTATGTATATTGACTGTATATCTGTATTTCAAATGTAGTTACACCTGGGTAACACCCACTAGGCAGGAAGCTTTCAGTCAGCTGGTTGGGAAGGGCCTAGAATCGACAGTGCAATGAGTCATTAGAAAGAACAATAGGCCTTAGGAGAAGCTTATCTCCTACCTGATGAGCCTTCCTGAGAACACGCCAAATAGCCTATAAGTAATGGCTGCTACGACTCTGCAAGGACATGTGATCAGATCACATGTCTCTGGACACCATCTTGGGATGTCATCTTTTTCCCACAGAGTGGTCTGGAAACCAAGCTTGGGAACTAAAAGTTCCCGCCATATGCAAAAGCTATATTACTCCTGGGGGTATTTTACACATGCACACAGTAGCGCAGTTAATGAGAGGTGCATATTTTAATTTTTTTGTGCAGAAAAAAGCTGATGCTGAAATGTTGCTTCAATTCCACCTTTTGCTCATGAGAGGGCATTGTGGTGACTGAACACAGCAGCAGTGCCTTGCCAGCAATGGATGGCAGTGTCAGTGACCAAGGTATCCTGTGACAGATGCAGAGGTTAGATGGCTGAGCAATCAAGATATCAACTTGTCACTCATAGCCGGTTAATACCATACTGAACTACTATGCTTTTGGGCTAGATTTTTAGAAGTCAATGGGAGTTTTGCCATTGATTTTAATGAAACCAGCATTTCATCTTATATTTTGTATGCTTTGACCATAGTTGTGTTATCAGCATTTTAGGATCACTGCATTTCTCACATTATCAGTTACCTATTGAAAGATTTCATCTGTGTGATTCTTGTCTTAAATGGCCTGATCTTGGCTTGCCTTATTGAATGTGATTTACATTCTTTTCATAATGACATGAATCCTATTTTAAGACATTCAACGCAGGCAAAGAGGATAAGAGGCCCAGATTGCCAGCAAAGCTGTCATAGGATGCTATAATTCACTTTGATTTGGAAATCTCTTACAGTGAACAACAACTAGGCAAAAGACATTATATTATTTCTCTTAGCAGAGATTCTAATTTTCCAGATCATTTCATTGCCTACTGGTAATTGTCTAGTTCGAGCCTGAACATCCCAACTTTGAGCAAGGCCTTTTGCATCCTATTTTTCTTATAGTCAATTAAAGAATCCCCCATGTATTCAAACTTTCCTTAAATGGAATATTAAGATTCCAAAAAGTCAGTTCCTTTGTTTGCCATACCCCACATACAAGAAAGCAGTAAGTCAGATGACTGCATAGAATCTTACCACTGATCTTTTTTTTACATAAAAGGTCATGAGGTACAAAGAGGGACAAGATGGTGTTACCAAGATTCACAAATGGAGAGACCCCTCCATGCATACATCTTGCCTGTGCTATATGAAAGTGGCATTCTCCAGCTTTCCCAGTCCTTCCAACCCTCTTTTTAAAAATAAAAAGGAATGTCTGTCTTTTGAGCATCATGCAGATTTCCTGGGCATTATTTCATCCGTCATTTTCCCTTTTGTTAATACAGTATATCTCACTCATAGGTGTTGCTCCAAAACTTCACAAATGCAAAATAAATCTTCCTTAAAGTGAACCATAAAAGGAATGACAGCATTTCCATTATTTACGAAAAGCACCCATTAAAGTAAAAGACTAGTTAATTGTGTCCAATTTGAAAATTAATTGGACACAATTAACAAAGGACTAAATAGAACTTGCGAATGGTTCGCTCATTACACTAATTGATTGCATTTCCCTAGTTACTTTACCTTCAATAGTTGTATTTCTCCTGTCAGACACAGATATCCATTTCAAAAGGTACTTTTTTCTCCTGCCGATAATGGCCCATCCAAATTAAACAGCCTCTTAGAATTGAGATGCTAATGTACAACCTTTTGCTTTTTGCGTGTATAAATGCATCTTACTTCTGTTCCATTCTATGCATCCGATGAAGTGGGCTATACCCCACGAACGCTTATGCTGAATTAAACGGGTTAGTCTCTAAGGTGCTACAAAGTCTTCCTCGTCTTATTTGCGGATACAGACTAACACGGCTGCTAATCTTAAACCTATCATAATAGATGTAGTTGGATTCCTGAAACAATTTAAGGTTTTCTTTTGTAGAAAAGCTGTAGTCCGAGAGCTTCTGACAATAAAAACACAGTGATGAGATGAAAATTATTAAAGACAAAAAGCACCCACAAATGCAATGAGTGGACTAATGCCACAGAGTGTATGTATATATGTAATATATATATAAATTTTTCAGCTAACAAAAACAACTGTTGAAGATTAATTATTTTGTGTTGGATATTTTTGTTTGTGAAGTCCATTGCTACATAGAAACAGCTGGTGCCACGGAGTTAAGCTTCCTGGATTAAAGTCTTCTAAGCTGCATTTCCAATTTTTTCAGCAAATTGAACAGATGCAATCAAGTAAATTTGAATAAGATTCCACCAGCTGTTTAAAAAAGCAGTGTCAGGTTAGGTTTGACCATGTAGTCTCAGATAGAAATAGTTTTCAAATAAGACCTTTCAGTGATATCTAAAAAGCTCAGTGTTTGGCCAACTTCATTACTGGCAAATTTGTGGCAAGGTTTACACAGTACATGACTTTCTGCCTACATTTTCTACTGCCTCTGAGAATCTGAAGGGAAAAAATATGACACATCCCAATTCAACACTGGCACCTTGTGTGTATGTGCCACTATACTTTAAATGACTTGATTATACTAAAAAAACCCACCCTACACTTAACAGAATCACAGGCATTTTAATTAGTCCTTTCTTTTTCCACACAGTGACACAATTCTTCAGCTTCCAAATCTTGAAGTCCTTATTCTGTTTCCTTTTTCTCCAATTTTTACTCAGGCAAAACTAATTCTTAAGTCCTTCTTCAGTTCTCCTCCAGCTCTCATTAGACCAAACCCTGATGGCTTTAGGGTAGGAAGCCATCCCATTCCAGTCAATGTGGCAACTCTTCTCAGTCAGGTGGCTGGATTTGACCCATTGGCTTCAAGAGTTTTGTCTAAATGAGGATTTTGGAATATGTCAGATTATAAACTAAACAACTCTGTGAAAATAAATAAGCTTTTGTTCTATGCTTTTCTTGAAATTTTGCACCTGTTTGCCAGGTGTGTTTGGACAGAGTGTGGTATGAATGAGCCTCTGTTAATGATTCCTTCCAAGACCTCTTTTCCCTCGACTTTCCAAGAACTCAGTTTGACTTCAGATTTACTCGCTGAGGACGGTAGCTTTACTTGCCATATAGCAAAGCTATGCCGAGTTGACTAGATTCAAATGTAGGGACTGGGTTTAGGACATACCACATATCCACAGTTACATTGCATCATACATTTTGGGATTGGCTTGGTTACCAATCCCTGTACAACATGCTCTATCCATGTGCTGTTCATGCATAATCTGACCTCTGTTTTATCTTACATTTAGCTTTTTTACTAATACCAAGATGATCCTGCTGATTTTAGCTAGCTATCCTGACTCCAGCATACTGCTTGTTATGACAATGTAACCTTCCCAGTCACTCCCACTAAGGAATGAGGCAAGTTACTTATATTAAACTAGGCCTACAGTCTCCCCAGCCATGCAGTTAGATGTAAGGGCAAATAGTTTAATTAGTTAAAAAAAAAAAGTCTACTCCAAAGTCTAAGGCTTCATGCATGCCCAGGAAACTGCATATTCAACTCTAACCCTCTGCTTTTGTGACCGAAGCTACTGTACATTGGACATGTCCAATCAGGATACACAACAGTCCTAACTTTACTTGTAGCTCAAACATATGGAACAGATCAAAGAACATTTGCAGCTGTCTGGCAAAACGTTGCCTTGCTAGCACCTGTCACACACTTTAAGCTTCTCAGTAGATTTCTCAAGGGTTCATTCAGTTGCAGGATCACTATTTCTATGCTGATACTTTCTGTTCATGCTACATTCTAGCATTTCTCAGGAACAAATGGAGCTAGCACTTGAAAAGAATCATGTATTGCAAGTTCTTTGTATGTACAAATTAATTTCACCCTGCTCTGCCAAATCCTGTATGGTGCTGTTGGACTGACTAAATTAAGAAGTTTTCCCAAATGTATGCTTGTGATATTGTCTGAGATATACCAAGCTCCATGCAGAAGGACTCTTAAATACAGTAGACTCTCAATGATCCAGGATTGAGTTAACCAGGTTGTGGATTAACCAGGGTGTCAAAAAAAAAAATACACGTAACTCACAGGGACGGCTCTGGCTTCGTTGCTGCCCCAAGCACACAGAAAAAAAACCCCACCAGTGCGCAGGGCAGCCAGTGAACCAACACCCCCTCCCACAGGCGCAGGGTGGCTGGTGAACCAACCCTCCCCTTCCCATATTTCCTATGGATGGTGATTAGCTGGGATTTTGTTAACCAGGATTAATTTTTTCCCTATCATCCTGGAAAATCGAGAGTCTACTGTATAAAGTAGTAGTATTATCTGGAATATTCAGCCTATCTCTGAATTTCCATGTGCCACTGTGTTGAATGTTATACCAGGAACTGATTCTGGGAGGCCCCTCATAGCTTAGCCCAAAAGTGATAGTCTGATATTGTCTCGCCGCAAGAGAAGAAAGACAGGAAGCAATGATGCCATTGAATCAGGTCTCAACTTTATACACTTAAAATCTGGGAGTGCCCAGCCAGAAATTGTACAGTGTGGATAATCATTTCCTTAATAATTTCCACATAATCCCCAATGTGGGATGATTGGGAACTTGTCACTTTTCCTTTGTATGAGGGATAAAGAGGGCTAGAAAAGGATGGGTATCAGCTTTCTGCTGAACCAGATGCAGAAGCCCCAAAATACCTTCCTCAGCTCCCTTAAAAGTTCCTTCTTGCAAATCCTCTTCCAATCCATTTTATGGGGTAACCGTACCTGCACTGGACATCTGACACAAGATTTATGTACTAACTTGTGACATTATAACCGAGCTCCTCCACCCCATCCCACCAGGCTTAAAACCTGCTATGGAAAAGGTGGAAACCCACTCCACCCCACCTCAGCTTATGTGGCAGTGAGGGGGAAATTCCTTCCCAGCTCCAAAGGAAAAGAGGTTGTGAAGCCTTGTTCTCTTGCAAATTTTATGTGTGGGTGCTGGAATTACAATAAGTGAGTTCTAGGCCACACACACTTCCAGTCAGAAGGAAGGGCAGTGCCCTCCCCTAACCCCTCTTGGTCCAGCTTCTTCTTACTCTTCTCTACTCTGTCCACATAAAATTTTCACCTCTACTACCCTTTCATTGAAAGGGGACTCCTTAAAGGGACAACAGCCCTTTTCTTCTGGCCTGCTGAGCGAGGACTCACGATATAGAGCTTCAGTGAGCACATTTTAATAGTGTTATCCATAGAAATATCAAATATCAGGTGATACTTTTTGTAAAGATATATCATAGCACTTTACTGGAGTTATTCAGATGATACCTTTGATAAGAGGGGAAATAAAGTAGCATGAATTAACCAACAAAACCAAATTATATATTACTTGTTTTCTTTCCACTTGCTGCTTTCAGCTTCTTCACTAAGGAATTTAAATGTAACCACATCAGCGAGTCTAATAGGGTGCATTAAGTGGGAACAAAGATTGTCATTCTTGTTTGTTTAGAACAGATGTTTCCATTTTTTCTACTACTTCATGAAATACAGTTTCTCTCAGATGATAAGATATGAACATTGACCTCACCGTGATGACCAGCTTGCTCACATTGCCAGACTCACATGATCAAAGGCCTCCAATATGAATTGTTCAGTCATGTGCATTGTGTTAACAGAATCAATGACATTTGAGATTAAAAAGACTTTTGCCTTGTAGATCATATCTGGGCCTGTGCAGGATTGTTCCCTACAGCATAGTTCCTGTACTTTGGAGATTTTTAAAACTAAATTGGACAAAGATGAGACACCTACCATATTCAGGCTTAATTCTCCTCTCCAAATCAGAGTAGTAGCATGTTGCTAGGCAAGGGAAAATTGAGCCTATATATTCCAAGAATAGGGCCCAATCAGTCTGGCTCTATAGTTGTAGGTAGTACTGTAATGTCCGTAATCTGTGCTTAGCTAGTCAAAATCTAAATTCAAGTTGCACACAGTTCTCCTCTTGATAGTTGCTCTAGAGAGGTGAGCACTAGGTACGCTTTATTTAACGGAACTCCTGTGGAAAAACGTCCTATGTGGGCAAGTTGCAACTTTTTAATACTATTGCTGGGATAAAATACATGATTTACTTTGTCAAATCTTAAGCTTTTGAAGTTCCTCTAGAGAAGAAGGTAAATGTAGTGAGACCAAGGTTGTGTCTTCATCAACCGAAACAAAACAAAACAAAAAAGGTATGTTTTTACCTAGGGGTAACTAATGTGTGTTAGCTAAATATAGTAGAGACAAGGGACTTAAGTTTTACTGTGAAGTAAACTCTGTGAGGCTAACCTCAGATGGGGTATAGTGCCGATCCCCTCATCTAACTATTATACAGTAAAGTGAGTAAACAGTACCGGTGCCTTGTCTCCACTTAGAATTTTACAATGTGATCACTAGCACATGCTAGGTATCTTGCTATTTTTACAGCTTGGTGTTAGTGAAGACAAAGGCTTATACTGGATGACTTTATAGAGGAAAAAAATCTCCTATTTTCCATAGCAGTTTTGCCTGAATAAGGAATTCAGGATCAAGCATAGTGTACCTAGTGCTCTCCTTTTACTGTAATTACCCAATTACTTCACTGGAAACAATCAGCTTTTGTTGGGAGTACCCAGATCTGAATTACTTGAAAAAGACCTGAAATTTATGATGTGGACATGTGAGATTTTCTTTCTTTTTGTTATGCAGTTTTAAAGTGCTGAACAGAGATTTTTAACAGCTTGTGGCAGCTTCCTTTTGGCTCCAGCATGGTCCCCTGAAGGGACAGCTGGAATGTTTACCACACTGTAGTTTTGTATTCCTGTTACGTAATCACACTAACCCAATTTTTTACAGATTATTTTATTTTAGGTATTTCCTTGCTACGCTTCTATGAATATAGTTGAAGTCTGACAAGTATTCTTGAGCTAAGTGTGCCAGTGTAGGAAAGATCTGGATATATTTAACTTCCACTCCAAATATTAGAATCCTCGTACCTCCATAGCGGAATATTGGCATCTGTAAATGTTTCTAGAAATTTTAAATGCTCCACCGTACTCCATGTTGTAATAGCTTAATGATTCTTTGAAGGTCTACACTCAGAGGCGGATTAAGGTTTCCTGGGGCCCTGAACCAGAGAAAATGGGGAGCCCCCCCTCCACTCTTTCCACCTGTGGTCCTGCCATCCTCCTCCCAGTGGCCCCGCCCACAACTCCACCCCTTTCTGCCCCTTCCTCAGGCCTGTCCCTGTTCCACCCAGGGTCCCCTCCATTCCACTCCCCACTGCAGCTCCACAAACCCTTTAAACTCCTTTCTGTCCCATCCCCCTGTGGCCCTAAGACTGAAGAAGCGCCACAGTCCCGGGAAGTGAGAGCTCCTCCAGTCCCAGGCTTGCAGCGGGAGTCCGGGTGCTGGGGCTTCCCTCGCCACCTCCCAGGCTTCTGCGGGGGACGAAGGTCGGTGCGCTGGGACTTCTTCTGCTGGAGAGCAGAGTCAGTTGCTTCCCCTGCTGCCCCTTGGCTTCTGCTGGAGATGGGTGGAGGAGACTGGTGGGGGGCTTCCTCCGTACTGCGGTTCTGCTGGGGATGGGGTCTGCAAAGGAGATTCCCTCACCCTACTCGCCAGCCCAGTGTTGCTGCTGGGGAGTGGGGCTTCCCCTGCCTGCAGAGGGCTTCCCCTGCCTGGTGGTGCTGCTGTGGAGTGGGGTTGAGGTGCGGGGCCTTCCCCCGCCCTACCCGCAGATTTTTTCCAGGGGCCCCTCAGTTGACTGGGGCCTGTGGGCACGGGCCCCATGTGCCCAGTGGCTAATCCACCATTATGTACACTGAGTAGAAGTTGTTGTTAACGGTTCTTCCTGTTTTGCCACATTTTGAATTTTAAATGTTTAAAAGCACATGTAGGGCCTCAGCACCTGTCTCCAGTTAGCCAGTCATACAAGTTACACAAATGTGAGTTACTGCAGCATATAGCAGCGTGTCCTTCCGCTGTATTGGTGCCCCATTTCATCACTAGAATAGATTATGAGAAAGAGTGCTCTACTTGTAAACAATTCTTGGTAGCTCATTTAGAGCTCAGTCTTAGTGCTGAGCACCTCCGATCCATTGAAGCTTGGCAGAATTTGGCCATTCATTCCATACTGTCCGTGTGCATGCTTTAAAGAGCATAGTTGTCAGGGTTTTTTTTTAAAGAGGTTGTTTGTTCTGTTTGTCTGTGTGAAGATGTTTTATGTGGTAGATTGATCTAATATTCTTGACATTGGTGAGGTTTCTTCCTGTACTCAGTCTTTCTGTTTCCCAAGGACTATCCATCTGGGATAGTGTTTTTTCCAGAGATTTTGCAATGTTTTTGGTCACCACTAGTCATTCTTGTAATAATTAGCCCAGTCCACAACACAAGAAAAGAAAATTGTATTAATTGATATGGGCTGTCTCCACCACTCATTTGCTTTGTCT
Source organism: Dermatemys mawii (assembly GCA_007922305.1). Taxonomy (NCBI): domain Eukaryota; kingdom Metazoa; phylum Chordata; order Testudines; family Dermatemydidae; genus Dermatemys; species Dermatemys mawii. Next base: position 9,539,925 of record ML677340.1, read on the forward strand.
TTTCAGGGCACAGTGGAATTCCTTGATAAATCTGGTTATAAGGCAATTTTTCATCCACCCCTAATACCATTTTACTAACTTTTGTTCAAGAACTTTAGACAGGTACATACTAGAAGGAGAGGAGGCAGGGTGTAACATTGTTAGGTATCTTGCTGATTTTACAGCTTGGAGCTCTGCACCAGAAAATAGTGATGTCATGTTGTTGCTGGGTTCCCCCACAAAAAAGCAACCATATAATATGGTCAATCAGAATTACCTTTATTTGACATTAAGAAAGCAACAAAACAAGAAAGTACTAAAGCAAACTATCCATGAGACAGCACGCAATCTGTGGTTGGACCATAGCAGGCTGTGTTTCAACACATAATGCCTGCCTTTGCTGTGGAGAAGGACTTTCTCCTTTTTATTTTCAGCAGAAATGGGGGAAGTGAATGAGTTCAGACTCAGGATAGCCAGAGGGTTCTTCCGACCATTCTCCACTTCCACAAGGAAGTCAACAGATGAACCCGCCCCTTCTTCCACCTGCCCATGAGTGGAAGGACGTGGGAGAATCTCAGAGGGATATATTCACAAATTTTTCCTCTCTTTTAAGAAATGTGAGGTGGGATTCCTGACAGGCATGGCTGCTTCTTATGATATGGGTGATATTGTCAAAGAGCTCAACTGAACACTCTGTAAGCAAGGCCCCTTTTTTTTATTAAAGGTGTGATGGAATGAAGGGGAATAGTTTTCCCTCAGTTGTTAGACTTTTTCAGAAGAATTCCATATTTTTCATGTCTAGTAACTGACTGATGTATTCCACCAAATGGAGAGCTGCATTTTAGAGGTGACAAAGAGAAACTTTGATAATCCTAATACAAAATGGTCCATTTCTGCTCTTATTATTCACATGTAATTTTGTTTGTGGTGTATGCCCAAGAATGAATTTAGCCCGGGCACGCACAGAGTAAGGGGATCAGGCGGTGAGGCCACAAACCTTGCAAGAGGGCATGTGAGCACAGACTTAGTATTGGGGTCAGGGCTAGTAAATGTATTCTGGGAAGTGCTGAATACATACAGACCTGATTTGATTTTGGTGGGGGTGGGGAGGGTATGTGAACGCGCATAAACCTGATTGATGGGATATAGGCAGGCTAATTACAAACTAACAATTAATATGTGTTAACGGGTGCATGCAATCTTGCTTAGTGGGGGAAAGGGCACCAGTTTAGGCTAGCTTCTTCCAATGCAACTGCCTACTACACCAAACATCCAAATTGACAATTTTTTGGGGGGAAAAATAACCTGGCAAAAAGTAAAATAGGAAAAGGTGGCAGAGTTCAGGTGTGGTGTGTGATCTGTTCGAATGGAAAGGCTAATTATCATTCAGGAACTATTATTTTTAATATGGAATTACTGTGAACTGGGACACTGATTCATTGATGTATTTCAGCATGTTCCTAATTGGAGTACTAACAGCAGTGGGATGGCTCACATACCTTCAGTTAGTCACGTGCGTAGGTACGCTCTGGAATTGGAGTTTTAAGGTTGAACAATTACAGGGCTTTTTTATTCTCCATTTTTCTTTTTGGTTCAATGTGTATTTACTTCAAATCATTATTGCTATAGGTTGCTATTCTATATAAAATAATTAATTATTGATAACTAATAAATATCTATGATAAATACATAAATAGGAACAATAAATAAATTATAAATTATAAATATCCTATTATAAATTATATATATAAATTAGATATAAATTATAAATATAATTATAGATAATTATAATTATAGATATAAATTATAAATATCCTATTACAAATATAAAATGATCTGAACATTTTTTCACAGTACACACATAGAATAAATAGTAACAGCTTTTAAAATTCCACTGCATCTCATTTTAAATCATGTATAAAGTATTACTTGATTTCAATTAGTATTTCTGAAAATGTTGGTATTTAAATTTCTAAATTTCTTTGTGAGTTTGTCCTATATTTGAAAACCCCATAATTCCACATGGATTCTCCTGCTAGCACTGAGGCTGAATTGCTTGTCTGAATTGCCTGTCCATCATACCAAGAGGAAGAAGGTGGATGTGAGAATACTCTGCGACTTGCGGGGAGAGGGGACTATTTCCTGTCTTTCATCTGATCACACCTCCTAACATAGTTCCTTTGGGCAGTGTCCACTAATTCCATAAACACCTTTGAGTAGCAGTAGGTGCTGTTGGAGGTTTTCTGCTCAGTGTCCCCCTCTGAATTCCTGATTTTTTAATCTTTAGCCTTTGTTCCCATCCCTGTTTTTTTAAATTTGTTGTCCCCAGTACTCACTTGTGATCTGTGTAGAGCAGCTCTTCGGTTTAGGCAGAGTGGGGAGCCTAGATCCATCTGTCTCAGTAACAGCAAATAGTCCCAGCATGATCAGAACACCATGAAACTACTCAACATGAGTGAAGTTAGTCCTCTGCATAAGTAATTGTAGGTCTGGTGCCTTTTTTAGCAAAGATGAGGTGGGGATTGACACGTAAGAAAGAAGCAATTGAGTGGGAGAGAGGGTGAGTATTTGTTTGATCTGGAGAGATAGGCCACCTTTCTCTAACCCTAGTTTTAGACAGAGTATCAGTGCTGAAGGTGCTCCGGACATGATTCTGAAAAATTGTGGGATTATATGCCGTCTGTTCCTCTTTGCATGATGTCTTTAGAGGAAGTAAAGTAGTGACTTAGCAGAACGGGTGCTGGGGGTTGAAGAGGGGAATCTCTCTGAAATGGCTTCATATTTTAAGACAAACACACAGCCATACCTCTCCAGGAACTGAAGTCACATCGAGTAAGAACAGCAAGCAGTCCTAAGAAACACCAAACAAGGTAGGAGAGGTTTAATAGAAAAATCAGTACATGCTATTATCAGATATTTGTGTTGTGAATTTAGAAGTACAGTTAGGAATCCTATAGGATTGTGACTACCAAAAGCAGAGAGAGAAATATAGTGCGTGGTTTCTACAAATGCTTTTTGCAGTGCTTTTTTTGTTATTGCTGCCATGTATATTCGGGAGAAATGAAAAGGATTTTAAAGATTCATATGCATTAAAGTTGGTTGCCTGCTGCAAATGGAATGTTCTCAATACAGTTTAAAGGACATTCTCAAAATCTGTTTTGAGTGAGTGAAGCATAAAAATCCAGGATGTTATTTATGTGGTATTTGAAAGTGATAAATCAAAAGTCTTAGTTTAAACAGTGTGCACTAGTGTCAATCAAAGGGCTCTGTTTGTTAATTCAGTGGGAATAATTCATTAGCTAACACTTTTCATCTCCTATATTTCTCCTTTTGATTTTAAAAATATCACAACAACCATAAACAAAGAACAAGACATTATTAAAACATAATGAAACTCATAGCATTCCATATTTTTTCTTCCCTTAACAAAACCAAAAGAGAGGAATCAGCATAGTACTGTCACTAGTCATAAATAGAATCAGAGGGGTAGCCGTGTTAGTCTGGAATTGCAGAAGTGACAAAGAGTCCTGTGGCACCTTAAAGACTAACTAAAGTATTAGAGCATAAGCTTTCATGGGCTAATACCCACTTCGTCGGATGCATGCAGTGGAAGAATCCAGGGGCAGGTATAAATAGGTAGGAAAGAGCCAGGTTTAGGGGCAGGTATAAATAGGTAGGCAAGAGCAGGTTAAACCTGGCTCTTGCCTACCTATTTATACCAGCCCCTGGATTCTTCCACTGCATGCATCCGACGAAGTGGGTATTAGCCCATGAAAGCTTATGCTCTAATACTTTAGTTAGTTTTTAAGGTGCCACAGGATTCTTTGTCACTTAGTCATAAATAGAATCAGAAAGGTAGCCATGTCAGTTTGGATCTGCAGAAGCAACAGAGTCCTGTGGCACCTTAAAGACAAACAAAAGTACTGAAGCATAAGCTTTCATGGGCTAATACCCACTTCTTCGGATGTATACGACAAAGTGGGTATTAGCCCATGAAAGCTTATGCTTCAATACTTTTGTCTTTAAGGTGCCACAGGACACTCTGTTGCTTAGTCATAAATAGTATGTGAGGGATGGCTATGTTTAAGAATGCCCAAACAAGGGTGATGTGGTCATAATTCAAGTCTGAGCTCTTATTGCAAGCCTAGAGAAAATTATCTTTTGAATGATGTATCAGTATATGGCAACCTTCTGCTTCTAAGAGCCAATGTCAAGTTTGCATTAGACTGCTCATTCAAATACTAAGAATGCTCAAATTACAGAGTAAAATTCCATGCGAACACACACAATACTATGAAAAACATAATTGGTGGTTTAGTAAAAAAAAAATAAAGTAAAAAATTATACATGCCAAAGACTCAGGAACTTTCTTGGCTTTCATAACTTGACTTAGTTTGGAATTTAGTCACAAATGCCAACATCAGCAGCACTCTATGTGGTATCATACAGATGAGCCACATACTGAGGGTAAAATCCTAGCACTTTTTAAATCAATAGGAGCTTTGTCATTGATTTCAATAAAGAGGATTTCACTCAGGTTGCCAGGAATGGATTATAGACTGCATGGAATCTATTTATTTTAAAATACATTAATTTAATCTGTCATTGCCTGGTTGTTTTTTTGCTTGACTAATTCACTAGCTGTCTTTTTAATACAATCCAAAGGAACTGAGTGACTTGTCCTAATTACCAGTTTAGTTACCAGTATGGCAAGATCACTTGCCATTTCAACTAATATACCATTTTAATAAATTGTCTGAGCTGTTTTGCCCTTTTCCACAGTCCATTTTGTAGGTAATGTTTCAACTGTGTCCAACATCAAAGAAAATCAAGGCATGAGATGCTGTCACATAGTAAGGACCAGAAATGGAATTCTATAGTAATAGGTTTGTAAAACAAGCTAATTTTGTAGCCGATAGTGTTAGTTAAATTTTGGGTTCTGATCCTGCAATGTGATGCATGTGGTCAGAACCTTGCCACTGTGTGGAGCCCTATTGTCAATATGCCTCCCCACAGATGGAGATCTGCTTGTTTGCATCACATTCCAGGATCAGGGCCTTCCTTGGAATGTAAGCATGTGGTCCTACCAGAGGACACCCAAATGACAGCATCTGAATTCCTGACTGTACAATTACTATGTAAAGCATGTATTACCAAATACTCTGCTTAGACAGAGAGAATAACACAGGCACTAGGACCAGGTAGGCCCATCAAGAAGCTTTGAGATCAAGAGAGGGAGGGAAATGTGGGTGTTAAAGAATTGGGGTTGAGGTTGGCTGTCTTTGGGAGAAGAGAAATGGCATGTTTGAATATATAGGGGAAGAGAAGAGTGATTCATAAGAGACCGAAAATGAATGGTGGGGGGGGGGGATAAAAATGGAGATTAGCAGTTGTAAGGAAATAGGGTCAGGTTGACAATCAAAGGGTTTGAAATGGATAGAAGATTGGAGATCTCAGAGTAGGACACAGGGTTTAGAGAACAAAATCTGAGGAGGTCAGAAAGAAAGATGGAGAGCGAGAGCTCCTGCCCATTTTGTTTTTTAAAAAGTTAACAAGATCCCAGATGGGTGGGCAGGCTAAGAGAGGAAGGACTCAAGCAGGAGAGAATAGGTGAAAGTGGAAGATGTCTTAAATTGGATAATCAAAAATAATGAAGAGGTGTTGAGAAAGAGGTAGGATTTCTCAGTCAGCAACAGAGGAGAGGACTGATTACAAATAGAAGAAGTCAGCAGGATCTTTTGTCTATCTAAGGCATGTAATATGTTTCACTTTAATACACAAGCACACTTTCGTACCATAGAAACGGAAGTGCAGTCACCTTTATAGTGTAGAGCAGGGGTCGGCAACCTTTCAGAAGTGGTGTGCCGAGTCTTCATTTATTCACTTTAATTTAAGGTTTCGCATGCCAGTAATACATTTTAATGTTTTTACAAAGTCTCTTTTTATAAATCTATAATATATAACTAAACTATTGTTAACAAAATGAGAAATACTTGTGGCACCTTAGAGACTAACCAGTTTATTTCAGCATAAGCTGTCGTGGGCTAAAGCTTATGCTGAAATAAACTGGTTAGTCTCTAAGGTGCCACAAGTATTCCTCTTTTTATTTACAGATACAGACTAACACGGCTGCTAATCTTAAACTATTGTTGTGTGGAAAATAAATAAGGTTACTTAAAATGTTTAAGAAGCTTCATTTAAAATTAAATTAAAATGCAGAGCCCCCCCCCGGACAGGTGGCTAGGACCACTAAAAATCAGCTCGTGTTCCGCCTTTGGCACGTGTGCCATAGATTGCCTACCCCTGCTGTAGAGAGATGGTCAACTGTCCCATAGCCCACTGCACAACAACAGGGAAAAAGAGACATTTTGGCAATCCCTTTTTGAAAAGTGTCAGAGAGTGTGAGGTAGACGGGACTGAGACTTAATTTCAAAGGTAACTATTCCTCATGTACTTGCTGTAGTTTTATGATAAAATAATATTTAGTGTTTCTATAACACCATTCACCTGAGGATCTAGAAGTGCTTGACAAATATTAAGCCTCTCAATATTTCTGTGAGATAAGTAGCTATTATAATACCCATTTTATAAATGGGGAAATCAAGCTCCAGAGACCTTAAATGACTTGCTCAGGGTCACAAAGTGAGTCAGTTACTGAGGTGAAAATAGAATGCAGAACAGAACCCCTAACCCCCTTTCATTATCCGCTAAACAAAATTCCCACTCTGTAACTGCACTGATATTCGGTCAGTGGATGGTACACATCCAGAAAACAATCATACTAATTCTTACTACCTCAGCAACCCTTCAAAAACAGTAAAAGTGATACCTTTCCATTTGAAATATAAAAATCAATTATTTTGAATGGTTAAAATATTTGTAGGTATTACTTTGGAAATTTTTGTGGTTTTACAATCACATTTCTGATTTAAAAATATTTTTGTCTGCTGTAGTGCAGTGTGAAAGACCCCTGCAAAGAATAGGGGGAAATGACTAAAAGGGGAAATAGTGAAAGTGGCTATAGCTTCAGTGCTGTTAAATACACAAAGTAAACCAACTGGAAGAAAAATAGAGATGATCCTCTTGAACTGATGTGAAGGATGGGTGTAAGTGATGATAATAACAGTGGGTAAAACCTTTCATACAGAAACCTGATCTTTTAAGCAGATGCTTTCCCTTGAGGTTATATAAAAAAGGAAGCGCCTGCAATACCTTGCCTCTGAAATTGTGTGGGGAATTAGCCCTGCACCGAGGTCCTGCTGTACACTGAACAAAAAAGCGGGCCAGCCCCCAATGGTTGCCAAAGTGCCTGCTGACTGTGCAATTGGCGGTTTCATAGATGGGGCTCATTATTATCATGTTCACGTCCTTTGGGGGTGGAAAAAAGAGAGAAGCCTTATGTGGGGTATAATCGTTTCGGCTTTTGAGAGGGGATCACTTGAAGGCCAGTGACAGGGGAGTGATTGTGACCGCTGGTTTCCCTAGTGCTCCTTTTGATGCCACCCCGGAGGAGGGGGGCTCGAAAAGGGCTGGAGGCTCTTGGAATCCCCATGAGGGACCCAAACGCTGTGGGATGCGTGTGAACATCTGCAGCGGGGAGTGTCCAGTGCCCGTGACCAGGCTGCCACAAAGGAGCCTGCTGCGCGGACGAGCGGGGAACAGGCAGCCAGAGCTGCCCACAGTTCCCCCCCGGCAGTACCTTGCCAGGCTCTGACGGGCGGGGGGAGGCGAGGCCCTGCCGTGCCCGGGCAGCAGCTGGCAGGGCAGGCTGTGGTGTTTTTCCCGCCCGCGGGCGGGGGGAGGCGCAGCTGGCGGGAGTGACCCTCCCCCACCCCATGGGCGGCCCAGCTCAGTGTCAGTGGCCCTCCTCCCTGCCCCCGGCGCCAATAGACAGCGCTGCCCGCCCCCCCGCAGAGGGCACCGCGGGTCCGTCCTTCCCCCCCCCACCAGTGCAGCTGCTGACTCAACCCTCTGAGGAGGTGGGGGGCGGGGAGAGGAGGGGCTAGGCCAGCCCCCACTACCGCTCAGGGTCCTCATTGTTTGTTGAGGGGTTGGACAGACAAGGTGGCGGGGCGCAGCGCGGCGGGAGGGATTGAGCCTGCTGCGGGGGGAGGGGAGCGGCAGGTTAAGCGGCAGCAGCTGCCTGCTGCAAGGACTGCATGACTCCCGCAGCCCCTCCTCGCTGCAGTCCGCCCCCTTCCCGGACCCGGAGGCTGCTGGAGGGAAGGGAGGTGCCGGTGCGTGGACGAGGAGGGGCCCTGCAGGAATCCTCGCCCTCAACGTGCAGTTTGTCTGGAAACCCCCGTGCCCAGGATCCCCGGCTGCAGACGCTCCTGGTGGTAGGTTGAGGGGGGGGGGCGGTGTGTGCGCGAGGTTAAGGGGGGCTGGGGTGGGGGCACCCTGCTCGCTGCGCTTGTCAGAGGCGGAGTCGCCTGCTGCTGATCGTTTGCTGGGTTTCCATCCCCGCGGCCGTCTCTGCTGGGGTAGCAGGTAGATGGGTGGATGGAGAATAAGATGCTTTGATTTGCCTGGTCTACTCGTTATTACGATGCGCTTCCGTTTTTTGGTTTTTGGTACACAAGCTGTTGGAGATCAACCTCCCCCGCCCCGCAAATGAGCCTGTTTGATGAATATTCTTTAAGTGTTACCCCTTCATCGTAGCCAGAGGGTGAAATAGCTGCATTGCTTTTCTCAGGTTTTTTAAATATGTTGATGAAACTGTTTTTTATGGCATGAAGTAACCTGGAACTGCAGGCTTGGATGTTTACATTTCCTGTGTGAAGTGCAATGGCAGATGTGTCAAGTTCCTGCATTCCCTATCTCTTCCAGGCTCGTCTGTTTCACGTGTGCCTGTGCGGAGGAAGGCTGCATGGATTTGTTTGTGCAGGGAAAGAAAAAAAATGATTGGGAGGAAAATGAAGGTATAAATTTGCAGTAAACTAGTGAAATTGGTTAATTTTACAATGCAAAGAAATGTTTATTGGAAGGAAATTTAAATGTTGGCGATTCACAATCACTGCAACACTAATTCAGAATAACTTCATATGAAGGACATAGGCAGCTAACTGGTGCATAATCCCCACTATAAAAATAGTATTTAGACTTTTTGTCTGTTTAATTATGACTGGTCACTGTGACTGTTTTCTATCCAGAAAAGATTCTTTCTGTCTGTCACTTTGTGCATTGCACTTATCTCCTCCAGTGTTTCTCACTGTTTAGCATGATATTTATTGTGATTCCCAAGATTTTCTCTAGTTTCTGGGATGGAAGAAAAGTGAATGGATTGACATAAATTCCTGGTATGTTGTATTGGAACTAATTATTTTTCATGTTCATAATATTTTAATTTTCTAGAATAAGAACCAAATTCTTGTATTTTGTAGTCTTATTATCACTCTGGTTATTTTCTTATGTAGCATGGAGATTATTTTTTCTTGGCATGTTTGATTTCTCTAGCCTCTTCTGGACAGATGGCATTACAAACCAAGAGGGTTTTTGAAAAAGGAAGAAGCCGTTCGTTTTTTTAAAAAAGCTTTATGGCCTCAGTAAAACTATAGGAGCTTATTTTGTGGGGATATTGGTTTACCTAATTTAGTACTCTGTTCATCTAATAAGGTACTATATACCTTCATAAAGCTATACATCAGGAGCCTGTATAGCTTGTTTATAAATAAAAGACAGACTTTATTTTCTCCTCTTCTAGGAAGCTGTGTAAAAGTAGCCTCTATACTATACCAGAATCTTCACAAAAGGCCCAATCCTGAATTCTTTGTGCCCCCAAACTCCCATTGATGAGCTTGAGCAATAGATAATTAGGTCCTTACTTTACTTTAGAACTATATAGAGCTACTTTCAGTACGCTCTGAGATGTATTTCCTGTTTTCTGTTTGCAAGAGTTATAGATTTCGTTTAATCTTTGATAGTTTGTAAATATTTCAATAGAAATTCCTTGCAGCACTGAAATACTGAACTTGATGGCATGGGAAGATGAGATGAACAAAGTTCTTACTAACCTACTACCCAAATGGACATTTTTCCTCCTGTTAGGCTCTATCATTACCTTTTGGAAAAGTCTCTCTTAATGAGTGATTATATATGATTGATGTACATGATTATAAAATATATCATTATTAGCATATCAAAGAAACATACTAATGCTCCCTTCCAGTTTAAACCATTGTGTAGGATCAAAAATTCTAAAAGATGCATAGGCTTTAAATGGCAGGTAGTTGACAAAACTGACCTGCACATTTGAGAGACTGCTTTTCGTATTTAATCTTTCAGTGAATTGCTAGATTATGTGGTAAATCAACAGAACAGGATCCATGTATCTTTACTGGCTTGCACTGGAATTTAACAAAGTCACCTTAAACTAGACAGTGTGTATGCATGACAATCCCTGTGATTAACTAAAACTAATTTTTAATTATGCTTTATAATTCATGCTTTATAGTTGTACTTTACAGGCCTTCAGTTCATTTGTTTTTAAAAAATATAAACAGCCGAATCACAACTTCAATGCAAACTTGTGGCATATCTTTCAGTCTGGCTGGTATATTACTACAGCATTTGTTTTGGCTCGGAGCCATGGAATGTCACTACAGGGATCCCCTGCCTTCTTTAAAGGCATACTTTGCCATGGTCTTGCTTGTTTTCAAAGTTGATTTCTCTTACAGAATTTTTTTATTGTTTTACATTTACAATGATTTTCAAACCTGTTAAATTCAGAATGGCGTCTCCCTTTAAGAAGCTCAGTGAGTCCTTATATGACGTTTATGGTGGCTGTCTGCCAGAACCATATGCTGTTTTGCCAGCTTTCCTGAGAAGAAATGGAACAAATTTTGCTTTGCAAGATTAAATAGTCATACTGAATTTAAAAAAAAGATATTTGCTTTTGTAAAGCAGTTTTTTTAAAAATTAAGTAATACACTATTACATTTTTCATTAAGTGGAAGCAGCCAAAGGATGGTATGCTGTGTAATATATGGCATAGGAAGCTTTTTGAGTTCTGAACTGAAGAAACTGAGTCTGTACATCGTGTTTTTAAATAATTTCAGGTAAATAATTTTCCATGTTTCTTATCTTAATGCAATCCAGATTTTTCTGTTTTGTTTTTTGAAAACCCTGTGAGTATCTGACAGAACTAATATGTTTGATCCATTATATCCATTCAGTCCCACTGACTACAATGTAATTGCACAGACATAAGGAAAATATTTTTTACTAATCAATTTTTGTCAAAGTATTATTTAATTGACTTAAATGCGACTTAAACATGTGTTTAAAATTAAGTATATGTTTAAGTGCTTTTCTGAGTTGGGGCCACAGGACATAAGAACTGGTGGGTTTCATAACACAGGATAAGAAAATGCCTTCAGCAAAGTGTAGTTGTGTTGATGATCTTGATGCTCTCATTAAGGGCAGATATAGTCAACAGCTGGACTGTGGGTAAAATCTGGACAACCAACATTCTTTTGAATGGACTGCTAAATTTCTTTAGTTACCTATTATCATTATTGTTATTGTATTGTAGAAAATGTTTCTCTGGAGTCTGGACCTTGACTATACCTTGACCAAGAAATTTGACCTTGACAAATATACTATTCCTGTACTGAGGGGTTATACTTATAGCTCTTGTCTGCATGTCCCCCGCTGATGGTGAAAACTCACTAATGCTATGACAGAAGGGTCGGAGGCCATTCCAGCTACTCATATGCCAAGATGAAAGTTAATTTCAATGCCCAAAATATAGAACTACAGGCTAAGAAGCTTAATAAAATCCAGTGAGCTTGTTCTGTGGTACTAGGTGTTAGAGCAGGGGTGGGCAAACTACAACCTGCGGGCCACATCCGGTCAGTGGGACCTTCCTGCCTGAACCCCAGCCCCTCCTCTGCTGTTCTCCCTCTCCTGCAGCCTAAGTGCTCCACGCTGCTGCTGCTGGAGCAATGCTCTGGGTAGCGGGGCTGCGAGATCTTGGGGCAGCACAGCTGCAGAGCTGCGGCCTGACCTGCCGCTCTGCACTGTGTGGTGCGCGGCTGCCTGTCCTGGTGCAGCCGTGCCGCCAACCATCTGTGCTCCAGACAGCATGGTAAGGGGGCAGGGAGCGGGGGGAGGGAAGAGGTTGGATGGGGGCAGGAGTGTGGATAGAGGTCGGAGAGGTCAGAGGGCAGGGAACAGCGTTGTTGAATGGGGGCAGGAATCCCCGGGGGGGCAGTCAGGAATCAGAGGAGGGGTTGGATCGGGTGGCAGGGGACATTCAGGGGTAGGAGTTCCAGGGGCAGTCAGGGGACAGGGAGGAGGAGTGGTTGGATGGGGCTGGGGTCCCAGGAGGGGCCATTAGGAAGGAGAGGAGTTGGATGGGGCGGCAGGGATAGTTAGGGGTGGGGGGATCCAGGGGCGGTCAGGGGACTGAGACCAGAGAGGTGGATAGGGCAGAGTTCCCAGGGAGCTGTCAGGAAGGAGAGGGGGGTTTAGATGGGGCAGGAGTCCTGGAAGGGGGCGCTCGGGGGAAGGAGTGGGGGGATAGGGGGCAGGGGCTGTGCCACGCCTGGCTGTTTGGGGAGGCACAGCCTCCCCTAACCGGCCCTCCATATTATTTTGGAAACCCAGTGCGGCTCTCAGTCCAAAACGTTTGCCCGCTAGAGAGAGGATCTGAAACAGGTTTGCGTCTGAAATGAATCGTGCTCTTCATTACTGCCCTAAATGCTTTATGAAGGTATATAGTACGAGTCCTCAAACTTAACTGGAAAACGAGATTTTACCTGCATTATGCATATACCTTTATTCAACAAAAGAGGGTTTAGAGTGGGCTGTTGGTAAGAAGTGATTGCTGTCCACTGTGAGGTTTGTGGGCATTTGAGGGGATGTGTGGGGTTATTTGCTAGATCTGATGTAGTGTTTCAGTAGAAGGCAGAGCCATTGCAAGTTTTTGCAGCATATGCTAGTTCATTATGCTTTTTAGGTAATGACATAAGGCTTTTGTCCAATCATACTGGTGCCCTGGTAATGTTGAGATGTATATGGTTAACTGTCATCATCATTATTTACTTTAATATATGAATTTAGTACCTGAAAAAAGTGCCAGATCAACTTTTCTGGAAACTCAAGTCCCTTGTGTATCTACAGAACAAGTATAACACTGGAAGTAGTTCAAGCTTCCTCTGCTCCTCCCTCCAATATGTCTCATTCTTGATCTGGAGGGCTACCTCTAGTAGAAAGACTGGGTTGAGTCTTTGTGCCTGTTCAGTTCATGTTTTTTTTCCTGAGATGGACAGTTTTGTGGAAGCTGTTGTGAAGGTTTACGTAACATGGACAGTTGCTGTTACTGGCATTTGAAACACCCTACCACCTGTCCATGTAAAATATCTGAAAAATATAATTAATTGATTGGGTAATCCAAGCTGCTTGCTCTCTGGGGGGATAAGAAAGTAAGCTTGGTGATCCTTAACATAATAAATAGCTTGTTCCTCCAACCTTTTTACAGCTATTGGAACACAATAGAGAAAACCCCTTGGGAACTGAGTAAAGAACAAACAATTGTGATATGAAAAGAGATCAGCTGAGCTGTTAAGTCTCTCTTGGAACCAACTACAGCCCATTCTAAGTTGAGGAAAAAACATATGTAGTGTTCTATTTGCGAATCAGCATATTGGGCACAAATATTTTTGTCATTTTTTAAAAACAATTCAGCCTGTGGCATTTTAGCATCTAATAACATTGTCATGTACCCTTAATATTTTAATTTGGTCACCTGTATAGAATATCAGAAAAAAATATTGGTTGGCATCAACTGATGTTTGGATGCTGAGCCTACCTGAATATTGGATGGATGACAGTTAATTGTGTCTTCATTCGTTCCATGCGTGAGAGAGAAGTTTCATAGCCATTGGTTCTCAGCTAGCTGAAAATCAGTCCTGCTGTTTAAATGCATGGTGTAAGATGAATATAGCATCACTAGTTTAAAAATTCCCTGAAGACTAAGATTGTAATTATAGGAGGTCAAAGACAGAAATAAAAATCCCTGTTTCTCTAAAAATAATAAGAGCATTTAAAACAAATCAATGGATAATGTTCCAAGTCATCCTTGTCTGAAAAAGTAGCCGCAGTAAGAAAAAAAGAGATGCCAGGTGAGTGTCACGGCTGAAGTCAGTGGTTCTTTCAGTTAGTAGAGAGGATCAATCATAGCCTGGTGGGAAGCAATGAGCCCCTGATCTGGACCCAGCAGTGAAATGAGGACAGACACGTAGATGCTTTTAAGTGGCAGGTTGCAACTTTTATTAAACTTACACACAGGGCAGGCAGGCTACCTGAATGACCTGATCGTCACCCATACTCTCCTATAGCAGGCACTGAAGTGATTTCAATGTTGGGCTACTGCTATATAAGCCATGACTCAGGCTAGTTTGGCTCTGCTCCGCTTAACTCCCAGGACTCAGCTCATTCTAAGGGCTTGGCTAAACTGACATTTTATAGCACTCTAACTTGCTGGCTTAGGGGAGTGAAAAATCACCCCCCTGAGCACAGCAAGTCTGAGTGCTCTAAAGCGCTAGTGTGGACAGGCTCCGAGAGCGCAGCTCTCAGCGCTGAGCTAATCCCCTTGTGGAGGTAGATTACCAGAGCTCTCTCCCAGAGTATGCGAGCGACCACACTTGCACTTCAAAGTGCTGCTGCGGGAGCTGCCAAAAGCCCAGGTCTCTTACCTCTGGGAACTGTTCTTTCTTTCCTTTTATCTGTACTGGAAACTGGCCTTAAGTAGTGACAAATTAACAGCTCAACCAAATACTTCAGTTAGGTACTAAATAGGTTCTTGGGTACTTGGTTGAGCTGAAGGTGCTGCAACAACAGCAAAAAACTCCTTGGGCCTCTGCCAATTGGCAGAAAGGAATTTTTTCTCCCACAACAGGTGATCAGCTAAACCTGCAGCATCTGCCAGTTTGGTTTCCCCAACTAGTTGAGTGTGAGTAGGGTGGGGCGTCTGGAATGGAGTCAAAAGAGGCTCCACAGGCCTCTGGCTAAATCCCCGGAGCTGGGGTGCGAGAGCCAACTAGCATTCCTATCCCCCAACTTGCCAATGGGTTCCAGAGACTATAAGGTGGGGGAGATGGGAGGGGAGTAGGAGGGAGAGGAGCTACCCAGTGTCTTTCATTGAGTCTCTCTCTCCCTTGGAGCTGGGAGTGAAGGGGGACAGCCACAGCAACATCAAGTTCCCCAACCTGTTAAGGTAGGAGGGTGCATTTGATCTGTACACAGCCGCAGAATTAGGACAGAGAGATGGATGGATTTTAAGCATCAAGCCATAATTTGTGGCCTTCCCCTCCACAAAGGGGGCAGAGAGTGTCAAAGGTTGGAGACCTTTTGCTGCGAGGGCCACAATGTCTTACCTTGGCACAATCCTGCCTGTTTCACAACTTGCTCATGCATTCCCCTTATTAAAACAGTGTTAAGATATAGTAGGTTGAATTTCAGGCATGAACTATCTGAGTAATCCCTTTAAATCCATTAGTAAGCAACAGTTTAGTAAATAAAAACTGAGTTAACAAGTTGTTTTCTGGTTCTGTAGATGTTTGATTTCTTTCAGATTTGTTGATAAACCTATATGTGTAAAGAAAATCAATATAAGGAAATTAATTAAAATAAATAGTGCATACTCTTGATATTAGTATGTTTACAAGGTTCTTGGTTCTGGCAAGGAAGGACCCATCATATTAGTCTTTTTCACTCACATAAATTGATCTTTCCAATGGTGCTCTAAGTGATACCATCCACTTGAAATTTAATCATTTCACACACACACACACACACACACACACATGTGAAAAGCAGAGAAACTGACTACATATACACACAAATTGTTGTTAAATGCATGAAGCACTGAACTGGAAAAAAATTGAGAAACATATTTTCCCCTCTAGTCTTTCATCTGTAATAGTTGCAGGGGTTACAAATAACTATAGTGTTTCAATTTTTTTTCTGACAAATGTGATTTTTAAGTTGATGGCATCCCTTTAATAGCAAATGAGATGTTGTTAGGTGCACATATCCATATATTAAAGTTTAATTAAAAAAGTATACATTGGTTAAACATATGGGAGGCTCATCTTTTTTCTAAATAGAGTAGATTGCTTACTTTCATAAATGGTAATTCTGCAGAGCTCAGTGTTCCAAGTGCCTCAGAAATAAGAAAAGCTTGGAGCTTGAGCTTCAGCGCTGAAGGGGAAAAAGAGTTGGCTGGAGCTGTCTCACAGACACAGTGTGTGTGTGGTTGATATTCAAAAGGCGAAAAGCAACATCTAGAGAGTAAAACATTTCTCTTTGAGCCAGATCAGCCTAGTGCATTCCCATGTGGGTTGTAGTTCAACTGTAGTGGATCTTACTTGTCAAATAATTATTTTGGAGCCAAGAGCACAGCCCTTACTTAAATCGAGTAATGCTTTCTCCTGCAAATAGTTCCATTCAAAACTGAGCTCTTAATTCAGAATGGATTCTTTATTTATTAAAGAATTCCACTTAAGGGAAAAAAAGAGAAGTTGCTGTTTCAGGACTGATCTTTCACTTTTACTTGTGGGTAAACATGTTTTTTTTTTTTTTATTCTTTACAGTCTTCTGAAAGATCCTAAATTTACCATAAATTTAAAAACAATTAATTGGATGAGTTCAGATTTTGGTAATGAAGCTTTCTAGGTTGCTCATTTGAATTTCATTGCTAGTGACCAAAAGTTTTAACCATTTAATGGTTGTATAGTGGCCTGTGAAAAATAAGTTAGTGGTATCAATTCAGATCTATTGTTAGATGATTTGGAAGAAGAGGGTGTGTGTTTAACATTGTCATGTTTTTTTAATTCAAGACTTTCTAGACATAACATTTACTGAAAAAAGAAATAAGCCAGATTTTCACTTGATGTAAACTGGCCTAGCTCTTTCTGGAGCAATACCGATTTTCAACAGTTCATGATCAGGCCAGTTTCAGTTATTAACCTGACTAGCATCACACAGTGTGATTAGATGTAATGTACCAGTTCTCTTTTTCTTTGTCATTTTGTTCTTTGATTTTTGAAGACACTACAATGTATTTCCATAATAGCAAACTTGTTTTGAAAATGCTATGAGATAAGGTTAGTGTCTCTGGGAATTTACGACAGAGAAAATACCAAATGAAATTGTATTCAACAGATATGGAATTCACACTGTTACATACATATTATAAAACATTTTTGCTGTATATTATCTTTTTATTTTTTCCTATGAAGAGTTTAAATACTGGGGTGTTGTTACAGTTAGTCTCATCTTTGCTGGATTTTTTTTAAAAAAACACCACCACCTTAAAGTCTATTAGGGCTTGAATTAAAATATTTTCTCTCATTAAAATGTAAATGTACATAATGTTTTGCATTTCTGTAGCTGTTTGAAAACCTCTGTACCATACAAGTACAATGTATGCTTGTGATGTTTCTTGTCAACCCAGTGACTGGAAGTAGCCATAGTTATATAACTTTATGGAGTATAAATATTCTGCAGTGCAGCTTGCTATTTTAGTTCTGTGACCACATTTTCATCTACAGGTAATTTTTGATTATAAATTGTAGATAAACTATGTGCCTGGAATGTGTTTTATTGAGAAGATCAGAATAGTAAATGTATTTTATATGGCAACTGACAATGAAAATAATTTGTACAGGGAGTGTTTGCACAGAAAAAGAATAGATTGTAAGATCCAGTTGTTCATCCTATATCCATGAACACAGAGGACCCCACTGTGGGGTGAGGGAGGAGGAAGTTAGCTGTCTGCACAATAGTGTTCACCCCAGACTGTGCAACAGGTCCTGTATTGAAATCCACAAGAGGAAGAATGTTCAAAATCCTGTTCTATCTTGACATTTGTGTTCCTCTAGAACAGACCAGATCACAAAGCATGTGAGACCTGGGAACAAAACATTCCCAGTCAGGTGGATCTGACTAGGGAACAATCTTCTGAAGGAGATTAGGTGAATCCAGAGTCTGTTCATCATTGGAAAATGTTGCAAAACTTTCCTCTGTGACGAAGTCTTTCCACCACAAGTGGTGCTCACAGTATGAATGCTGCTTCTGCTCCGAGCCTCCTGCCAACCAGCTCCCTCTCCACCCAGAAAAACAAACAAACAAGAATTCTACCCTGAACAGAGTTTGATGCCGAAAAGGGAGAAGTGCTCAAGGCTCCATGAAGTTCACCATGGATTTTGGCATTGCTTTGATTTTATGTGGAAGGTACTCGTATATTACAGTGATGTGTGGCAGCATAAAACCTGGAGATAGATGCATTGTCCTCTTGCTGTCCTTATGAAACTCAAGGTGAAGATGGAGTCCCCAGACTGTTATCTTTCTGCAGCATACCTTCTGACCCCCAAGAAGGGAATATCCAGTAAAGAGCAATACTTGGGACAGTCTCCCCTTCTGGTTATGATGTTCTCAATCACAGATCTGGTAGTTTTAAGCTCAACTTGTGCATTTTAAGAGTCCAGGTAATTTTGTGCAATATTGCATTTTGATCCTTTGTGTTTCTTAACTAAGTATCCCAATTATATACCTCCTAACCATACTCTGTAGTTAAATACAGCATGTAGAAACGGAGTTTTAAAAACATATTCTGAAGATATCAGTTCTCTACCATGTTTTAATGATTCTGTCGATTACTTTTTTTAGTGTTCGCCTGCCATCCCAAATGCCCTGAAGCTTGTTCTCTTCCAATTCCATCCTCCACTAATTCTTTCTTTGATTTTTGTCTTCAGTCATCTATGCTCTTCCTCCATAGATCTAATCCCACTCTGAGACTTCTGTCAGGATCCCACTTAATTAACCCCTCCTCTGCTCCCACTCTCACTTCTGTATCTCTGGTTGTCCTTCTTTTCAATCAGCATTTTCTCAGCATCTTTTGCTGCTACTTTTCCAGCTATCTCTTCCCAATCTCTGCCCCTCCAGTCTGTGGGACTGGAAAGCTGTGAATTAACCAAGGGCCAGAAAATGATGGAGGTGACAGGGATATATAAGTATGTAGGATCTCAGCCCCACTGATCCATCTATGGTAGACTCTAGTCATGGCAGTAGGGCAGAGATTGGCAACCTTTCAGAAGTGGTGTGCTGAGTCTTCATTTATTCACTCTAATTTAAGGTTTCGCGTGCCAGTAATACATTTTAACATTTTTAGAAGGTCTCTTTCTATAGTCTTTAATTTGTACTTATTTATTTTACATACAACTATTGTTGTATGTAAAGTAAATAAGATTTTTAAAATGTTTAAGATGCTTCACTTAAAATTAAATTACAATGCAGAGTCCCCCGGACCAGTGGACAGGACCCAGGTCGTGTGAGTGCCACTGAAAATCAGCTCGCGTGCCGCCTTTAGCATTTGTGCCATAGGTTGCCTACCCCTGTAGTAGGGTCTGGATAGGGTTAGTAACTATGCTTCTTTCCTGCCAAGCTCTGCTTGTGTTCTGACTCCTCAGGGAGTGGCAGTTAATGTTAACTTTGCCCAAATATTTCTGCTGATCTCCCATATGTCTGCAACAGGTATGCTGCCTCCTGGTGATCCTCCTAGCTTTTGCTTCCCCCTCCTAGGCTGCCTCTCCAGGAACATGTTTTATGGATTGGAAAAACAGACTATTTAGAGAAGGTGCATCCACCATGGCTGCTCCCTTCCACAGTGTGTGTAAGGCAGGGGGAGCAGAAAACTTTTAGGGTCTATGAAAAATACCTAGTAAGTGTTTTAAAGGCTTTGCCTGTGCATGTATTTTATCAAACAGAAATTGTTGTTGTTGGTCTTCCTCCAACTCCTTTACAGGAAATAAAGCCTAGGAAGCAGGACTAAACGCAGAAATATTTAGCAACCACGACTTATTTCACAGCACTTTTGAAATCTTTTATGGATTCATAGAAAAGCTAAAAGTGCACAGGCACACAGAGTATCACCTGAAAGTGAATTTTAGTTTTAACAGAAACTGGAAAGCATCAAAGCCATTACTGAGTTTAAAAGAAACAACCCCCAAAGGCTATTTTTAGGACTCTTTTTGTGCACATGTAATTCCAGAATAACATTTTTCAGGTAACTGTTCAATAACTGGCAACATATTCTTAGTGCACAGATTTTTCTCACAGGTAGTGCCTACAGTAGTGACTGCCCTTTTTTGTTAGGACAGTGACTCCCTGATTTATAAACTCTCTCAGAACTCCTTATACTGTAGAACCTTACAGCGATGAACACCTTGGAATGAAGGATGTTTGTAACTGTGAAATGTCTGTAACTCTGAACAAAATATAATGGTTATTCTTTCAAAAGTTTATAGTTGAACATTGACCAAATACAGCTTTGGAACTTTACTATGCAGAAAGATGCTTCTTTCCCTTTGTTTTTTAGTAGTTTACATTTAACACAGTACTGTTTGCTTTTTTTTTTTCTTTTTTGGTCTCTGCTGCTGCTTGATTGTGTACTTCTGGTTCCAGACAAGGGGTGTGGTTGACTAGTCAGTTCATAACTCTGGTATTGGTAACTCTGAGGATCTACTGTATTCTGATTTGTTTTGTTGATCTTGAGTACTATGAATATCATCACTGTGCTTCTAGAGACCCAGCTTTCAGTAACTGAATCTAATGAAATGTAGAGATGGGCTTGAGATTCCAAATTTTGATCCTCAGACTAGTCTTTGGATGTGTTCAGATCCTGGGTTCTGGTTAGGATGCATAACTAGTGGAAAATAATTTTAAAAATAGCCTGTAATACCCATGAGGATTTATAGATTGTAACTTGTAGCAGTGAACTTTGTACTTCTTTCATTCTGTTGAATTCTAATATAACACTCCAGTGCTGTCCGTCTCATTTGAGACCCAGATCATCAAGTCATGCTCCTGCAAAATTCCCATTAAACTTAATGGGAGCCTTGCATTGGTAAGGTCTGCAGTATCATGTCTTTTTTTTATATTTGTAAAACAACAAATTAGGTGTCTAGTTCATAAAGAAGAGCAGTAGAACTGAAATGCTCCCTGTTTCAGAAAACTGGAGGCCAGCAAGCAATGTCATGGAGGACAAAAAATGAAATGTGAGAATACGTTTCATTGTAAATATTTGATGCAGCTCTGATGTATCAGCCACTTGTTGCTCTTCAGGTGCACCTAATAGCTAACCAAGAGTAGTTGTTAATTGAATTTCAGAAGCCTTCTCTTCAGATGAAAGTTAAATATATTGTGTAGAAAGGAATCCAGGGAACAATGTATCCTGTGTGTGACAAAAATAACTCAATTAAGCATTTAATCCTAATTGTAAAGTTGGCTAAATTCATTTGTTTGGAAAAGAATCCAACAGTTTGTGCTCTATATGTGGAATGTATGGCCATAGTTAGTTGAATAAACAAGTACTATATGACATAATAACAATGTAGCCTGAGACCACAACATTTGGTGTCAAATTAATCAATTATTATAAATACACAGTTCTTAACCACGCAACACAAAAGTGTACAGAAAGGGAGATCCCATAAAAAGAAAAAACCTGCCAGAACAGTGATATGAGTCAGACTCCCCATGGCCTTTAAATTGCCTTGGCTTCCATTTGTCTCATCTGTGTGGTACTTCCACTGCTCTACCGTCACACTGGTCAGATATCAAATTAGGAGTTGTGTTAAACTTGTTCACCCTTCTGTCTGCTGTTTCCTGATCCAGTCACAGTTCCTATTTCTTCCTCTGCCTTCCTCCCGTTCACTTATTGGGGAGCTGCCTATATTTTGATAAATGGATGGATAGCTTGTCTGGTTTCAATATAGCTTCTAAGAATTCTGTGGCTTGGATTGACCAGATTGCATATGCCAAATAATAAAAATTATAGCTTCCAAATACACCTGGAGGTACTGTTTCTTGTTCTTTCTATAGCAGTGGAAGTACACTATCATAAAAATCTAGTGATTCAAATAACTGGCTCCTTCTAT
The DNA here is from genome assembly GCA_007922305.1 of Dermatemys mawii. Lineage (NCBI taxonomy): Eukaryota > Metazoa > Chordata > Testudines > Dermatemydidae > Dermatemys > Dermatemys mawii. The sequence continues at coordinate 9,561,848 of ML677340.1, forward strand.
GCTGCCATCGTAGATTCTGCACGTTAAGTGACAGGCTTAAAATATTACATTGGTATTTTATTAAATAATTTGTATCTAAATTAATAGGAATTCGGGTAGCACTTGTTGAAATAATTCTTGGCTGTGTAGTCCACACAGTAAGAATGCAAGATCCATGTTTAAATTAGGTCGTTTAAAATACATTCTTTGATAGAGAGAGATTATGATGATAACTGTAGTAGATTGAGGAAAACAACATATAACAACATGGATGTTTAATTATTGTGAGGTGAGAATAGGCTTGGATTTTTAAGAAATTTTTGATAAATTATGCACATTTTTGAGTGAGATGTGAAAAGCCATACTTTGAATGTGGAAATAGCCATTTAATGATACATAACATAAAATTAAATATAACTTGTTTTTCATATAGCTTGCATTCCTGCATTTCAGTTCTCTCTCCATCATTGATGGAGGTAAACTGACATTCTCATATTGTCCCTCTTAGAAATTCTGTGGTTCTGGTACCTAAAGAAGATTCGGAAGAATACTGGATCTGTAAGGATAACCATATTTTGCTTTGCTCGCTTTGGAAAAAAAAAGAACTTGCCTGTCTACTTTGGTTGCAGACCCCCCCCCCTTTTTTGGGGGGGGGGCTAGTTGATTTCTGCTCTTTCCTATTTTATAAGAGCATGTTGTTATAGCCTTCAGAGTGAATGTATTGTTGGTAGGGATTCTGAATAGACTGATACAAATGTTAGGCTGTGGTTTTTGCTAGTTCCAGAGTTCTAAGTAGCTCTGCATCTTCCTCCAAATATTTGGCACACCTCTAATGCATACCTTCTAATTTTGTGAGGGAAGGAAAAACCTTCTATCCACTCCTTTGGTCTGATTCTCCTGTCATTTATACAAGTATAAATAAGGAGTAACTTCAATGCAGTTAATAAAGTTAGACCGGGGTAAATCCAGTTAGGTAAGGTAACATACATGTGTGCGTAGACTCTTGTGTTAATAACCCTTTGTTCTTGTTATGCTTTGTCCCTACTATTGGGATTAAACAATCCTATGTTTTGTAAAAGCTGTTTGATGTCAGCCTATTCACATACTGCTCACTGTTCCCAAAGGGAAGAGTTGCAGGGCTTAAACCAGTTTGGCCGTTGGCACACACGGTGTAGTAACCTAGACCCAGTCTGAGAAGAGAATCACAGCATTGAGGTTCCACTGTAGTATAGGGCCTGTCACATAAGGGGAGGGAGGTGATGCACTTAGTGAGGCTAGAGCAAGGTCAAAGGTGCACAGGTCCTTGTCACCTTTCATGGCTATCTAATGGGAAAAAAAAAGAGTACAGAGAAGTTTGTTTCAGTTCCAGAAGAAGATAAAGGTGATCATTTTAAGAATATTTATTAGGTGTTTTAGTTCTGGTCTCTTAAACTAACCTTTTTACAATGCTTATCATTCAACTCAAGTACATTCTCCAACAGTGGCCAGTGCCAGGTGCCCCAGAGGGAATGAACAGAGCAGGTAATCATCCAGTGATCCATCCTCTGTCGCTTATTCCCAGCTTCTGGCAAGCAGAGGCTAGGGACATCATTCCTGCCCATCCTGGCTAATAGCCATTGATGGACCTATGCTCTGAGGCACCTGTGGCGACAGTTAGCTCTCAGACACAAGATTTGACAGCCCCTCCGTGGTCACCAGAAGGTGATTCCTCCTGTACGGAAGGGGAATTCAACCCTTTGATGGCACTGGCGCGATTGGGTGCCTGAGGCTATGTCGACCTCTGCTATGTCATCATGGCAACAAGGCTAGTGGCCGGTGCAATGGCCCTACTAGAGCACATGGAGCATGCCTGTGATACTGACGCCTCCTTCCATCCATTCCTCGGTTGCTGCTTGTGGCAGCAACCAATGGTACCAGCGGTACCGGTCTTGGTGCACCAGGAGCACTTAAAGGCTGGGTAGAAGAGCGAGTGCCCATCCTGAAACCCTCTTTCCATGCAGGGGATGATGCCTCAAGGTGTCTACTGGTGACCCAGTCATTATACCTGAATGAGGCGGTGGCGAGGTCCTCTTGTGGGAGCCCACTGAACGATTTTAAAGAATATTAGTCCCCACTGAACAAGCGGACACCCTGTTTAATGTACTTTCTGTCCCAGTTTGTGTTGTGCTACCAGTACACAATGGGATCCTAAAAATAGCAAAAAAACCCCTCCATCTTCTATCCCTCCCACCTCCAAAAAGGCCAAGAAAGAGTAATTTGTCCTGACCAAAGGCTTTGAATATTTGTGTAGCAACCCACCTTCGAGCTTGCTGGTCGTCTCTGTGGCTAAGGAGAAGGACAGATGGGGCAAACCAATTTGACCCCCAAAATAAGAGGCCATGAGGATTGACCTTTTTAGAAGGAATATTTATTCAATGACCAGCCTTCAGTTCTGGGTGGCTAACCACCAGGCTGTCTTGGGGAAGTACAACTTTAATTTCTTCAACTTATGGAGAGAGTCCCATGAGTCCCTTCTCCAGGACTTGGCCCAGCAGCCAGGTACTCCCTCCAAATGGTGTGGAATGCTACCAATTTGGCATCTTGGGTGGTCATGTAAGCAGTGGTGGTCATGAGGTGCAGCTTCTGGCTTCAGACCGCTGGCCTGTCCTCAGAAATGCAGGCCTGGATCCAAGAACGTCCCTTAGAGGGGAACAGTCTCTTTGCCAAGCAGACTGATGGAGGGCTACACGGTCTGAAGGTCACTCAGGCCACCCTTCACCTGCTAGGTCTGCATACACCATAGTCAGCAAGGAAGCAGTTCTGGCCGCCCCCGCCATCAAGGCCTTGCCAGCCTCGACAAGGGCCTGCAAAGAGGAGGGCTGGAGACATGAGTTTTAGTCATCGCCACCCTTCTTCCTTCCGCTCGCCTGCGCAATCCAGCCCTTCAAAGCATCATGAGGGCCAGAAGAGCTTATTTTGAGGGTGGGCTTGAGAGCACTGCCCCAGTCAACTTTCCAGATTCACCTCATTCTTGCCTCATCCATCTTCATCCCTGCCGTTTGGCCTGGTCGTGGGTCGCCTTGAACCATTGGGTGCTAGAGATGATATCTCCGGGCTACACCCTACAATTCTCTTCTGTGATTTATACCTGGATGTCTTGGTTTGAGAAATCAGTATGAACTGTGACTTTGTTTGTGACTCTCTTATTTGCTATCAATGAAATGAACATCATCGAGTAGAATGAGGCCCCTTGTTAGTATCATACCTGTTCATTCCAGAGCATCTTTGTATGCGATGGTTTTTTGTTTCAATGCAAATACAAGTTATTTGTAAGTGTCAGAATTGAGTTGTTTATAAAGGCAAATTACAAATGGTGAATAAAAATAGGGATACATAAAGCTATTTTAAAAACTCCCCCACAAAACTTTGGAACAGTAAGAAATTTGAATCAAAATTTGCAAAAGTGTACTACAGTGCAGGATATCTGAGTATGAGGTATAATCTGGGATTACTCTTTGGAGATATCCTTTTTTAAACAGGTTTACAAACATCTTTTGATCTTAATACTTCAATAAAATTCTTATCGCTTTAGATCAGTGAGATTTAAAATGTCAATATATTGGAGGCTCCTTTCCTTATTCCTCTCTCCACATCTTTCCAATGGGATGTCAGGTTTGTTTTGTGTGTTCCTGGTCAATTGATGGGATTCAGGACCTGTGATTGAGGATTAATGAAAGCTTTGGTTAATCCTTTATTCTGATAAAAAGGGAAAGTTTTAGAAATCAGCAATGAGTGCATATGTTTTCATTCAGCAGCTTTGTTTGGATTTTCTTGAAATTACATTCTTGGAAAATATCAATGAGTATATTAAATATTGGGATAAATAGACATTAAAACTGCAATCAGTCTTGTGTTTTTTGTCCATAAAGGAAGAAAAGGCAACTATTCTTCTGTTTTAGTGCTCCCAGTAAAACTAGGGTTGTTCCACAGCTGTTCCTGGTGAGAAAAAAGCATTAAACATCTCCATAATCATTGATTTGGCTTTCTTAGCACTGGTGTCTTGAGGTTCTCCTGGGAAAGGCCTAAAGGCTGCAAACTGAGGACCTCTGTTTTCTACTGGGGAGTGCTCTTGATTGCAGTCCATTGTGAATTAATAAGCCTTCATGAATAGTGAAGCCAGGCTATAGTGAATTCATCAAAGGCTTTCTTGCGCTGGATATGCCTTTTGCTGCTGTCAGTTATTTGGCTTTTTTTCTTTAGAAGTAGGACATATTCTGCTTGCTCTCCTGTGGCCAAGATACCAGATAAATGCTTCTGGCATCTTTCTTCATCCTCTCCTCCCCAATTCTGTCCTTGCATGAAGATATGCATAAGCCTTTACTGTGTGTGATTATAAATGTTCATTTGGTGTTTTTGACAGGGATTTAAATAGCACAAGGCCTTTGGATGATGTAGGTCTGGCTTCCATTCCGTGGCACGGCCCAACCATCTATTTCAGATTTTGTTGACTCTGAGGGTTATGCTGCCGTCTTGCAGACCCAGAGCATATGTGAAAACAGATTCTGGCGAGAGCCTGGCAGAAACCAACCTCCTCTCTTTGATCAGGACCTCCTAAATATTGGTTCGGGGATCTCAGAAAATAAGTATTTTGAGTCTGATTGTCATGGATGACCCTAAGCTTCCCCATCCTCCTCCCAAATTGTACATCTTATACTCGTGTCTAATACAAATTGTACCCTCTTCCAGTTTTGTGGTACCAGCTGCCAAGATCTCTCACATATTCCTGGTGACCAGTCTGTCCTTTACTAGTTGTGGAAGCTTCTCTGGATCTTTCCTTGTCTAAATCCTGTGCCCCATCAAATTATTTTCCCTATAAATCCTGACCCCAACCTCCCACCAGCTGCCTAAACCCTTCTGTAGCATATTTCTGACCACTTAGAACTCCAGAAAACTCCCAGTAGCCCCGAACCTCCCAATTTCACTGTTTCCTAAGGTGAAATGCTTATATTTTGTTGTATTGGCTGAATGGTTCTAATAGTGACAGACAATGAGCATTTATCAGTGGAACTGAGTGTCCAGCATTCATTGATAGGCTAGTTCTTTTTCTGCCGTTCTGGTTGAAAGTGTGTTTTTCAGAGGTGAGAGGAAGAGACAGCAGGAGAAAGAGTAGTCCATTTAAAGCACTAAAAATAAAATCCACAGCCCATCTGTAGAATAGTGAATTCCTTCCTAAATGAATGGACAAGAATAAAACCTAATTACCTAATGCTGGCATTAGTTTAGCAGACGCTTGATATTTGGGTAAAAGACCAAAACAAAAAACAAACCTTCCACAAGTAAAGCTTAGAAAAGGAACAGCTCTGATTAGTTAATTAAATTCATCTGTATAATCTTATACAATATGTATGACTAGCCTGGAGTGCTTTATCTCCAGGGTGGCCTACCCTGTAATCTTCACATGCAAACTCTTCCTTGTGTAAATAGGATGATGTGAAACTATTCTTTATCTTTGTATAACCAGTGCATCTATTGAGGCTCTATTGCAGAACTTCAGGTGTAATATTTTCTTGGAGGCAGTGTATGTCAGAAAATAGAGTGGTTTATGCTGAATTTAGAGGGCTATAATCTGAATTCTGTTACACTTACCCTTTTGATCATATCTTAAAAAAATACATATTTTCTAGAAGCTGTGAAATTAAGGTGTTTTTTTTTTTTTTTTTTTTTTACAAATAACCACATGTGCTTTTGCTGTCCAGTTTTATAAGATAATCATGACCTGTAAGGTTACTGAGCACCAGAGAATTGCTTGGCCATTGAGGATTAGGAAAGTGTCAGTATTTTTGGTCCTTTCAGTTTCCACAGAGTGGTAAGAGAAAATGTAGGACTTCCACCCATTTGTTAGCTGAACAGAATCAGACATGATCAGCTTTGACTATCCTGTCTCTCAGGCCAGAGGGAAAATTAATAGATTGGACAGTGATAGCTTGAGTCAGCCTGTGACATACTGGTAGTGCGTTGAACCAGCTCTGAGAGAAAGCATTTGCTAACACAGTGAGCCAAATTCTGCTCTCTGATTCACATATATTGCTCCCATGGAATTAATTGGGAACCCCATGTGCATCCCAAGACAAAGTTGGGAATTTTCCTGTGCCGCCTTGGTCACTTGCAGGTTTAAATTAGTGTAAATGGATGTTTCTCTGTAACTTGACGTCTTTAAACCATGTTTGAGGACTTCAGTAATTTAGACAGAGGTTAGGAATTTCTTCTCGTAGATTATTTCCTGGAACCCCCTCTTGCATGTCCCCCTTTCCTCCAAATTCTCTGCCTGTCAGACAAACAAAAAACTACTCGAGAAGGCTCCACAGCTGTATCATGTTGTTTTTATACTTCCTTGCCCCTTTTCCTTCGGTGAGATCAGTTGCAGTGTGTCTGCCTTTCCCAATCCAGAATCTCGCGTATGGCTCAGCACTGAACATCATGAGAGGTAGTCGTATCAACTTAACAAAAAGTAGTGTTGATATGTTGACATGATCGCAAAAGGATCATGATTATGTTCATGTGCAAGAAACCCAGTTCATTCGCTTGATGTTGGTGCTATGATATTGATGCACTTTACAAGAGATTTTACAGGAGCTGGCATTGCTCTCTAGTGACTGGCTTGGGGCTCTGGTCACTGGGCTGAGGATTCAGGTGGACTAGACTAGAGGCCTCTGCTCTGCAGGGCAGCAGGGCTCTTGGCTTCAGCTATGGGGTACCAGAGCTTGGGGCTTCTGCCCTGCAGGAGGCTTGGGTATCTAGACTTCAACCACAGGGCCCTGTGGACCTCCCAGAACTGGCTCATAGCCCCCCAGAGGGCAACGGACCCCTGGTTGAGAACTGCTGGTTTACTCCATTCAATAGCATCAGGCTGGAGTCACGATTTGAAATATATTGACCAGACAGCTTGGCTCTGCTCCAGACAGCTCTGGCTGAATTTAAATCCTGATGACAGGAGTGGGAGGGTGAGGTTCTATGGCTTGCAATGTGCAGGAGGTCAGACACTAGATGATCATGATGGTGCCTTTTGACCTTAAAGCGTATGAGTCTGAGGTACTATGGTCTAGCAGAATGGTTTTCAAACTATGGAAGGCACTGTAATGTGTCGAAGGAGGCGTGAGCTGTGTGCTGCCTTTTTTTGAGAGCTCTTGCTGTATGTCCCAGGTGGCTAGGACTTGTGCAGAAGGGTGATGGGTGGGGATAAAGAGAACAGCCAGAGCCCTGCTATCGGGTTCTCCTTCTCCTCCCACCCTCAGCCTCTCACCAGGAGGCAGCCTGAGCTCAAGCTCTCCTCCCCAATACCTCACCTGAAGGCTGTAAGACTCTGGCTACTAGCTCTGGGGTGACAGCAGCAAGGCAGACGTAAAGGCGGCAATGAGGTGCTAAGTCTGTTGTGAAAAGTGATATTGACGAATATCACTTTTCAGTGTCACCCTTCTGTGCTTATGCTGCTGGCATGGTACTGCCCGTGGTGGTGTTGGTGGTATATGTACTGTGGGGGGAGGGGATAAATGACCCCCAACACAAAGTCGGGGGGCAAGCAAGTATATTTGAGAACCACTAGGCTAGTGGATAGAGCTTTGCACTCGGAGACTGGTTTCTATTCCTGAGCAAATCGTTTTCCTTGCCACGCTGTCTGTCTTGTCTATGCTGCGTGTAAGCTTTTCAGGGCAGGGCGTGTGTGTGTGTGTGTGTGTGTATGTGTGTCCGTGTACGCAGGATCCAGCACAAAAGGGCTCTGAACCCTGCTTGGGTGCTGAAGGCACTGATTATACTTAAAATGATAAACAGTCTTAGATTGTAAGCTGCTTAGGTGAGGATCGTATTTACATTCTATATGTTTGCACAGTACCTGCCACTGTGAGGTCCTTGTCTGTGACTGGAGCTCCTAGGCTCTATTGCAATGAAAATAATACATCATAATAGCAATAAGCACACTGTCAGAATTTGGCCGTTAGTATGAATTACTGAATGGAAGCTGTACATGCAAATTCTGAGGGCTAATAGTGACTTATCAGAGCTATGCTGTGTGTATCCAAAGATAGAATTTGGTCTGGAGTTAGTCTCTTGAGCAGAGACTGGCAGTCAGACAGCAATGTATTACACTATTTGAGAGTTAGTTTTGTACTATGATCTTTCTATAAATATTGAGGATCTCAGCTGGTATAAATGGGCTGAGTTCAAGTGTACTGGCTAAGAAGTTATCAGTGACTCTTTGTAGCCACAAGAAGCTACATGGAGAAATTGTCTTCTAGATTTTGAAGATTGTTCTATTAGTCCATTCAGTTGTCAACCAGTCTTACTAAGACCCCTGCAGAATTCCCTATTTCTTTGTGTTTTCCTAGTCTTGAGGTTCCTTCTCTTAAAAACTTGCATTTTGCCTTACATTACGTAGCAACTACAACTTCAGTGCTGACCCCATATTCCTGGTAACTTCTGTTTGATGTGCCAGTTTTGTTGCTGGTTGTGTTCATATTGGACACCACTGGCAAATCACTTAATCTGTTAGAGACTGAGGTTTAGGTGACAAGGTGTTCTTTAGCCACAGGAGCTAAGAGCCTTTAAATGCTTTAGTGGCCTGGCCCTAGGCAAAAGGAATTTTAAAAAACAAGTGAGAAGAATTTTATATAAAATGTGTTTATATTTTTTAGTATTGTATCATAATTTTCGGAATGTGATATCTCCCCCGTTAAGAACATTTTGCCATTCAAACTTTGAAAGAAAAGTTACAATTCAGTAGGACAATGAAAATGTATTGTTTGCAATAATTTGAGAACATATTCTGCAATTAAAGATACTTCATTTTTAATAGCAACCATTCAGCGTTGAAACTAAATTTGTCTTATTTTCCCTCCCAATCTGTGTTGTAATTATATTAGCAATTGATACAGATTCTCTGAGGATGCAGACAGAGGCTTAAAGGTGAAACACTTTTAGAAATATAATAGCAAGTTTTGGTGTCGAAACTGGCAAACATAGTAAAAGATATGTCAGCATTAAGTTCATACAAAGTCAGCCAGTAAATGGCTTTCTCCCCCTCAGCATCAAAGATTCTCAATGCCTTCAACAAATCCGATCTTAGTACAGTTAATTTGCAGATTATCAGAGGCAATGTTGTGTTGATCATTTTATCAACATTTAACACTTATGCCTCTGAATAACTGAAGATCATAGATATTAGCTAGATGATTGGGTACCTTGAAGTGAAGTGAAAATCACTGTTAAAATTAAGGCCACAGTCGCAAAAATAAATACAGCACCATAACTGGAAATACTCTTTTTTTTAAAAAGAACTTGAACTTTCTCCACATGCATTTCTCATATGGTTGCTTTAAAGGTACTTGGAATTTCACTGTTTTCTCCGGGAATGTCAAAATGTGTTCCAAAATGCCTAACGTTCTGAAATACCATCCTGTAATCTAAAGCCTAAAGGCTGGGTTGGACCCTTGCATGGAGAAATCTGGCTAGAAAATTCCTCAAGGTTAACTCTACAGAGTTTCATTTACTAATCCCCTTGATTAGATGAGGTTTTGGGTATGTGTGTGCAGAGAGACTATAGGGCCTGGTCTCCCAAGCCCCAAAAGAATCCTGGGCAACCACAAGAAAATGAATTTCTGTCTACTGTTGTGGGCGCAGAAGTGTCAATGTGCAGGGCTGTCGCTTCCAGGTACTCTGCTACTTTTCCCTCAGCAGGTACCTAGGCTGCATCCCTTAGCATTTACACAATAGCTGTTCTGGTGGAACATCAGGTGTTAATTATAGGCATGTGCAGCACTTTTCATTAGGGTGTGCACCCAGGGAATTTTATTTATTTATATTTTTAAAGACACTGCACTCTGCATTGAAAACCACTTTTTTTTTTTTTTTTTGAGACATTAGTGACATTGAGACATAACTCCTCAATTACCGGTAGAGATGGTGATGTAGAAAGCAGTAAGTCTGAGGCTTTGTCCTTTTCTGTTTTTTTTTTTTTTTTTTTTTTTGCCATTGCCTCCACCTCCAAAATAATAGCGTACAGGAAAGAGCCTACAGAGTCCCAGCAGAAGGGCTCCCATAGCTTTTCTGATGAGGGGGATGCAGCTGCAATTGTGCTTCTCCCATTCTGCATTTTCAAGAGGAGTATACTGCGGCAATTGTCAAATTTGTGGGGAGCGGTGGCCCTTTTTCTTGTCCTCCCGGGCCGTCGCGACCCCCGTGTCTCCGCCAAAATGCCACTGAACCGAACGCTTCAGGTTTCGGGGCATTTTGGCCGACATGCTGAGTGCTTCATTGTGTCCGCTGGAAACTTTCACTTTGGCGGCTTTTTGGAAGACACTTTGAAACACTCAGCTCAGAAATGCCGCCAGCAGCGAAAGAGTTCGGCTTGGCACTTCGGCGGAGGGAGCTTGCGATCCCCCGGGAATCGCCCCGAGACCCCCTGGAGGGTTGCGACCCCCCCAGTTTGAGAACCGCTGGTATACTTGATCTCTCTCCCTTTGGTTCATAGAAGTATAGGGGAAAATATTGTTTCACGTGACTTCTGCGATCTCTATGTACCAATCGTTCTCAACTGTTCCAGCTTTGTTCGTTTTTTCTAAAAAAAGTACTGTCTACACATAGTGTGTATGGAGAGTTGGGAAAGAACAAGGGCACGTTTTAGGTACTGGTGTCCATGTAGAGTACACATGATACATGTGTGCTGGAAGCATGTTGAAAGCAATGTGATACTGAGGGTGGGATTTTTCAAAATCACTGTTGGTCTAACTTTGCTGCTTCTGAAATCCAATGAATGCTCTTATTGAAGTGAGCAGTAAAACAGAGTTAGTCCAGTGCTGAGTGCTTTTTAAAAATTCCATTTTGAGCTTCTTGTTCAAAGGGGAAGTTAAAATTGAGCATTGCATGGAGTTGATAATTGCAATTCCACCTGGAAGAGCAACAGCAACCCTCCCTTCAGGTTGCAGTTTATACACCTGGCTTGGTATTGCTGCAGCCCTAGCTACTAAGCAGCTCCACTAGATTAGTAAGAAAATTTTGTTATCTTTTTTCCAAAAGAGCTTCTCCCTCCCTAGGCTGCTGCTCTTATACTTCCTTTACTGTGCAGCGTGTCAAGGGGGATGGCCTGATTTCTGTGGTTACACAATCCCAGAAAAGCACACAGCTTTCACTCAAACTATGATGAGACCATTAGAACAAGCATCATGGTACTATGAGAGTGGCTGCAGGCTAAACAAAAACAGGATTGCTGGGCTAACTGTGCTGATTTAGAATTGCAATATACAAAAATACTGGGATAAGCATAAGCCTTACAGTGAATAAAAGGCTTTCCTCCTGCAAGATTTTATTCTTCCTTGGTGAGCAGTACTGTCACAAGTATGAGCTTCCTCACTTATCCCCTTTAGCGTGACCTGAAACCTGACCTATATTCTAGTCGAGGGATTGGCAGCCTTTGTCATGTGGCCCGTCAGAGAAATCCACTGGTGGGCTGGGATGGTTTGTTTACCTGCAGTGTCTGCAGGTTTGGCCAATCGCAGCTCCCCCTGCCTGCAGTTTGCTGTTCCTGGCCAATGGGGGCTGCGGGAAGCGGCGGCCAGCACATCCCTCAGCCTACGCTGTTTCCCGCAGTGGATTTCCCTGACGGGTCGCGTGCCAAAGGTTGCCAATCCCTGTTCTAGTCTATACTATAGCTAGGCATTAGAAGGTAGGGTCATTCTCATGAATGAAATATGAGAACATGTAAAAGATATTTTGAAGGAGAACGGAAAGGTGGTTGTTGGTTTTTGTTCTTTTTTTTTTTAAAATCTTCCGAGACTTGAGATCAGTCCTTTGGGATTCTCAATTTTTCCTGCTAAAGTAGATTATCAGTAATGCTTGGTCATGCAAAGAACATCATTTTCTCAGCTTTCAGTTTATAAATGTTGTCAACTGATGCCTGGGACATATAAAATCCCTGAGTCCCACATCTTGGCTGGTGTCTGAACACAGAACTCATATTTTTAAGTAGGTTGTTAAAAATTTTTTTCAATCTCTTCATGTACATTGGGTTAATGAAATAGGTTCTTAAACAGTATTTTGTCTATAATTATTTTCTGATTCAGTATTTTTATTATTTGGAAAAACCCAAACAATTACAGTTACAATGAAATAAGAAAAATATTACAAAGATAAGTACTATGAAATCTTACTCGTTGTCTCAGAGTATTGTTTTACATTTCTTTAGTACTCTGTTGTTAGAAAACTCAGAGAAGAACCAGCAAAGCAAAGAGGAAAGATAAAAAAGCCATGACGGGAAGATGACCCATAGAGCATAATGTATTAGAACAAATAGCATGAAGAACTAAGCAATTGTCATACTACAGTGATTACGTCAGTCTGTATCTGTGTATCTGTTTTTTACTGGGCCTGTGAGTAGAGTTCATCTTTCATTTTACTGTTCTATAGTTAACTGTCAGGCCTAGGCTGGACATTTTGAATGGAGCCTATTGCATGCAATAAATAAATAAATTCTGGTGAATTAGAAGGAGGAGGAGATAAGTAGAGGTTATTTTTGTATGATATCCTGTTTGGCTCCACTGTGTGGACAAGGGGATCGCTAAATCCAACTCTGGTCTGATCTACTTTGAAGTGCCTCAATTTTTCCCCTATGACCTTCATTTAAATAAAAATACATTGATTCAAAGGGCAATGGGTTACATGGACCCCAATTTTCTTATAAATAGTAGCAAACCGTGATATTGTGCTGACCGAAGATAAATGTCTAAAATCTATAGTTGTTATTACCAAAATGCTAAGGTGTTGAGCGCTGTATAAGCACCTAGATAGATAGATTCAGTGATAGGTCACCAATATTTTGTTATGATATTTTTTGTGAAGTATCTTACTTGGCCTGTGATAAAACCTATGTCCTATATGGGAAAGTGGTGCAAAGAGGATTGATGGGTGAGAAGTTTAAAGAATAAGTGGCAGAAGAACCTATTTATTTATTTTTTTATTTAAACACTTTAAAGATTTCTTATTGTTATATGGAAGGAAGGATGCAGTATCACTTTTCAAACAAACTTGTGTATTAAATTCACTTACTGGAAATTGTTTTCCTCTATATTATTGAAAAATATACTGAGTACACTGATAATTGATAAGCTGGTAGTGAGATTTGGTGCCTGGGATGGACAACACTGAGAATGGCATACTCAGAACAGACTACAAGAAATAGGTCAGACAATCCCCAAAACCTGGTGGTTTATTCTATAATTTAGATTCACCAAACCAGTAACAAAAGAGCTTTCTGTAGTACCACACTGGTTAACCAGAAGCCAAACACAGTACTCTTTAGGTATTCCAGCCCTTGGCTCTCATCATGAAAAACAGGTCTAATATGGGAAGGGGTTACAGTAAACCTAATTCACCATGTGTGAGGTTCTTACTAATCCCAGAGGATCAGACTCTTATCCTCAGGTCAATATGTATCTCAGATCTTACCCAAATATCACACTGTCAGCCAGTCCTTAGTAAACTAACTAAAGATTTATCAAGAAAAGAAGAGTTGTAAATGGTTGTACATGCAAATGTTTGTAAAGGCCTTATACCAGGGTTATAGCAGTATGGAATAGACTGCTGGCTTGCAAAAGTCTCTCTGGTAATGTCCATATGTTTGGAAAGTTCTCAATCCATAGTTTAAAATACTCCTTTTAGTTGTAAATCCACAGTCCAGAGAATTGGAGCAGGAAAGAGGCAAAATGGAGGATTCTCAGAGGTCTTTTATTTCCCTTGACATGTGCATGGAAATTTACTGTTCCAAACCAAACCCACAGGCCCTGTGTATGGAAAATTACTGGCCCAAGATGGAGTCCAGGGTCACATGAGCATATCACATGCCCTTACATGTTTTGCTGAATCATGGGGGTGGGATGGGGGTGGGGTGGGGGTGTGGCCATTGGCTCCTGGCTGTCTGAGTCATCGGTGCGGAATGAGTTTCTTCCATGACTCATTGTGAGAGTGGACCATCATCACAAAGCTATCTAGCTCGGATGTAAATCTAATTGGCGGGTGTCATCCAGGAGCAAAACACATGCTGGAGATAAAAATACATAGCCAATATTCATAACTTTGGATACAAAGATGATACATGGGTTTAATCAGGATAATCATACTCAATAGATTGTAACTTTTCGATTGATGCCTTACATGATACACATTGTGCAAGATTTGTTGCAACAGTAAAACAGTGATAATAGCCTTGATATAAATGGTCATATTTAATCATACAGTATCACAGGTAGGTAGGGATGAAGAACTTGTAAGGGGCCACCATCTCCCTGGAATGCTTTGAATATATTTGATGTTTATTGCATTTCAAAGGCAAAATCTTTGTTTTTCCCAAGTACATTCATGAATTCTAGGAAGAAGTCTTGTCCAGAAGGGATGATTTACCTGTATCTAGAGAAGGGTTTCCTATCAGACGGGGGGAAATTTTCCAACCTTCACTTCAATTTGTATCTGAATTGTAAAGGAGTTCTTCAGGACATTAGTTATTTTATTTATTTAGCACTAAATCCTGCAGTTCTTACTATGTTAAGTGAAACTCCCATTGAATTTGATTTGAGGTACATCATTTTATGGGGATTTTGCCTCAGTAAGGACTAAGATTTTACTCTTAATGTCAACTATTTTTTTTGTATAGTATCCCAGTTTCTCTAGTGCTCATCTCAAAGTTATAAATGTTGCACAGACCAAAAGTCTTAAAAAAAAAAAAAAAAAAAAAAAAAAAAAAAAAAGCAGCAGCTTTTATGACAGTGTCAATGGTGAAATACATTTACATTTTTTTAACATAATAAAATCCCAAATATTAAAAGCAAAATTTGGCTTTAAGTGTACTGATTTTGCTATATATGTGCAACCCTTCAATTTTACAATGGAAAAATTCAAAATGTAGAAATAAAATAAGACGATTTAGCAGCATTTCAACTAAATTGCCCTTGTTGCTGAGGATAAATCTGTTCCATGCCATTCCCCACATATGTGTTATTTAAACAGAAAAATATAGGAGTCTGTTCTTCAAAATGTTTCACACTCAGTGCACAGAGGTCTCAGAGCACATTGCTACTAATAATTTATTGCCTGTTCACTAATGCGAACTTATGAATGATTTACTACTCACAGCAGGGAGGGCTACATAATTTAACAATGCAGTGTAAGGATTTCTTTCTGCACAGGGCAGTAGGCACCAATGCACAAAACCGATTTAAAGCTAGACGGATCCCTTTTTCTGTGGTCAGGAAATACATTTTTAAAGTATAAATATAAATAGCTGAGAGTAAAGGACATTAAAGGTCAAGCATCCCATCCTGTATGTGCCTGATCTCATTTTAGTTCAAGAATCAAAAATAGGTCAGGTCAGCACTTAGATCGAAGGCTACCTGGAAATACAAAAGACTATAATACTGTGATAAACTCAAGATGTTAGAGTGATATAGTTCAGTCAGTCAACAAAATGGCTAGCACCCCTGGTGTTCCTCTTCAATAAATAAATAAATATTCACACCAAGAAAGCATCTTTGAAGGAAGGTGGGATGCATCATTTTTATAAAGGATTTAAATGCAGCTGGATCTTACCTTACATGTTAAATGCAATATAAAATCTGGTTATATATTCTGTGGCTTTTGAAAACAGCTTGTGTTATTTTCTTTAACATTATTAACTACACTAGCAACAGGACTAAAGTGACTCAGTGATGGCCTTGTACTGGTATCTTGCTTTAATTCTTCCAAAAGAATAAAGAAAGTGTGTGGGGTTTGTGGCTTGTACTGCTAATGGTTATGGAGAAGCTGATTTTTATAATGATTTTTTTATAGTGCCAGAAGTATCCCTGGCACTGTACCTTGTAATGAGATTTGAGTGACCAACATGGATATGGCTGGGTTGTTTTGAACTGTGTTCAGCAGTTGAGTTCTAGTTTAGATTCTGGACTCTGCACTAGAATGTGGCTCAGCACAGTTTGGTTCAGTGAGCAATGTCCAGCCATACAGGGCTAGAACTGGATTTAAGTGCAGCAGAGCACATGCTGTTTGAAGCTATATATGCCATCAATTTCTGCAGCATATGAGCTTCATCTTAAAAACAAACAAACAAACAAACAAAAAAAGCACTTCATATCTTAAACAGTACTTTATCTTCCTCTGCTTCTGCTCACAGCTGTCACAAACACCAGCAGAGTGAAATTAACAGGATTCTGGTAATCTCTGATGCTTTTCAGAATCCTGCTGACAGTGTGAAATTGAAAAGAATTATATCAGTTTTGTTCTGGTCCTGGTGGGGAAACCTAGGTGTCGGCCTTGCAGAATTCCATTTTTATATATAATTTTGGTAGATAAAAAATGAAAAACATTGATATTATCTATTTAAATTTTCACCATTGCAGGAAGTTGTGTAGGAATGTCAGACAACAGGGCAGGTCAGAATTATTTAATTTTAATGACAGTAGACACTGATTTCCAAAAAGTTAAAGCTTTATAACCATTAAAATATACAAAGTAAATATGCTTAACTCAAACTCTTTGTTCTCAAGCAGCATTTTTTTTTATTTTGCCTACCTGTACTTTTTGATTATTAATGACAGTAATGTGTGTGTCTGTCTGTCTATGGGGAAATTGACATGTACCAATAAAAATCAAATCCTTCCAAAACTTACCTGTCAGCAGCACTGGGAAGTACTGGACCTGTTCACAGGCAGGAGAATACAAAAACCAAAATGCCTGACATGGGAGTAGAATAGCAGAGACCCCCACACTTCTTCAGGACTTTCTGCAGCTCTGCATTGACTCCCTGGCAATGCAACTTCATTTGAAGTGTGCTGATGTGGACTCACCAGCTGGCATCTGTTTCTGGTACTGTCCTTTTAAATACATGAGTGTACAAAAGAGCAAAACTCAGCTGTTTTTTCCTCTCTTTCATCCCTTCTCCACATTATCAAGGAAAAGTAATTATGAATTCTGCTCTTTGGAGATTTTTGAGATGGGAAAGTCTCATTGTTAAGTTTTGTGGTTGTAATTCTGAAAGGGGGGAAAAAGTTGCTCAGGAATTGTTTTGTCACTAATTAAAAACAGCAGCAGTACAAAATAATTGGAGTTGGTTGTATAACTTGACCACATGCTTTTCTGTGATCTCCGTCTGAGCATGGAGGAAGGTGGCAAAGTTTTTACTGTCCCAGTGTTCGTGGTGTGAAACACTGGGTTGTGTCCTAGTGTCTGGGACCAATCAGGTTTAAAACTGGTGGGCTAGAGTCTGTTCCAATCTATTACCCATTTCAGTCTCAAAAGTCAGTTGTGCTGCCTGGCTGTATGTCAGGGCAGAAATTATCCCAGTGTGTCCAGAAATATAAACAATCATCTTTCTCTATAAAATCTTTTTCTTTAATTTTGCCTTTTTTGGGGCAGAAATTTTTAAAATTCAGTCAAGGTTTCTTAGCAAAATTAAATGTATTTGTATACAACTATGTTGAGAGTAAATCAGTTTAATTAGGCTTTTTCATAAGCCTATAGTTTCAGAAATTTTAGTGCTTTACACATTTGTCAACAGCTGTCCTAGGTAGTCTAATTTTATTTTGAACTTTGGCTTGTGGTAGGAAAGTTTGAAGGGAAAGTTGTTGGGTTTTTTCTTTTTTTCTTCCCCAGTTACCTGTTTTGCCTTGCTTATTATTAGTACAGGTAGACCAATCTGTGAGTACCATAGATAGATATAAATTTATATTAATCTTCATTAATAAAAGTAGATTGAAGGAAATGAGAGCCCCAGAGAAAAGATGGATCTTTTAAGAAGAAAAAGAAAATGTTGCAAAAATCAAGATCTGTTATCTATAGAGCACGTGTTGCACTGGGTTGAAAATATTTTTGCTGTTTAAGACATCATATTTTACCCAGTTAGAAAAACATATTTTAATCTGATATACAGCACTTTTAAATGGTACTTTTCAAAATCTTTGTTCTTTTTTTAAAAAAATCTCCAGTATAGGTTGGGGAAATAATTGTACAGAATATTGAGATCAAAAGATAGAATATGAATAATTTATTATGGAGAGCCTGTAGTCTTTCTATAAGTAGTGTATAGTGCTTAGTCTTCTGTTAACTTTGGAATACTTGTGGTACCTTAGAGACTAACCCCAACTATTCCTCGTCTTATTTACGGATACAGACTAACACAGCTGCTAATCTTAAACCTGTTAACTTTGGCTAATTTTGCCAGCAATGAACCAGTTCAGCTGAAATTTCATGAATACTTCTGTCAGAGGATTGTTCTTTGAGAGAAAGAACAGTTTGAAAAATCTAAAGTACATTCAGTTTTTTTTTTTCTTGAAAGGTCCTATCTCAGAATGATTGTATGAAATGCTAATTTTTTAATTTTATTTTTATTACTCAGTGAGATATGGTGATTTGTATGATGGTTTTTGGAAAGGTTGGGTGATTAGTAGTTTGTTTTAAAGGTGTTTGTTTTTTTGAAAGAGAGCTCTGTGGGGTCTCAGGAACACAGTGCAATTAAGGTGACCAGATAGCAAGTGTGAAAAATCGGGACAGTGGGTGGGAGTTAATAGGAGCCTATATAAGAAAACCCGCCAAATATTGGATCTGTTCTTATAGAATCGGTACATCTGTCTCCCTAAGTGCAGTCTTTGTGAGCTCTGCTGTGCATTTTACCTCTTCAGTGATCTCTGGGGATTTAGAGACATGGAAACTCCTCCACATGAAGTGTGTGTGAAAAGACTGAGACTGTTTACTTTAGTGAGGAGGCAAGTCAGTGAGGAAGTATAAAAGTATACAAAATAATTAATGTGATACCGTATAATGGGTATAGTGTTATAATCTGATGTCTTAAGAACCTACAGCATCTTTGATGTTAGAGTAAAAGTTGGGCAAAAATATTGACAAACTTTTTTTATGGCTATGATCCAACCTTCTTATCAAACAAAAGCCAACACATGAAATACAGTCACACACAGTTTTTAGGGGCAAGAAGGATAGGGAAAAACAGTTGATTGATTGATTGAGAGACTGGTCTAAACATTGATGAGAGATTGGTCTAAAGACTTACTGCTTTATTATTTACTGACCTGATCAAAAGAACCAAAATATTTGACAGCAGCAAAGTAAGCAATTTAAAAAACAAATTGTGCATTCTGTGCTTCATGTGATAAGATTTGAGGATCATTGATAGAATAATCTCTATCTCTCTAAACCTATTTTAATTTCAAACCACTGTACCTTAACACCCTCAAGCTGCTGGGGAAAATATTTTTATGCTAGTCGAAAAAAATACAGGCAATAAGAGCAGACTCTCTGATCTGTGCTTCATTCAGATATATACCTTGAAAATAATAACATGAGCCTTTGTCTCCTTCCACTGGTTTAGATGGTCATCTTGATCAATCTGGATAAATTTAATATGGGTGGAGAGTGCTCAATAATATCAAAAAGAAGGGGTGGTAAAAAGTAGTATGAAGTAGTCTTAACAAAGAACCCCCCCCCAATTATTCTCTACAGCCCAACTGCCCCCTCTGTTCTTTGCATTGTAGGAAAAGACTTGTGTTCTAATTTCAGGGACAAACAGCCTTTTTTTAGTTGACGTGTTTACTTTTTTGTTAATTTTATCCAAAAGGGAAACACTTGATCCCACTGTATTTTTTAAATAAATGATAACTCCTACCAGAACATATTCCTGTACTGTAATGGATTCACTGCTGTAAAATGTCAGACTTGGAGTGTGCTGTTTTTGTTCCTTGTCAAGCTTCCTTTATTAGGCAATAGGTTGTGAATTGTCTAATCCTATTAACGGCATGTTTACTTTTAATTTTTAAATTCAAAGACTTTTGTAATTATGCAGTATTTAATGAATCATTATGAATATTATGCTTCTCTGAAAATTGAAGTATTAGTCATAAGGTAAATTTATCCATTTGATTCAGTGAACACGCTCAAAAAGTACAAATTAACAAGCAGCTTGCTAATACAGTTATCAGTTTGTTGAGGGTGAAACAACATGGCTCTGAATAATGGTATCATGGCAGGATTCCCTTACACAATTGCTTGTCTTTGAGTTTTCTTGTAAAACTCCAGTGTCCCAGTGATAGGTATGGAAGATGTCAAATTATTGGGAACATCAACTACCATTAAATATCAGCCCTTTTACTATTGTGATATGTGCAACAGCAGTAGAAATTATTATACCAATTAATCACAATAAAAAGAGAGATGAATATCAGAAATTAAACTGTGCATAACTCTCTTCTTCTTTGGAGTGACACTGCTGTTTCAGATAAGGCTATGTACCCTCTGAGGCATTGATTAGTATAGCTACAATGACTGCTGCTATGAGGCAGAGGTGAGAAAAGGGTTATAAGGCTATTTATAATGAAGGTGTTGGGGAGGAAAATTTTGATTTAGGTTTAAAATACTGTGATATGAAAAAATATTAGTCACTGGACAAAGCAGTAACATTGTGGAAATGACCTGTAAGATTAGTTCAGAATAAGCCTTCTAAGTGCAAGGAGATAGAGCTAGGGCTTTAATTTAGTCCCGGGGTCAGCAACCTGTGGTGTGGTGTGGTGTGCCGAGTCGCCATTTATTCACTCTAATTTAAGGTTTTGCATGCCAGTAGTACATGTTAATATTTTTAGAAGGTCTCTTTCTATAAGTCTATAATATATAACTAAACTATTGTTGTATGTAAAGTAAATAAGGTTTTTAAAATGTTTAAGAAGCTTCATTTAAAATTAAATTAAAATGCAGAGCTCCCCAGACCAGTGGCCAGGACCGAGGCAGTGTGAGTGCCACTTAAAATCTGCTTGCGTGCAGCCTTTGGCACACGTGCCATAGGTTGCCTACCCCTGATTTAGTCCAATATTTTTCAGCGGTTTAATATGTTACTGTTTATCACAAATTTAAGAAACATTTAAGCAATAACAAGATAGAGAGGTCTATTCTGCAGTTTACTACACTCTCGAACTACCCAGGTACACTTCCACAACATAGTGCATAGGCACAAACACAAGCAGCAATTGGCTAATTTTTTACCATTAGTATTAAGAGTAAAACTAATGACAATTCAGGCCTGCTATAGAAATATAGCAACATGAGGTATGCTGACTATTTAGAAATCATTCATTTTAAGAGCTCTTCGGTTACAGATTCTTTCCTAAGAGTCTGCTAGAGACCAAATCACATCAGTGATGCCAATTGCTGTTTAGAAATCAATAACTGTTTGAAATGAGGCTTTTGAAAATGGCCGAGCAAGCTTCCAGCATTGACCCAACACAGCTTTAATTTATAAATTCAAAATGAATGTTGTATCAGCTGGTCTGATAAGTTAGTTCAAGTCCAGATGACACAATCCTGGATCATCACTTTGCTATTAATGTTAGTGTGTAAAGTTACTGGAAATACCTGGGTCCTTCTGGCACTGACTGTGGGGAAGAGAGAGGAGAATATTTGCTAATGGTATCAATGCAATAAATAAAATTGCTCTCTCTCTCTGTAACACTAACACGCACACGCACACACACCTCTTAATGAAACTGTCTCTAAATTATTGCCCCCCTTCCTGACAATACAGATCTTTGTTAAAAGCAGAAATAAATTCATAGCCCTAGCAAAGCCAGTCTATGCTGAGTGGTAGACAGTGTAAAATTTGCCTTATCATTATGATGGTATATTTTCCCTACTTTCGTACATCAAAGTTACAATTCCTGATGTGACTGGTGGTAAAAGAATAGGAAAGGAGTCTGGCAGAGTGTCAAAAGAGTCTTAAAGCAGGGTTGTGGCAGAGAGCTGGGGCACGGGAGGTGGTGAGGGCTCCAGGTGGTGCTTACCTCGAGGAGCTCTCTGAAAACAGACACGTGCCCCTTTCTCGGCTCCTAAGTGGAGGCATGTCCATGTGGCCCTGAGGCTTGCCTCTGCCCGCAGGTGCCACCCCGGTAGCTCCCAATGTAGCCTTAATTATAATATACTCTCAGTTCTTTCACCTCCTCTCTCATTATGTGATGTTGGCAGCTATGTTGTTTGTTTAGATTCTCATTCAAGATTTCTGCATACGTGATGATGTGGAGTAGGATTGTTAATAAAGTGCCAGCAGGACAGCATGCTACATTTTATTAGGCTGTCAGGATTTAAGAAAGACAAACAAAACCAAAGCCTATTACTAAAGGACCTAGTGGAATGATGTTTTCCCAAATCTAATGTTTTCTGTGACTGTAATTATGCAATGGAAACTGGATAACTTAGACTAACTTGGGTGTAATAATGGGGTCACTTTGATTAGATAAAGGATAAAAATGAAATAAGCCCAAAACTAATTACAGAGCTGCTAGATAACCAAGAACTATAGTGGTAATCGGAGGCTTCTGTCTTATGCCTTTAAAATACTGACTTTTTGCTTCTGTTTTCCGGGTTCACATCAGCCTGCCCTGAAGGGATTTGTTTCTGGTGTTGAGTTTCAGTTTATCAATAACCTGCAACAGAGATGGAATGTGTTAGTGAATTTGGCACAGTTATTGTCATTGAAACACAGGCTACCAAGAAAACTGCACTGTATCTTATTCTTTGATAAGGTCATCCTGTGAAATTATATTTAAAAATATAGGATAGTGTAGGGCAGTGGCTTTCAACCTTTCCAGGCTACTGTATCCCTTTCAGGAGTCTGTTACCCACAAGTTTCACCTCACTTAAAAACTACTTGCTTACAAAATCAGATATAAAAATACAAAAGTGGCACAGCACAGTATTACTGAAAAATTGCTTACCATATAATTATAAAATAAATCAATTGGAATATAAATATTGTACTTACATTTCAGTGTATAGTATATAGAGCAGTATAAACAAGTCATTGTCTGTATGTCATTTTAGCTAGTACTGACTTCCCTGGTGTTTAAGCAGTCTGTTTAAAACTAGGCAAATATCTAGATGAGTTGATGTATCCCCTGGAAGACTTCTGCACACCCCCAGGAGTACGTGTATCCATGGCTGAGAACTATTGATGTAGGGGAGAGTTGCATTAATGATAGAAAAAATAAATCCATATAGCTCTATATTTTTGTCTTTTTATAATTTAATTATGCTCAAATTACACTTGTCTTTTCCTTTTAACTTTTTTTTAGGTTAAGACTCACGGTAGTAAATTTTCAATATGATTATGGGGAAGTAAGGAGAGGGGAGATTTTCAAAGACACTGATGGGAATAAGATGCTCGACAGTCATTGGACATCTAAGTGCCATTTTTTCTTTGAAAATCTTCCACCAAATTCCCATTCACAATAACAATTCTGCCACTTTACCTGGCAACAAATCCTTCTCCTGGATCAGGTCGCTCCTGACCACAGAAATCTCAGCACCTGTATCTCTTAATCCAGTGAGTAATTTCCCATTCAGTTTAACAGCATGCGTATGCTCGCTGCTTGGTTCTGTAGAAGCAAGCTTTACAAATCCCAGCGGTTCTCAAAGTGGGGGTCATGATCCCTCAGGGGGTCGCGGAGCGCCTCCTGAGAGGTTGCGAGTTCCTGTGGCTGCTGAGAAGCCGCTGAATTGATTACTTCCTCATTCGGCGGCTTTTCAGCGGACATACTGAGCCCTGTCGGGAGCGCTCAGCATGTCCACCGAAAAGCCACCACGGAATGCGGAAGTAATCAATTCGGCGGCTTTTTGACAGACACAGGGGTCGCGCCGAGAAGCTGCTTCTAAAAAAAGGGTCATGGTTCTCGAAAGTTTGAGAACTGCTGACAAATCCGGTGTGGAAAGAGGCCACAGCCTGGCTCTGAGAAGCAGCAGTTTCATGTGTTTCCAGCTACCTGTTTCCACTCAGCTAGGGACATTTGTTCTTCAGATGCTCAGGGGACTTTCAATGATAGCATCTTTTGGGCTCCTTTGCTTGTACAGGAGATTTGGGATGAGTACTAGTGGAATGGGGAGATGAATGCCCAGCCTCCTTTTTCTCAGGGGTAAAACGGTGATTCTGCTTTCCTCCAACCCTGTACCCCTCTGCCAGTGGTTTTGTTGAATTGCAGCCTGTGCTTGCTCATAAGAGTCTGCATATCCAGCTAATTCACCCATTGCATTCACCTTTTTGTCCCACAAATACTGTTTTACATCATCACTGCACACATTCAGGAATTGTTCCTGAGTAACACATTCCTTCAGAGCTTGTAATGCCTTTTACCCCTCACCCACTTATCTACCAAAACTCTCATTTCCTTTGCATAAGAGACATCACTCAATCCAGATCCCCTTTTAAGGCTCCTGGATTTAAACCTGTAGGTTTCAGGTGTAGCCTGAAACTGTTTCAAAACCAGGTCCTTAAAATTACCATAGTTTGAAGCTTCCTCAATGGGCATCTTATTGAATATGTCCAGAGCTCTGCTAGTCAATTTTGCTATCAATGTGGTCATCTTCTGATCTTCAGGGATTTCATGGAGGGTGCACAGTCTCTCAAAGGTGATGAAATATTCAGCAATATTGCTGGATTTATCATGCTGGGGGCATAGTCACTCCTATCTGTGGATTTTTGGGGAAGTGGAGCCAGCAGCTGGAGGGTTTTGTCTCCTGAACTCCATAACAGCCAGTTCATGCTTCTGGTCCTCCATAGCTCTCTTGAGAGCAGCCTCCTTTCTGGTTCACTCTGCCTCCATAACTCTCTTGTGGGCAGCTTCCTGTGCATTAATTTCTAGTTGTTTTAATTCCATCAGTCTCTTATGTTTATTCTCTTTCTCTTTTGTTTCCAGTTCAGCCAGCACTGGTTTAGTAGCTGCTTCACTGGTAGTCATTTTCCTAGATTCTTGTGTTGGGACACACCCTCTCTGCACTTCACTGAAAGTGGGATGCACTCAGCTCAGGGGCTTCTTAGTTAAGAGACCTTTGCAGCGCCCATGGCTATTGCAACAAGGTAGAAACCGACCATGCAACTGAAACACTGAAACTGCCTATATAGAAAGAGATGTCCCTTAAACAAAGTAAACAAGTTGGAAAACAAGTGTTCTTTCTATGGAAAGTCTTTCTGCTATAGAAATCTTGTCACTTATAAGGAACTCTTCAGACCAATGTGATTTTCACCTTGATGGTGTCCCTTTTGAAACAGAAACTAAATAAATTAATATAAGGAAGGTAAGCCACAGCTTACAACTGTGGAAAGGACCAATGACTTCTGCACTTCCAGATAATGTGGAAAACACCAACTATCAGAAATCCATTAACACTACTGGAATATATTCCATGCTTGTTTGAACACACATTGGTATCAAACATAATCTTTAATGAGCAAGGTCAATTGGAAGGCATACTTTATGGAAGACCATGTGGCCAGAGTTTTCCCAAACCTTATAATGGGGATGATAGTATCAGATCGTGGAGACAAAAGTAGTTGGAGTTGGATTTGTTAGATATTGAAGGGATTCCCCTGAGTATCATTTATGAATTGTATTTGCAATTGGATAAAATAAATTAGCTTTGATTACAACCTTCCATATGAAATACATTTTAATAACTGCCAAAGAGCTTCACTTAAATCCACCTCCTTAAAGTGGCCATAACATTTGTTTACCATTCATGGATGTGACATTGTCCCTGAGCAGTGTCTGCATTGGCACAGCGGATTACCCACAGTCGGAAATGAGGCTGCAGTGAATAATCAGGGACTCTGGTAGTAAGTAGCAAATAATGCTACCATTTTCATTCAATCAAAGTATTGTTTTAAAAAGCAAACTACACCTTTTTGGATCTGCTATTCCTGTTTTTTAAATACCCAAGCACTTTCTCTGTAGTTTGCTACTCTCCGACTTCTGCTTCAGTGCCATTGCCCTCTGTTCCTTGTGGCTGTGCATTTTATTTCTTGTAGCCAGAGGAAGAGAAACAAATGTTGAACGGTTCTTCTGCCATCAAAGTGGTACATATCAGTCTTCATAATCACTTCCTGTGGAAAAAGCCACAGGAGTAGAAAAGTTATTTGGGAAACTCTGAGTTGGCATTTATGGAGTTCCAGAGGTGCCATCCCTTTAAAAGTAGGAGGGAATTGCATAGGGTGACCAGACAGCAAATGTGAAGAATCAGGACGGGAGTGGGGAGTAATAGGAGTCTATATAAGAAAAAGACCCAAAATCTGGACATCTGGTCACCCTACAGAAGCAAGGGGCAGCAAATATCTTGATGTCGACTGAGGGCTTGGTTACACTGGCATTTTATAGCGCTATAAAGCCCCCACGAGCGCTATAACCTCCTCCCCGTCCACACTGGCAAGGCACGTAGAGCGCTATAACCGCTGAGTTATAGCGCTATTGTTAATCCACCTCCGCATGGGGAATAAGGGCTATAGCGCAGCTGCTGTAGCGCTACAGCAAGAATGTGGACACCCACTGTGCATTAATTGGCCTCCAGCCCGTCCCATAATTCCCGTTCGAGCCACTCTGGTCATCACTTGCAAACTCTTTTGTCCTGTCCTCAGGTGACCACATGTCAGACCCGCCCTTTAAAGTTCCAGGGAAATTTGAAAATCCCCTTCCTGTTTGCTCCAGCCAAGTGTGGCGTGCTCTTAGGGAATCCTTGCAGGTGATCATTCTCATTGATCTGATTGATTGCGTGGCGTGGTCTCAGGGAATCGTTGCAGGTGATCATTCTGATTGATCATCATGACTCCACGTGCCATGCCTCCTCGCACTAGGCGATCCCCAGCATGGAGCAATAGCGAGGTGCTGGACCTCATCAGCTGTTGGGGGGAAGAGGCTGTTCAGTCTCAGCTGCGGTCTAGCTGCAGGAATTTTGATACCTATGGGCAGATATCACGGGCCTTGGCATAAAGAGGCCATGAGCGGGACACTTTGCAGTGCCGTGTTAAGGTAAAGAAGCTTAGGAATGCGTATCGCAAAGCCCGCGAGGCAAACGGCCGCTCCGGGGCAGCCCCGGTGACTTGCAGATTTTATAAGGAGCTGCATGCGATACTTGGTGGTGATCCTACAGTCACTCCATCGATCACCATGGACACTTCCCAGCCCACCAGTGAAGGGGGGGGTGAGGAGGAGGACGAAGACCAGGAGGATGAAGAAGAGGAGGAGGATGAGGACGAGGCGGCAGCGACCCAGGGCACGGAGGAGTCCCTGGACGCATGCAGCCAGGAGCTCTTCTCAACCCAGGAGGGCAGCCAGCCACAGCGTCCGGCGGTTGCAGGGGCCAGCTCAGCAGCGTATTGCGGAGGTAAAGCTGCTTTTCTATGGGGAAGGCTTGCAGCTTGGGGTGGAAAGGGTTGCTTGCATGCTTGCCTACATGTGGAATAGAGCATTGATGTAGTCTATCACCTCACGGTAGTCGTCATCAGTAATCTCTTCAAAGGTCTCAATAAGAGCGCTTGCAATGCGCCTGCGCAGGTTTCCCGGGAGAGCCAGCGTGGTCCCCATCCCGGTCACGGTCACTAGTCCTCACCACTGCGCTACAATGGGTGGGGGGAGCATTGCTGCACATAGGCAAGCTGCATATGGCCCTGGGCGGAAGCAGCATCTCATTAAAATCCCTTCCCTTTGTTCCTCAGTGACTCGAAGCAACAAGATATCTTCCAGGACAAACACCTATGGAGAATGTTGGAACAGTGTTCAGAGTAGGGCTCCTGCCACTTCCTGGCACTCCACCCCCCCCCCGCCACAGCTTTTCAGGGCAGGGAAGAAATCCTTCCCCCTGCCTGCTGCTCAGAGTGGGGCTCCTGCAACTTACCAGCACTCCACCCTCCCCCGCCACAGCTTTTCAGGGCAGGGAAGAAATCCTTCCCCCTGCCTGCTGCTCAGACTGGGGCTCCTGCAACGTACCGGCACTCCCCACCCCCTCCCCCGGCACAGCTTTTCTGGGGCAGGGAAAAAATCATTTCCCTTGCCTCTGGAGTGCACTCACCATGGCAGGGGCTCCGTTGCTGTATCTGTGCTCTCTGCGGGACAGGCAAATGGGGAATGCGGGGGAATGATAGGCATGTCTGCTCTTTACAAAGGAACCACTGTTAAATGTATCTTTTTATTTTAGAAGGGTCGTCCTTCAGCCCTGCGCCATCGCTCTTATCAACAGCTGAGAGGCTGAGGCGACTGAGGAAGCGGCCACGAAGGAGCAAAGAGGATCTTGTACAGCAAGTAATGCAACAGGCTGTAACGGAGAATCGAGTTGCACAGAGGTGGAGGGAGAATGAGAGCAAGTTGAGGGAGAAGGCGCGGAAGGAGAATGCGATTCACCGCCGGAAAAGCACTGATAAGCTGTTCTCATTACTGCAGCTTCAATTGCAGACTATGCAGCGGATTGTCACCCTTCAGGAGGAGAAGCACTGCACCCACCACCCCAATTATCATTTGCCCCAAATCCCTTCCCCTTCTATGCCTCAGTACCCTCCAGGCCACTATCATCAGCCAAATGGTTATCACCATCCACAGCTGCCTCCAACCCCTCTGTCTTCACCGAACAACCCCCAAACCCGGACCATTATCCACTGCAGTCAACCCCTAATAACATGCCTTACTGCCCTCCGCAAATGGGGTTCGGGGGACATGGCCACTGTGAGGACACTGGAGACTCAGAGACCCGGACATATTCCGATCTCTGACTGACCCCATGCCACCCCCATTGCACCTCCCCCGGCTTCCCCCTCACATGCATCACAATATTTTCTTTCAGCAACTGAAGTACCTGTTCAATAAATGAATTGTCGTCTTAATAAATGGGTTTCTTTATTAAGTGTACATACGTTATTACAGGCTACAGAAAAGCAAATGCCTGTTCCTATTAAAAGAATGCTCCCTCCCTCCCTCCCTCCCTCCATCTGCACCTCACTTTAGAACTGGCTTTCAGCCTCAAAATGCTCCCTCAAGGCTTCCCTGATCCTAACAGCCTCGCGCTGGTCCCCTCCAAGAACCCTGCTCTCTGGCTGGGCGTATGTGGCCTCCAGGCATTGAACCTCCGAGGACCATGCCTGAGTGAAGCCTTCGCCCTTCCGCTCACAAAGATTATGTAGGGCACAGCATGCGGAAATAACCGCGGAGATACTACCCTCGGCCAAGTCTAGCCTCCCATAAAGACAGCGCCAGCGCGCCTTGAGACGCCCAAAAGCACACTCCACAGTCATTCGACACCGGCTAAGCCTGTAGTTGAACCTTTCCTGACTGCTGTCCAGGCTCCCTGTGTAGGGTTTCATGAGCCAGGGCATTAAAGGGTAAGCAGGGTCACCAAGAATCACTATGGGCATTTCCACTTCCCCCACGGGGATCCTCTGGTTTGGGAAAAAAGTCCCAGCTTGCAGCTTCATGAACAGGCCGGTGTTGCGGAAGATGCGTGCGTCATGTACCTTTCCAGACCAGCCAGCGTTAATGTCAGTAAAATGCCCACGGTGATCCACAAGCGCCTGGAGAACCATGGAGAAGTACCCCTTTCAGTTAACGTACTCGTCAGCTAGGTGGGCGGGCACCAGAATAGGTATATGGGTCCCATCTATCGCCCCTCCACAGTTAGGGAAACCCATTTCTTCAACGCCAGCCATGATGTCATGCACGTTATCCAGAGTCACGATTTTTCGTAGCAGGTTGCGATTAATGGCCCTGCACACTTGCATCAGCACAACTCCAACGGTCGACTTTCCAACCACAAACTGGTTGGCCACCGATCGGTAGCTGTCTGGTGTAGCCAGCTTCCAGATCACGATAGCCACCCGCTTCTCCACCAGGAGGGCAGCTCTCAGTCTGCTGTCCTTGCGCCGCAGGGCGGGGCGAGTTGAGCACACAGTCCCATGAAAGTGGCTTTTCTCATGCAAAAGTTTTGCAGCCACTGCTCGTCATCCCAGACTTGCATGACGATGCAATCCCACCACTCAGTGCTCATTTCCCGTGCCCAGAAGCGGCGTTCAACGGCCGTGAGCATGTCCGTTAATGAGACAAGAAGCTTCGTGTCAAACGCATTCACCACTTCGATCTCGTCTTCAGACTCATCACTGTCATCCTGCATGTCAAGGATTAACTCCACTGCACACAGAGATGTGCTGGCGACAGTCGTCAGCGTGTTCCTCGGCAGTTCTGGATTCATTGCAGCACACGACAATGGAAGACGGAGCGCGCCTTGCTGAAACCGTTGAAAGATGGCGCCGGAGGTGGAAGGAAACACAGGGATTGCTGGGATATGCCAAAAAGCATCATGGGTAGTTGAAACAGGATACAGAATGCCCCGCAAGTGACGCCCCCCCACCACAAGGCATTGCGCCAGATCGGGAAGAGGTGTACTGTGGGATACATGCCCTAATGCGCTGCTCTTAATGCTGTATTAAGTGCCACAAATGTGGCCATGCTATAACGCTGGAGCATCTCAGTGTGGACATACAATAGCGCTATTCGTATTACTGTATAAGGGGACCGCTATAACCAATAGCGCTATAATCTTGTAAGTGTAACCATACCCTGAGAAATCCTGCTGCTTTTTGGAATTAGGAGGGCAAGGACATAGTCCTTTATATTGTTTCCTAAGCCTCTTCTTTTCTCTGGTAGCTTTGTTTCCTATTCACACCTGCACTGCACTGTGATCTAAGCTCCTTCGGGGGGAAGAATGAAAGGGGCAGGGAAGGATTCCACAGGAATGCGTGTATGCAGGCTCCTAGAGTTACTTCTAACAAGCAAGTAGAGTGCTATCCGATTGTTCTGGCCTCTCAAGCTCCTTTCAAGCCTTTAAATCTGTCAATATGACCATACAACAGTTGATACATAGCGGGTGAAAAAAAGGGATTGTATTGAATGTGAGTTTGTGCATTCCCAACCTGTGCTTTCCCAGTACCCTCACACACTGGTTGCTTTTTCTGTTTTTCATCCCATTGATAGCAGTCTTGGGATGGATATTTTTGAGACAGATTATGTGACCTAGCATCAAAATGCTAAACTGAGGACAATCGTATCAGTCCTTGCAGGGGAATTTTGCAGCACAACCAGTTCACTGCAGCTAGACAAATGTGCTTTTCAATGTCATGAATACTCTATATCAAATCTATGGTAGGAAGAGGTTTGATTTTTAAAGTGAAAGCGTATTACGTGGAGTTTGCCATTGCTACAGGGTGCATTATCCGAGGTAGAGCATGTTGATAATTCTGTGTGGAGCAGGTGCATGAAGAGTCAAACATAACCATTTAATAGTAAATGAACTTTATTGATGGAAATATGAAAGATACCGAAGGAAGCAAGATACCAGCAGAACACTCTACCAGGAAATTTTAAAGAGAAATGTAGACTTAAACATGGTGACAATATATAGCCATCGATCACTTCACTTCACCTTTCTGTGACTTTATTCCCCCCCCCCCACCATTTGTTTGTCTTGTCTGTTCAAGTATTAACCTCTGTATGGAGGCGAATTAAGATTTCCTGGCGCCCTAGGCCAGAGCAAGAGGAGGGGTCCCTCCCCGCCCCTTCTGCCTCTGCCCCCTTTCTGTCCATGGCCCTTTCCACAGCCCCGCACCTTTCTGTCCCTTTCCTGGGACCCCGCCCCTCTTCCACCCAGGCTCCCCCTCCTTCCGCCCGCTCCACAAGTGGGGGTCTGGGTGCTGGGGCTTCAGAGTATATTATTTGCTTGTTTCTAATTTATTCTTGCTGCTTGTGCAGCGTATAACTGGTGAGTGTGACAGCTGATATCCCGGAGACTTCGAGTTTTGAAAACACTTGAGCAAAAGAGCCAGTCTGTCTGAGAGCTCTAACATACTCTCATCTTTTGCGGGACAGACCAAGAGGGAGATGCATAACACACATTGATCCTGAGCTGTGGGTTATATAAGAACATTAAGATTTCAGGCAGTGTTTCTATAGTTATATAATGAATCTAGGTGGTTGGATTACAATGGCATGTGTTTCATTTAGGGCTTGTCTGCGCTGGCAAGTTTTGTCTCCAAAGCTTTGTTGCCTTTTGATGACAAAACAGCAATCGCGTATATACCACAATGGGACTTTTGTCAGAAAAAATGACCTGTTTTGGTGACAAAAACTTACGCCCCTGTGAGAGATTTTTCTTTTCCCCTCCCTTTATTGTTGACAAATAGCCAGTGTAGACGTCATGCTTTATTTTTCCAATTTTATTGGCCTCCAGAAAGTGTCCCACAATTCTCATGCTGCCGCTCTGCGGTTTGAACTCGGTAGCCAACCTGTCCCTCCTCCTTGCAAGTCCCGGGAATTTTAAATTCCATTTCCTGCTTGCTGGCTTCCCAGGTGAGCCTGGCAGGCTATCACATCAAACGTGCCCCTTCTTCGACCACCACTCAGCTGTTGGATCTAATCAGTATATGGGGAGAGAAGTCTGTTCAGTCGCAGCTGCAATTGACTCCTAAGAATTGGTTCATATATAGGGAAATTTGTTGAGGCTTGTGCGAAAAGGGCCATGATCAGGACATGCAGCAGTGCAGAGCGAAGATAAAGCAGCTGAGGCAAGCATAAGGCATGAGAGGCAAACCATCACTCCAGTGGTGCACCTAAACCTGCTGATTGTATGAAGAGCCAAATGCTATCCTCAGTGGTAACCCCATCTCCTTAACCGATAGCCCTGTGGGTACTTCGGAGGCAGCAGAAAAAGGGAGTAACCTGGAGGCTTAAATTCTGGATGAAGAAGTGGAGTTAAAAGAGGATGTTGAACACCCAGAGGGGTCGCCCAGTGGGACAGGCAGCCAGGAACTTTTCTCCACTCCAGAAGTGCTCTACAGGGAGCAGGAATAGGATGAGACAACGGGTAAGTTGCTGGAGTTTGGGTAGGGAATTGAAAAGTGGGAGGCAGGTAGTGTTTTATGTGATCTGGACATTGTCTTGTATAGCTAATCTGCATGATCAAGCAGGCTGTCGATGGATATCGAGACCTGCAGGGAATCCACCAGAGAGAGGCTCTGGAAAGTTTCGAAGAGGTATTTGTTAATCCTCTGCCATAGATTCCAAG
Source organism: Dermatemys mawii (assembly GCA_007922305.1). Taxonomy (NCBI): domain Eukaryota; kingdom Metazoa; phylum Chordata; order Testudines; family Dermatemydidae; genus Dermatemys; species Dermatemys mawii. Next base: position 9,594,749 of record ML677340.1, read on the forward strand.
GGTTTGCAGCCTTGTTAGTTCCCCCATTGTAGAAAATTTAGCAGTCACTGGAGCTGGGACCAAAGTCACATAGCTGAGCTGCATACAGACCGGGGTGAAAGCCGCAAGCATGCAGTAGTGGTGCCCTGGTTTCCCGGCTTACCTGCAGCAGCGAGATGTCAGCCAGCAGGTTGGCCATCTGTGAAAAAGTGTGTGGTGATTTTAGAATGAGTTCCCTGCAGATCTGCCCCGCAAGCTGTGACTGTTCTGTCCGTACGCACAGCCACCTTCTCCCCTCTCACAGAGTGCTCCCGAAGCTGTGTGTCTGTGAGGAGTCAGTGAGAAAGTGATTGCTACTAGTTGCAAAAGGTCTTTGTTAGTGAAATGTTTCAATCGTTTGCTGGAATTTAATAATCTCTCTTCTGTGCATTGTCCACAGCAGCCTAGACCTTGAGGAACACACTGTACACCCTTGCCGACCGGCTTCAGCAGATAAGGAAGAAGCCAAGACACAGCAAAGAAGACATGATCAGAGAGGTGCTTCAGTGCAATGGGAGACAGACCAGGGAATGCAAAGAGTGCTGGGAAGCTGAAAGTCAGGACAGAAAAGAGAATGCACCATTTGCTAGACAAGCAACAGAGTGGATGATAAAAAATATGGAGGATCAGACAGAGATGCTATTGCATAATGGCATAGAAGAGACTAAGCTCTGATGCTGAGGTTCAAATCCTGTCTTAGACCTCGTCACTTAAACTAATAAACAAGAATATATGCCAAAATCCTATGTGTGGAAGTATGACTGTCCTTACAAATGCACATCTGTAAAGATATGTTTTTAAATACATATGTATATATTTATGCTGTACTATTTGCTTTTCCCTTAGGAGAAAATTTCAGTTGGTCTAAATTATATGGTGCTTTTGTAATGAGAGCTGGTGTTTAGCAACTGAGCTGACACATGAAACTCACATCATCTGAGAACTGAAGGAGACAGGATATCTCTGTCTGTCTCTGCTTTATGAAATCTTTATGGTTTTAGAGCAAAACGTTGACACTGTAATTTTAAACTTATTTTAAAATATCCAGAGAGGGTTTCCAGAAGTAAATTCTAATGTTGCTCTTCATTTACCAAAAAGGATCTGAGAAGATGAGTCAGCAAATAGAAAACATGGTTTGTTTTTTTCAGTGGTATGGGCAAACCTCAGAGTTGAAAGCAACAGAAAAAAATGGACCTGACAAAATGGTACTACTGTGTTGCTATTGCCTATTCATATTCAGCTGCCCCATGTCCTCTGTATTATGAGTGAGGATGGAAAAGAGAGAGATGGAAAGTGTGTGAGTATGTCTGTATTGTATACTGGATATCTTTTCCTTTATCTGTTTCAGATTGACAGAGGTAAAATAGAGGGGAGGGAGGTGGGGGAAGAGATCTAGATAGGATGTGCAGAGTGACTCAGAATGACTTTGCCTTATTATAGTAAAGGAAAGATATAGCCAAACAGAAGAATATGATACAGAGAAAATTATTAGTTTAAGGAAGAGTAAAAAGCAATCACATATGTAAAAAAAGATTAGAAGAAAATAAAAAGTACAGAACAAAGGGTAAAATGGCTAGGACACTAGTAAAATGAGAGAGAAAAGTTTTTAAAACCAGGAGATCAAAAAGAGAGGCCAAAAATTTTTGGGGCATCCCTTGGAAAATTTTGGTCTTATTTGCCTGGTACAATTAATTTATTTAAAAAGGCAAATAAAATATTAGTTTTACCATCACTGTTATCATCATCATGATAAGGCTGAGCAAATCGATTTTTGTGCACGATGAATTTTCATTATGGGTTTTTCACTTTGCTTATGAAGGAATGCGGTATCGCAGCCATCACGATTTTTCATTTTGCACGTGAAGGAATGCAGTAACATGGTTTCTGTTTTCGGTTTCCTAACTATTTTATCACAGAAAGCCTATCATTAGATCTTTTAATATTTCTGCAAACACAGAGCCAAACGGTCTCCCTTGTAATGTACATGAAACTTCATGAGTTTTCAGTCATTAAGTTTCCATAAAATTATTTACCAGATGTTGTAGCATTTAGTGCATGGAACTGGTGGATCCCCACAGACCTGTTTGTAGCTGGCACTATCTGGGTGTAGGTGCTATGCTATTGTACTGCCTCCATGCATGGACAGTGTCACATATTGGTCTCAGGATATTAGACGCACAAGGTGGGTGAGGTAAAATATTTTTTTATTTTTTTAATTTTCATTTTTTGGATCAGTTTCTGTTGAAGAGAGAGTCAAGCTTACACAGAACTCTTCTTCGGGTCTGGGAAACTAATTCAGTGTTACTCCCTAAATTGGAGTGCTTTTTCCAGAACTGAAGAATAATTTTGTGTGAACTCGAAAGCTTGTCTCTCTTACCAACAGAAGTTGATCCAATAAAAGATATTATCTCACCCACCTTGTCTGTCCATGCAAAGATGGCTGTTAAAGATCTTTTATTTCTATGGAAAGAGCTGAGACTTTTTTCTAGTGCAGGCTCAGTTGCACCAATTACCAAACATGCAGGGGGAAGGCTGGCATTTTAGCTGCGAATGGCTTTGGCGGTCTGCTCCTAGGTGGATTGGGGCATGGTGCTTTGTAGCTTCAGGGCACTGAAGGACATATACACCCTGTGACAGGTGGCTTTAGAGAGTGGAGTAGCCCTGTCACTTGAGTTATCATCTTAAGCCTCATTGCCTGACTATATATCAAATATTTTTATAGCTTTTATGTATTTATTGTGATTCTCATTGTTTGTAATCTTGAAACTACCAGCACATAGCACTTCAGTATCCAGATTTCAGATGAACTGCTCCATGATTAAATGAAAACCTGTAACTCGTTAGTGGGACTAAAAAGGGCAGAACTGGATGCTGAACAAGCCATTCAGTTAAATAGCTGAACAGATCGATTTAGTTTAATTTGCAGAGTAGGATAAAGTAAAAGTCAAAACAGTCTGATCTGAGGGAGGCGGTAAAGTTCATCCTGCATTGGCTGCATTAACAGACCTAGAGAAAAATTTGCCGTTGCATTGAGGACTCCAATAAGTTCCTTTACTCATCTTAAATGCCATGGTACAGTGGAAATACGTCAGTGTTCACACAGGGAATTCTCCATGCCCTCTGCTCTTGTGATAGAATCTCCATGCCAGCTCTCCGCAGGCCAACATGCAGGATGGTAATAGGCATTGTCCAAGAGAAGGGTCACAGAATTCATCATTATATGTATCCAGTGGTCCAATTCCCCATTCTTGTGATGTGGCAACCTCACACCATCACCTCATGGCCCTGCAAATGTCATACTTCAAGTTACGCTTGGATGAAAGGTTAATCTAAAGATAACATTCTGTAAATTTAGTATTACATGACTTCCTTCTATACTTCCTGTCCACCTTGGGGAGAGATTCTTTGGACGGGTAGCAGCTCTTCCAAAAGCATTGCACCTTCTAACTGCACATTGGAACACTGTTAGTACTGACTTTGGAGGAAAAGTGTCACTGGCACTATTCTTAGAGCAGCTGAATAATTTAAATCAGTGGAGAGTGGGATGCCATAATTTACAAAGCACTCTTATCATTAGCACTTTTGTCAGGAACAGAAGCTATCCAGTTGCACTGCAGGTTTGTGTCCTGGGCAAGACTTATCCAGCATACTTCTGTACAGTTTTACTTCAATCATCTCATGTTGCTTGCGCTTTACTCTTCATCTCTTTCCTATGTGTCCGTAGTTACTAAAGTAAAAGGCAGAAGGAATAGGATTTAGTGCTTATTATTCAGAGTGTTTCACGAAAGGCAAGTAGTTGTTATCCCTGTTTTACAGACTATTTTATAGACGTAGAGCTGATAAGTGACTTGCTAAGGTTACACAATGAATCATAGCCTGAGCCAAGAATAGATCTCTTCTCTCCAGACTGCCAGTGCTATTCCCTTATACACTGGATTTTTGTGTCTCCTTCATTAAAAGAATGAATGAAAAAATTGTATAGTCCTGTTCTCAATAGAAGACTATTTTGCAGATAGGTTTTTAAATCAAAGAATATTGATTGTTTGCATACGTCGGATAGTATTTGCTTATTTCTGTTTTGCAGGCTTTTTTATAATCAAAAGATTTTTAAAAAAGAACACATGGTGATGCTTTGAAAAACGTTCAGTTCCACATACTTTGAAATTCCTTCATCCAAAAAGAAATTGGCTTATGCTGATACTTTCCTGAGAATAGCAAGTTTATTAGGCTCTTTAACAAGCACAGCTTTGGGCTTGACTGCTTTTCAACAATATACCAATAATTGTCTTGTCTTTAATATTCTCTACAGCTCCAAGAAGTGCATGGCATGTCCTATAATAAGCAAATCTAGGTTCATTGGAGGGAAAACAGTCAGTATAGTTCTTGAATGTAACTGGCCTGTATACTGAGGAATTGGATGAAAGGATCTATATTTCAAAACAATCGTTACTATCTTTCAGCTACTGTACCTTGAAATTTAGTCAGTTCAAAAAAAGAATTAAAAGCAGTTTAAGGTATTTCATCTATCACTGAGTCCCCTGTCAATTTTTGAAATTTACAGTTAATATTTCCTATCTCAGCATGTTTTCTTCTCCCTTACTGCTCTATAACAGACTCACACAAACAACAAAGGAAACAGGACTGACTATTCAGTGCAAACAATGAAATTGACCAAACACCAATTACTATTAGATGCACAAAATAACCTGGAAAAAATAGAGAAATACATTTCTCCCTCTAATAGCTTTCAGTCACAGTTCTCTTCAGTGTTACTTTAACAACATTAGATAAAGAACTTTGAGACAGAAGTGCCATTTTTAAACTGATGTCATTTCTTTAATTTTTCCATGATTAGTGTTTCTCAGGTTTCCTTAGGGTTGGCACAATCATATTTTTTTCCTCCAGTGTGTCATGGCCACTTGTCTCATGTATGCTAATCAACAGGATAATATATTTAAAATATAGAGTCCTGTTACTGGAAATTCATGCAGTAATGATAGGGTGATAAACCATTCGTTTGATTTTTTTTTTTTAATCTTACCTGTTTGCCACAGATGGGCTAATAACTGTGTGTGATTCCCAAATGTGTTTAGAATGCCCTTTATATCTGACTGTTTGGGATATATTCCTCGCAAACACTCAGGGAGTAGGTTCTAACCAATACTGTACTGATCATTCTTTCCCATATTTTAATCTAAGAATCTCTTATTTCTCCACCTGCTCCCATGTACTTTGCATTTATATAATAAAATGGTTCTTAATCTTTTCCATACCTGGGGATTCCCCTTTTCCGTATTGAGACCACCCTACTTCATGTCTGGGTGGGATCCCACTACCATTTAGCAATGTGGGGAAAAGCAAAGTGCCTGCGAACTCTTGACACTTGTAGGGTCATGAACTTACGTTGAAATTTTGTGTTATATCATCTAATTAACTCCCTCTTGGAGAACAAGAGCTCATCCCAGCAAGGCAGGGAGACAGAATGCAAAATGTTGGGCTCCTGACCAGCAAAATGGCCAATTCCATGGCAGAGGTTCTGGATTCTGTGGTGCACTGGAAAAATGTCAGATTACTGGGTGCCTATTCACAGTGTCTTGATTTTAGTTGAATGGGACAGGTCACTCCTACCTGCACCCTCACCCCTGAGGCCCCTCCTGCACTGAACTCCCTCCCAGACTCCACACCCGCACCCCAACACCTAGGCCTGAGCTTCCCCTCAACACCCCAAATCCCTGTCCCAGTACAACCCCCCCACCCTGTACCCTAACTCCGTCTCAGAACTCACACCCACACTAGCTGTGACCAGGGCTCTGGTTTTGGAGCAGAACACCTAGTCAAAAAGGGATCCTGGTGGCTCTGTTCAGCGCTGCTGACCGGGCTGTTGACTGTCTGGTTCATGGCACTGCTGCGCCATGCAGCGGGTCTGGCAGGCTCCCTGCTAGCTGCCATGCCATGTGGCTGCCGGGTCCAGAAGAAACTGGCATATCCAGCTCCTAGCCTTACTGGTGGCTGGGGGTCCGCTTGCTGTCCTGCCGATTCGCTGGGTCAGGGCAGGGGAGGAACTAGCGTGACTCACGAGTGCTCAGCAGGCAGCTGTTGAGGGATCACATGGGATTTTGTGGTAATTTGTAAAATCCTGTGTAAAAATGTAGAATAATATTACTTTTGTTATAACCAATATTATGTAGTTTCTTCCTCTTTTAATAAGAGTCCAGAAACCTTTGTGAAAAAGACTGGAGCTCTAGCTGTGTGATATATATATATATTGTGACGGAGTCAGACCAGAAGGGTATAGGAGAGTGCTGGAAGGCAGGTATATCAGCCTTAGGATGTGCAGGTCCTTGTTCCCTGGATAGCCAAACAAAGGCTACTCCAGACCAATCAAGACACCTGGGGCCAATTAAGAACCTTCTAGAAAGGAGTAGAAGCAGCTAGCCTAATTGGGACACCTGAAGCCAATCAGGGACTGGCTGAATCCAGATAAAAACCTCCCAGTTAGTCAGGTGGGTGTGGGTGTTAGGAGCTGTGGAAGGAAGTTATGCTGTTGGTGAGACTGAGTGGTAGACAACATATCATACTGAAGGAAGGAGGCCCTGAGGTAAGGGTGAAGTGGAGTTTGAAGAAGCAGGGACTGCTGTGGGGAAGTAGCCCAGGGAATTGTATTGTGTTTTGTGCCTAAAAGGTCAGCCATCTTAGCTGATACTATTAGGGTCCCTGGGCTGGAGTCTGGAGTAGAGGGCGGGCCTGGGCTCCCCCCTTTTCCATCTTCCATACTGGCCTGTGATGAAGGTAACTCACTAGGTGGTGACTCTTGCCAATTATACTGAGAAAGGGAGGTCACTCTGGGGCCTAGATGAGTTTCTGAGGCCCCTAAATCTGCCAGGAAGCGCAGGACCCACAAGGACAGACTTGGAGCTTTGTCACAATATATATATATATATATATATATTTAAAATAATTACATCTTTGACTGCTAGAGGTAGTTTCTGTTTAATAATGCAGCTGTAAGACACTTGACTGATGGGGCTGGCATACCATGGGTCTAATCATAATTATAATACTATGGATGATGCCAACAATCATAATCCATTTCCAGTGAGCTTTACCTCATTTTAAATTAAAAACTTGCTGGAAAAAGGGAAAATCACAGCATGTGACATTCAGCACTGCCAAGAAATGTTTGGGTTATTTTAAGGAAACAAAAATACCCGTATACAATAGCTTAAGGGTAGAGGTACGAAACCAGGAAGAAAGCTCAAGAATAATACACAGGTGTCTGTAAACTTGCTCAAAATATATGTATTTAAAATGAGATCTGCCATATTCTGCCTGCAGCAGACATCCTTCAATGAGGATACACCTGTGATACAAGTGACCTTGTCTATGGTTAACTTGTAAAATGTAAAGTAATTCCAGTTTGGCAGCTTCTCGTTGGAGTCTGTTTTGGAAGTTTTTCTGTTTTAAGATCGACACCTTCAAATCTGTAATAGAATGGCCAGGGAGATTGAAGTGTTCTCCTACTGGTTTTTGAATGTTATGATTCCTGATGTCAGATTTGTGTCCATTTTTTTTTTGTGTAGAGACTGTCTGGTTTGGCCAATGTACATGGCAGAGGGGCATTGCTGGCACATAATGGCATATATCACATTGGTAGATGTGCAGGTGAATGAGCCTCTGATGGTGTGGCTGATGTGATTAGGTCCTATGATGGTGTCAGTTGAATGGATATGTGGACAGAGCTGGCATCAGGCTTTGTTGCAAAGATAGGTTCCTGGGTTAGTGTTTTTGTTGTGTGGTGTGTGGTTGCTGGAGAGTACTTGTTCCAGGTTGTGGGGATGTCTGTAAGTGAGGACTGGTCTGTCTCCCAAGATCTGTGAGAGTGGGGGATCATCTTTCAGGATAGGTTGTAGGTCTTTCGTTGGAGAGGTTTAAGTTGGGGGCTGAAGGTGACAGCTAATGGTGTTCTGTTGTTTTCTTTGTTGGGCCTGTCCTGTAGTAGGTGGCTTCTCCCTGGCCATTCTATTACAGACTTGAAGGTGTCAGTTTTAAAACAGAAAAACTTCCAAAACAGACTCCATCGAGAAGCTGCTGAACTGGAATTAATTTACAAATTGGACACTATCAACCAAGGGTTAAACAAGGACTGTGAATGACTTAGTCATTACACTAATTGAATCTATTTCCTTAAGTTAAGTTTCCTTCACACCTTCTTGTCAACAGTCAGACATAGATTTGCTTGATTATCACTACAAAATGTTTTTTTTTTCCTGCTGATAATAGCTCATCCAAATTAAACAGCCTCTTAGAGTTGGTATGGTAATTTCCAACTTTTTATGCTTTCTGTGTATATAAATGCATCTTACTTCTGTGTGTTCCAGTCTATGCATCTGCTGAAGTGGGCTATAGCGCACGAAAGCTTATGCCGAAATAAATCGGTTAGTCTCTAAGGTGCCACAAGTATTCCTTGATTTCTTTATGGACACAGACTAACATGGCTGCTAATTTTAAACCTCTCTGTGGAGAGAGAGCCAGACATGAGAAGAAGCTCATGGAGCTAGGCACCCCTATCTTTGCTTACTAGCTATTTGTTTACCAAGCAGTTTTTAACAGACATGACTTGATGTAAAGCTACAGAAATTACAAATTCTTACAACTATCAAATGCATCTTCAAGTCCTGGGTTTTGGGTAATGTATAATGCTGCAAAGAATATACCATGGCCTTGTTTAACTCAAACGCCATCCAGAGTGTGTTAGAGGTCAGTCTCAGAAGGTAGATCTATATAGCATCTTCTGGTCATGTTTGTAAATGAGCATGTACTAACAGAGATGATTACCAAAGGAATATCTGACAAAACCTACTTGCAGTTCCTTTCACTCCAAGAGTTAGGGGGAAACAATCTCTGACTGAAACAATCTCTGACTGAAACTGTAACCTGTTCTCTTAGTTTCAAAATATTGCATAGCTTAGTTGTGGAAATTGCGCAGGCTTTTTTTATATTAATACTGGATTAGTACCATGTTAGACATGTCCTTTCTGGAGAAGACCTCCTTCTGTTATCTGTTCCAGATCAGATGGGAGCCACTGAATTCATGAGGTGTCTATTCTTAGACCTGGGCAAAAGAAAAAAAATCTAATTGGGAAAATATAGTGACATGGACTAATTGAACCTCAGCCCTTGCCCCTAGAATACCTCACTCAAGGAACTGGCATATTTGTGCATGACCTGCAGGGGTTGGCCACCCTTCAGAAGTGGTGTGCCAAGTCTTTTATTTATTCACTCTAATTTAAGGTTTCGTGTGCCAATAACACATTTTAACATTTTTAGAAGGTCTCTTTCTATAAGTCTTTAACATTATTTTTTATTACAAAATAACTTTGTTTTACTTTGCTATGGTTCTATGTGCTTGCTAAAGCTGTATACAAATCCTATATGTCTGTATTACTGTAGAGCTGTATTACTTTTTTGACTCCTTAATTAAAAAAAGTTTTATCAAATACTACTAGAAACTATTTATTCTAAATAAAGATATACTGTTGTAATTGCTTAGCTAAAAGAGGACTTTGTTATCTCCGTGTACTGTGAGCTTGTGTCAGACTTAATCCACTTATTTATCGGGGCTACTCCTAAATCTTCATTGCTGGATTGAGATGATTTTTTTTTTTTTGTTTCCGCTTTTTTCTAGTCTGCGTACAGTAGTTCCTTGTTTGTTCCTTGGAATACAAATTTTAATAGAAGGTGCATGTTAGATTTTGAATGCCAGCAAGACTGCCACAAATAGTTTGTGCAATGTGCCTCAATTCCAGTGTGTTGAATAGTATCTTTAGATGGCTGTAGTGGTAGATTAATGAATTATGAGCTTTATTTGGTCCATACGAGACTATTAAAGTGGTCAGTTCAAGAAACCTTTAAACTAAGTTCTCTCCGTGTGGCGCTTGATGCAGTATTCTTAAGCTCTAACACTTCATGCCTTTCTTTTGTTCTTTGCAGATCCCTAAGTGAGTTTTTATATGTAGAACGAAGAGAGAGAGAGACACAATGGCAAGTTCAGCGAGAGAACATCTGCTTTTTGTGCGACGACGTAATCCTCAACTACGTTATACTCTGAGCCCAGAGAACCTGCAGAGTCTGGCATCTCAGGGCACCATACCTGAGAACATGAACTTACAACGTGCCAACAGTGACACTGACCTAGTGACCTCTGACAGTCGCTCTAGTTTGACAGCAAGTATTTATGAATACACCCTGGGGCAATCTCAGAACCTCATTATTTTCTGGGATATTAAAGAAGAAGTTGATCCAACAGACTGGATAGGACTTTATCATATAGGTGAGTCAGAACCATTTCTTAATTCTCTGTGGTTTTTGGTCCTTTGCTACTTCGTCTCGACTTTCATTTTATCCAGTGGTGCACATAAAGATAAAATATGAGATGAGACTACATAAAATTACTATAAAGCTTTCTCTTTCCCTCTTGGTTTGGTGAAGAGTGAATATGTGTAGCCAGATGTGTAGATCTTGGTTTCATACTAGCCTCTTAGGGCTGGTCCTCAGTAGGGCGGGGGATCGACTGTAGATACACAATTTCAGCTACTTTAATAACGTAGCTGAAATCGGCGTATCTACAGCCAACTTACCTGCCGTCCTCACGGCGGTGGCAGTCGGCGGCGCACTCCCCCGTCGACTCCAGCTTGCGCCTTTTGGTGAACTGGAGTTATGGAGTCGATGGGGATGCTGCTGGCGATCGATTTATCACGTCTTGACGAGACACGATAAATCGATCGCCATAAGATCGATCTCTCCCTGCGCTAGTGAAGACAAGCCCCTAGATAGTGAAATGCTGCCTCCTTAGACAACAGAAGCTGTATGCACACACAATCTTCCTATTTCTATCTTTAATTACTGTTGACTGTGGCCATATTGCCACCATTTTAATTAAATCCCAAATCAAATCAAGAGAAAATATGTCTGACAACAGGAACCTTGTCCATCTTAGAACTAACACCAGCTCAGCTTGCTCAATATCCTCACCAATGAAATCTTATTTAAATAAGATCTCATCTTGCATTCAGTGAAGTTGGTAAGTTTTCCCATTGGATTCAGTGGGAGCAGTATCAAGCCCTAAACTATACCATCCTCCTGTCCATTTATTCAGCTGTCTCCCAAAATGGTCAAAAAGCAATTTTAATCTGGCTCCAGAATAAAGATCTTTTCTGCTGTGTGTCTATCGAGTCTCCCAAAGTGCAAAACAAATGCGCAGACTGACTCCAGCCTCTGCTGAGAGGACAAACAAACTCACTGCCTCCTCTGAATTCAAAACCCCTGCGTGTTACAGTGTAGTGCAGTGGTGTATAATATCCATCGTGGATTTCTTATCTGCTTTTGTTAAAAGTGAGAGGAGGTCCAGCTACTCATTTTTTTTAAAAACTGTTCTCCTTTCTGTCACTTTAAATCTTTCAGCACTGGATGTAGCTGCTTACTGAGGTCAATGAGTGTTTTGCTATTATTGATTAAAATAGGAGCTGGATCTCAGCAGAATCTTTCCTTCTAAAACTTGTTTTTATTTTGTTATGGAGTCACTGTTTTTACTCTTTATATAGCTAAGGCTGTAACTTGCTTTCATTCTAACTCTAGTTATGCATCTATTGGAACTTGAAAAAAATCCCTTTGAATTGAAATTTGGCATGTGTGTTTCCTAGTCATAGAAGAATATTTTTAGGGGGGGAGAGAAGGTTTGAAGTTGTTCGGATAAACTGACAGACTTTTTTTTAAAATGTAATTTTTAAAATAATAATAATAATTCTAGTAGCATGAGCTAGAAAGCTCTAATTTGTTTGTCATGAGGCCTAGCTGAGAGTGAGACTGTTTCAGATGGTAGGGTGCAGGAATTAGTACCTACACATTTTTGATCTTCATGATGCTTCATTAAGTTCCAGTGGACTGCAGTGCTCACAAAAGGTCCACAGGGTAAATCCCTCCCTCAACTGAACAGCTTCAGCTTTGAGAGATTAGAGCTGGATAGCGCTCTTATAACTTTCCATTGACTCCGATAGGAGGTGAATCAGGCCCCAGATCACCACCAGCAGAGTATTCTTTGTGAATATTATGATGGCTCTACATCACATTTGTAATTAAGGGAAATAGACTCCATGCTGTGGGAAATATACTAATTGTCTGTTAGTCTTCACTCATCAATATGTTAAGATTTCTTTGTGGGGAGGAGGGTTGGGAAAACACCCAGGAAATCTTTTGTTAGTGTCATAAATACATAGATTCTAACACCAGGAGGAACTACTACAATCATTTGGTTCGTCCTCCTGTGTAGCACACCCCCAAAATAATTCCCAGAGTAGCATATCTTTTAGAAAGACATCCAAACTTGATCTAATAATTGCCAGTGATGGAGAACCCACAGTAACCCTTGGTAAATTGTTCCAGTGGTTGATTTCCCTCACAGTCAAAAACATACACCTTATTTCCAGTCTAAATTTGTCTAGCTTCAACTTCTAGCCACTGGACTGTGTTATACCTTTCTCTGGTAGATTGAAGAGCCCATTATTAAATAGTTGTTCACCATGTTGGTATTTATAGTTCTTCTTCGAGTGATTGCTCATATGTATTCCAAATAGGTGTGTGCTCGCGCAGCGTGCATGGCTGCCAGAAGATTTTTACCCTAGCAACCCCTGCCGGGTTGGCTATGGAGCCCCCTAGAGTGGCGCCTTCATGGCGCTGGATATATACAGTGGCCGACCCTCAGTTCCTTCTTACTGCCCGTGATGGTTGCTGGAACTGTGGAGACCTACTTTAGTTCTTCACTCTCCCTAGCTTTCCTGTTCTTCCTTGTTGTAGTTCGAGTAGTTAGTTTTTCTGTATATAGTTAGTAGAGGGATGGGGGCTCTCCCCTAGCCCTCTGAGTCGTGGGTTCATGCCCAAGGCTCCGGGCTTTAAGCCCTGTGCTTCTTGCAGGAAGCCTATGCCAATTGGCGACCCGCATGATTCCTGTTTGAAGTCCCTCGGGGAGTCCCACCAGGCAGAGAAGTGTAAAATCTGCCGAAGCTTCCGCCCGAGGACAAAGAAGGAGCGGGACATTAGGCTAAGGCAGCTCCTAATGGAAGCAGCACTCAGCCCGGCACTGCCATCTTCCGGTGCAGAGACCACCCCGTCTGCTTCGGTCCAGAGCGCTCCGGTGTCGTCGGCCACCGCGGCACCGATGCAGAGCCGCCCGGAGGGACACCACGGTACCACAGCACCGAAGACTCCTATGCCGGTGCGGCGCAGATCCCACTCTCCTCAAAAGAGGAAGAAGTTGGAGAAGTCGGTCCTGCCACCCCTAGTAGGGCAAGCTCCACTGGAACAGCGCCCTGCAGCGGACCGCCCGAGACCACTGGGTCAAACTGCAGCGCCGTTGACTCCGGCCCCATCAGAGGTGCCGTCGAGTTCGGCCCCCCTGGGCTCCCCACCTAGAGTGTTGGTTGAGCAGTGACTGCCCTCGACCCCGGACACTTTTAACGCAGCAAGAGACATCATCGCTCTCTCAGAGCCGGTGCCGGTTCAAACAGCGACTCGAGTGCCAGTGAGAGCAATAGTGTCGAAGGGAAAACTGGCTTTTTCTTGGGGCCCAACACACGGGGATCCCCGGCACCGCTCACGCTTCAGTGCCTGGTCTGGTTCTCATCGCTGATCCGAGTCCCGGTGCCGTTCCACTTTTCGGCATTGGTCGCACTCTCAGCGTCGGTTGAACTCTCGGCTACGTTCTGTCTCCCGGGCCCGATCATCATCTCAGCGCCGGTTGAGCCCCAGGCACCGATCATCATCACAACACAACGGACATAGCCACGGCACCGATCAACATCATGGCACCGGTCAGGCTCCCGGCACTGGACACCACGGCACTGATCGACATCTCGGTACTGGTCAGGCTCCCGGCACTGGACATCGCCATGGCGCCGGTCATCTTCTGGATATCGGGAGGATTCCAGACACAAGTTGCCCTCCGTGCTCTATTCGGGACGGCGGTCCACGGGACACAGCCCTCCCCGGTACTGGCACCATTCCGTTTCTTGTTCCAGATCTGGCTCACTGTACTGGAGCAGGCATCAGTCGGGGTCCAGGTGCAGCAGATCACCACTCCATAGGTCGTCTCAACGCTGGTCACTGAGAGTAGTCCGCCATCCATCCCCCGGTAGCAGGCCCACGGCTCCACCGTGGCCCTCCTGGTCGGCCTCCCGCTCGTCTCGTTCCGATGGGGACGCGAGACTGGAGCAGTTACCCTACACAGAGGGAGAGGCGGATGACCAGTGGCAGAACTTAGGCCAGGACCAATCCCAGTGGCCATTTTGGACCCCATGGGCCTATCACCAGTCCCAAGGGGCTCCCTCTGGGACCTCCAGACTCTCAGCGGAACCATGGGTCCCCGAGGCTGCGTTGGGACACCGTCCCCCAGATCCAGCAGTCCCCACACCCGCCGGGGCACCTCCTGTACAGCCAACGCCAGCGCTGGAGGCCCCAGTTCCCGAACTGCTTCAGGCAGAGGAGGCACTGGAAGGCCTGGCTCCCGGCCTCTCCTCGGGATCTTCCCCTGATGAGGCCGTTGCGGGTACCACTATATCGGGTCCCTCTCCCATCGACCTTGCCGCACACCAGGACCTCCTCAGGCGGGTGGCAAGGAGCATGAACCTCCAAGCGGAGGAGGTTGTGGAGTCGGAGGACCCCGTAGTGGACATCTTATCAGCGGCGGCGCCAACGAGGGTGGCTTTGCCAATTATTCGTACAATACAGAATAATATTTAAACTCTGTGGCAGTCCCCAGCATCGATCGCGCCGACAGCTAAGGGGGTTGAAAGAAAATATTTTGTGCCAGCCAAGGGATGTGAATACTTGTACACTCATCCCCCTCCACTTGCTCTCTAGTTGTCTCGGCGGTAAACCAAAAGGAGCAGCGTGGGCAGCAGGCCTCGGCACCAAAGACACGCGATGCCAAGCGCCTGGACTTATTCGTCCGAAAGATTTATTTGGCTGGTGGTCTGCAACTTAGAGTGGCAAACCAACAAGCCCTGCTCAGCCGCTATGCTTTTAACTCCTGGAACTCTGTGTTAAAATTTAAAGAATTAATCCCATTGGAGTCCAGGAGTGAGTTTGCTGCCTTCGAGGACGAAGGGAAAAAGATGGCCAGGACATTGCTGCAGGCCTCTCTAGACTCTGCGGACTCGGCAGCGCGTACCTTAGCTTCTGGGGTCGCGATGAGGCGTATATCCTGGTTACAAGGATTGGGCATCCCACTGGAGGTGCAACAAACCCTGCAGGACCTTCCTTTCGAGGGCATGGGGCTTTTTCGGAGAAGACCGACTCCATGCTTCAGTCCTTGAAGGACTCCAGGGCTTTGATAAGGTCTCTGGGGATGCACACCCTGGCTACCCAGAGACACCCTTTCAGGCCTCAGCCTCAATGCCCTTTCCCGCCTCCCAGCCCAAGACTGGACTTTTCCAGACGCCGGAGGCGTGGGGGTAGACGACTGTCAGCCCCTCGGCAGAACCAAGGGCAACCTCCAGGGCCTGCTAGGCCTCCTCCGGGTCAGAGGCAAAACTTTTGAAGGTCTTGTCGAGGACGGCTTACCAGTTCTCGCTCCGGATCCTTTCCCCCCATTTTATCAACGTCTGGCCTGTTTCCACCGTGCTTGGTCCTCAGTAACTTCAGATCGTTGGGTGCTGCACACAGTGGAAAGGGGCTATTCTCTCCAGTTGTCGTCTTACCCTCCCTCCCACCTACCCTCCCTGTCCCTCTTCAGGGACCCTTCTCACGAGCAGCTCCTCTTACAAGAGGTACGCTCCCTCTTGTCTTTGGGAGCTATAGAGGAGGTTCCGGTGGAGTTCAGGGGTCGAGGTTTTTATTCCCGTTACTTTTTAATCCCCAAGGCAAAAGGGGGTCTAAGACCCATCCTCGACCTGCGGGAACTCAACAAGTACATGATAAAGTTGAAGTTCTGCATGGTCTCCCTGAGGGCTATCATTCCCTCTCTGGATCCGAGAGACTGGTACACCGCCCTCGACATGAAGAACGCGTACTTCCATATAGCCCTCTTTCCACCTCACAGACGCCTGTTATGTTTCGTGGCAGGCAGGAGTCATTACCAGTTCACTGCTCTTCCGTTTGGCCTCTCCATGGCGCCGCGGGTCTTCACCAAGTGCATGTCCGTGGTTGCAGCTTTCCTGCGCAGAAGAAAGGTGTCAGTGTTCCCGTACTTAGACAATTGGCTCATCAAGGGCAGGTCCAAACAACAAGTGCAATCCCGCGTTCGTGGCTACATTCCGCAGGCTGGGCATTCTGCTCAACTTCGAGAAGTCAACCCTAGAACCCAGACAGAGGCTGGAGTTCATAGGCGCGCTACTGGACTCTACCGTGGCAAGGGCATCTCTTCCCCTCGCTCGGTTTCATGCAATGTCAACAATTTTATATTGGACATTCAGGCGTTCCCGACTACGACGGTGTGTACGTGTCTAAGTCTACTCAGTCACATGGCCTCATGCACATACGTCACACGTTACACCAGACTGCGTCTACGCCCTTTTCAGTCGTGGCTGTCAACTGTGTAACAGCCAAGTCGGGACAGTCTAAATATGCTAGTCACGGTCCCAGCAGAGGTGCTATCTACCCTGACGTGGTGGCAGGACCAGTCTCTGGTCTGCGAAGGTCTTCCCTTCCACCTCCCACACCCTTCCAAGTCGGTAGTAACTGACGCCTCAGCGCTTGGGTGGGGTGCGTACCTGGGGGATGCCAGAACCCAGGGTCTATGGTTGTCAGATGACCTGGCTCTGCACATAAATGTTCAGGCACTAAGGGCTGTTCGCCTTGTGTGCCAGGCATTCAAGGACCACCTTCAGGGTCACTGTGTGTCAATTCTAACGGACAACACGATGGCCATGTTTTACATCAACAAGCAGAGAGGGGCTCACTCCTCCCCCCTGCGCAATGAAGCGGTTTTTCTCTGGAACTTCTGCATAGCCCACTCCATCTACTCGCTGGCGTCTTTTCTCCCGGGGCTCCAGAACACTCTCGCACATCACCTGAGCAGATCCTTTTGGTCCCACGAGTGGTCGATTTGCTCGGACGTTATTCGTTCGATCTTTCGAAGGTGGGGGACTCCTCAGATCGACCTGTTTGCCACCATGACCAATCGGAAGTGCAAACAGTTCTGCTCACTCAGAGCAGGCTCTCCTGGCTCCCTGACGGACGCCTTCCTCCTCTCGTGGGGGGGGGGGGTCAACTGATGTATGCATTCCCCCCGTTTCCCCTTGTATACAGAGTCTTGCTCAAGGCTCAGAGGGAGGGTGCTCGTCTAATTCTGGTCGCCCCGGCATGGCCCAGACAGCATTGGTACACCCTGCTTCTGGAAATGTCAACGGAAACGCCAATAACCCTACCGACCTGGCCAGACTTGATATCTCAAGACTACGGCCATCCCCGTCACTCGGATCTGCAGTTGCTCCACCTCACGGCGTGGAAAATCTGTGGCTAACGGAGACAGAGCGTCTCTGCTCTAGTCCTGTTCAGCAGATCCTCTTGGGAAGTAGGAAGCCTTCCACTAGGCTCACTTACTCGGCAAAGTGGAAGCGTTTCTTCTGCTGGTGTTCACAGAAAGGCATCTCCCCAAGGTCTGCGCCGATCCATCTTGTATTAGACTGTTTACTTCAGCTTAAACAACAGGGTTTGGTGCTAGCCACAATCAGAGTACACCTGGCGGCAATTTCTGCATTCCACCCAGGGATCTCGGATCAATTGGTGTTCTCAAACCCCACGGTCACCAGATTCCTTAAAGGCCTGGACCAGTTATACCCCCTGGTACGCCAGCCGATCCCCTCATGGGACTTAAATTTAGTCCTCTCTGGTCTTACGGGGCCCCCGTTTGAGCCTATGGCCACTTGTTCCCTTTTGTACCTGTCATGGAAGACGGTGTTCCTGGTCGCAGTAACTTCAGCGAGAAGGGTATCGGAGATCAGAGCTCTGACCTCGGAGGCCCCGTACACCATTTTCCACAAGGACAAGGTGCAGTTGAGACCTCATCCTGCTTTCTTGCCAAAAGTAGTGTCAGCGTTTCACATGAACCAGGAGATATTCCTCCCAGTGTTCTATCCTAAGCCTCATGCCTCGAGACAAGAGCAGCGCCTACACACGTTAGATGTCCGTAGGGCTCTCGCCTTCTACATTGAGCATATAAAGCCGTTCAGGAAATCATCCCAGCTCTTCATGGCAGTAGTGGACTGTATGAAAGGCCTTCCGGTTTCAACCCAGCGCATTTCTTCATGGATTACGGCGTTCATCCGTACATGTTATGACCTACCTGGTTCCCCAGTCAAACCATTTACCGCTCATTCTACCAGGGCGCAAGCTTCCTCGGCAGCTTTCCTGGCTCAAGTCCCACTCCAGGAAATCTGTAGAGCTGCCACGTGGTCTTCGGTCCATACTTTTGCCTCACACTACGCGTTGGTACAGCAGTCTGCTGGGGATGCTGCTTTTGGATCTGCGGTACTGCAGTCAGTGGTCCATCACTCCAACCTCACTGCCTAGGTAAGGCTTGGGAGTCACCTATTTGGAATGCATATGAGCAATCACTCGAAGAAGAAAATGGGGTTACTTACCCAGTAACTACTGTTCTTCGAGATGTGTTGCTCATATCCATTCCAAAACCCACCCTCTTTCCCCACTGTTGGAGTCTCCGGCAAGAAGGAACTGAGGGGGTCGCCGGGTCGCCTACTGTATATATCCAGCGCCATAAAGGCGCCACTCCAGGGGGCTTCATAGCCGAACCGGTGGGGGTTGCTAGGGTAACAATCTTCTGGCAGCCGTGCACGCTGTGCAAGCACACACCTATTTGGAATGGATATGAGCAACACATCTCGAAGAACAACAGTTACTGGGTAAGTAACCACGTTTTTTTCTCATAAGTGTTTTAAAATTTCTTTGTGTGTGGGGAAAGAAAATTCACGTCACTAAAGGTAAACAGATGTCAATTAACTAAAACAACACTATTAGAATTTTGAAATCTTGTAATATTGAAAGCCTGGAAATTCAAGAGGTAAGGCTATAGTTACACAGACATTTGAAAGTCAGAATACTCATAGCCAAGCCTCTACAAACCACCTTGAGTCTGACCTTGTTCTTCTCCACTCATTTTATGAAGCAGTTGTTGATTAATATTAGGACATTATAAAGATGTGGTATATAAGTAATGAGTAATCCCACTACCTTCAGTTCCTTACATCCTTAACCACGAGGCATCCTCAACTCACTGGCACTTTTTTAGAAGTTGAGGTCATTCAGCGCTTCAGACATTTGTGTGTGTGTGTAATTACACATACATATAAAGCCCTAATTTCATTCATAGTGCAGGGATTATAAATACTTAATTAGATTTAGCCATCTTGTTCTTTATTTTAAAATAGTCTGTTTTATACAATCATTCTCCTTTGGCACTTCCTATTGTAATTGACATACGTGTTAGTGAATTGCACATAATCTAAGAAAGCTCTCTGGCTCTTTGCCAGCATAATGCAGTAGCTGTATTTACCACTCTCCCCTTCTCCAAGTACAGCACAATCTCTGAAGGAAATACCAGTAGACAAAGGAAAATATTTATCTCTTAGCTTAAAACAAAACACAACCTTGTTATTTTCCCATTTACATTGACTAGGAATGTAAATGGGCTCATGAAAGAAAAAAATTGATCAGTCCTAAAAAAGAAGTAGTTATTCATTCAATAAATTGTCACAGTGAGAAAATACGAGCATTCTGAAAATAAGCATCATTCTGGCTCTGATTTTAATAGAGAGGACTGTCAAAGAGTAAATTAGAGAGGAACTTTGCTGCATTAGAGTGTGTTTAGAGGGAAATTGTAAGAGTGATGTTAAAGATTTTCTCTCTTTCCTTTCTGTCTTTCTGGAAACATCTCATTTAGTTCAGAGAGTCTGATGCATTATAATGTGCTGCTTTATTGCTCTGTCTCTCAGAGATGTGAAAGAAATGGTTTTAAAAATCCCAGGTAGACTTTTACTGTACATTAAAATTTTATAGAACGCCTTCCTAGTAACAGAGGGTAGCTGACAGAGAAAGACGGACTTTCCTCTTTGTTTCTGCATACAATAAGTTAATTCTCTCACTAGTTTTCAATCACCAGGGTCAGTTATTTAAATGCTTATTAGTCTGAGTTTTACCAAATGGTTAAAGTTAGTGGTGTCAAACTTATTTGATAGTAATTCCTGTCAAACTTATTTTTACTTCTATGTCATTAGGAGACATAATGTGAATCAACACTAAAATTCACCTGCATTAAGTATTGATGAGCATAAACCAGCCTGTGGATTGTATTATTGCTAGTAATCAGAATTTCTCTGTGTAGTATTAGCATGTGTGGTTTATGGTTTTGATTTTAAATAATATATGTAACTTTTCTGCCCATCAGAGTTGGCAGCAACAAGGGCCAGGTTCAGTATCCAGGGGTTCCATTCCAATAGCACAATACAAAAACCGGCTCGAGCCCCCACCCAGTGACCTGGGACAACCATATACCACCCCTCTGGGCGTCTGTAAGAGACAATACTTCCCCTCTCGCAAGCACAGAGTCTGAGTGTACCAAAGCCTTTTAATAACAGGGAGAAACAATGTGGCATTATATTGGGGAAACACCACAAACAAGGTTAATAAACCAAACCATGAACCAGAAGCCCCCTCCCAGCAAATAGGCCGTGGCCTTCCCTTTGGCTCTTGAGTTCCACAACCCCAAAAAGTCACTCAATAGTCCCAAAAGTCCAACAGCCCAAGAGTCTCTGTTCTGGGTCAGTGCAGAGTTCAAAAGTCAGTTGGCAGAGTCTTACCTTCCAGCCTGGGTGGAAATGGAGGGTAGGGCATGGGGCACTTTACGTGGTCTGAGGCTGACTGCGGCGCCTCTCTGTGGGGTTCCGCTGCAGCCCTCACCGCAATCCGCTCTGCTTGCCGACACTCGAATTGCTCTGCAGCGCCAGTCACTCCGCTAGCCGTCCTGCTAGCCGACACACGGACAGCTCTGCGGTGCCAGTCACTCCGTCAGCAGCACAAACGACTCTGCTAGCCGTCCTGCTAGCCGACACACAGACAGCTCTGTGGTGCCAGTCACTCCGTCAGCAGCACAAACAGCTCCGCTAGTCGACACACAGACTGCTCTGCTGTGCCAGCCACTCCAAAAGCCACACGAACTGCACCCAGGAACCGCTCAGCTGAGTCCGCTGCCAGTCGCACAAACTGCATCCAGGAACCGCTCGGCTGAGTCCGCTGCTTTGCTCTGCTAGCTGCACAAATTGCTTGGTGCCACCAACATGCCTTTAGGCCCGCTCCCACTTAACACAGTGCTCAGTGGTTTCAGCTCTTAAGTGATTTCAGCTCTTCATGGGGGGGGGGGGAAGGGGGGTCAGCACCTTGGCACAGGTACACCAAGCAGACTTAAAGTGAATTCAGCTTAGCAGGCTGAACCAAGACTCCTAAGGGAATCAAAATTAGCTTTAACATTCCATAGTAGAGAGAGGCAAGGTGCAATAGGCCTGGGGGGCCCTTAGACAAGTCCCTCCCCAAAAGGTATAGAAACCTGCCCATGGCCTCTCTCAATCTCAGAGTGTTCTGAAACGCATGGCCCTTGCCCAGTGAGTGCTACCTAGATGATGGTGAGTCCCTCCATCATAACAAGGGCCAAGTACCTGTCCATAGTCCTTCATTCACAAAATCAGGGTAACATCACTTTATATTTCCTGCCCCAATAACATAGAAACTGGGGCTCCCACATCAGCCGAAGTGGCCATGTGGGCTGCTGTGGGCTCAGGCTAGGCGCAGTGGGTGTGTCTATGCAAATTGATCAGCCCCAAAGTTATTTTCCAAAACTCACTGCAATTCCCTTAGTTCGCCACCAGATGTCAGACTATATCTCATTCCTGACACTGCTTACATCTATAACTAACCATTTTTACTGCCTTAAAAAAGGTTGTTTAGCTGAATAACTGTTTTCAATTGTTTGCTTGTTTGTATGTTTGATGTCTGATTTCAGGTACTCAAGTGATGTGGCTATCTTTATCACTGGTACTATGTGTATATCTTACTGAGATTTGGTTGAGATAAAAATAAAATAGATTGAGACTTTGTACAGTAACTGGTTTATAATGAGAGTCTTTCTCGTTATTGGTATATTCCTGCCAAATGATGTGGGCATGAGGAAAATTACAGATAAGTATCATTTGCTGCTGTTTGCAGAACATGTTTGTTTCTAAGTTATTCTGTCTTGTGCTATCTGAATTTCATCAGTGATGAACTAGAGATTCAATAGCACACCTGATCTGCAAATCATCATGTTCCCAAAGTTCCGACACTACAGCATTCTAATTCAGAGAAGAATTGCAGAGTGTACAGAGTATAAATCTGTAGAAAAGTGAGGAGATGGCCAAGTGTATTATATATTTGGGACTGCAAGAGATGGAGAAGTGCACTTCCAGAAGAACTAACTCGTCTTTAGTTAATCTAAACCATTTCTATTTATAGTTAGATATTGAGCAGTATCCTTGCATACCTGATCCTTTTTTGAGTTTTTTCTGTTAGGACTTGCCTAGAGTTGGATTCTTTTAGTTCTTTGGTAGCCATTTTTAAGATCCTTATTTGAAAATGATAGTGCTTGGTGGCATCCAGAAAAGAGAATTGGTCTCTCTAGCAGTGGTACTGTACCTGTGTTTAATTCTGCAGAGCACTGCCATTCCTTCACCCTCCCCCTCCCCACCCTGAAAAGAAGGAATAAGCAATTTTTCTGCACACAAAACAGTTTCACTCAGAATTAAATAGGTTCTTCCTCCTCTTTTCCCCCACACTGACAGTTGTGCTGCTTAGTGACCATATTTTGGGGTGCTGTGCTCCCTTACTTTTATAACAACTTTTGTTCAGTTGACAGTGCCACAGTGTTCAATCTGCTTATGTGTATATATAACAATCTGCCTGGATTAAGAAAGCCTTCCTATTTTGATACTAAAAAAACTGTCCTCCAGCCAGAGCGTACCCAGCAGGGTCGAGACAGCATGGTCTCCTTGGCCCAAAAAGAGGAATTAACCTCTGCAGTCCTATTGTGGGGCATGCCTGGATCGTGTTTTAAGTTTCTCTGATAGGTTGAAGAACCATTATTAAATATTTTGTTTCCAATGTGGATGGACAGCAATCAAGTCACCCTATAACTTTCTCTTTGTTAAGCTAACTAGATATGCTCAAGGAGATCAATCCTTATAAGGTATGTTTTCTAATCCTTTAATCATTCTATGGCTCTTCTCTGAAACCTCTCCAATTTATCAACATTCTTCTTGAATTGTTAGCATCAGAACTGTACAGAGTATTCCTGCAGCAGCCACACCAATGCCAAATATAGAGGTAAAATAACATTTCCAGTCTTACTTGAGATTCCCCTGTTTGTTCATCCCAAGATTGTATTATCTCTTTTGGCTGCTGTGTCACACTATGAGTTCATGTTCAGCTGACTGTCCACCATGGCTCTCAGATCTTTTTCAGTCACTGCTATCCAGCATATAGTCCCCCATCTTGTAAGTATGGCATGCATTCTTTGTTCCTTCGTGATGTAATATCATTTTCTTGCCATATCTGACTCCATTTAGTAGATGTTGGTTTTATCCCTGGGGTGGCAAAAGGTTCAATAAAAAAATGATCACTGGAGGAAATAGGCAAAGGGACAACTGAACAATAAGCTGCCAAGAGACGGTTTTTAATGGTATGGAATAAATTATGTCTTTCTCTTTTTTGTTTGCAGACATTTTAAACCGTTGTAGTGCCTAGTGCTCTTCAGCAAAGAGGTCAAGGGCTGAATGGTGAGCTAGCATGGAGAATCAGTGTATGGAGAGAAGGGGATGTCCTTTCTCTGCAGCTAAGAGATGCTTGAGTTCTATGGTGATGGGCACTGTATAAGAATCTAGGTAGAAAACAAAAGTAAATATATTAAATAGAAGTTGTGCTTAACCTACTCTAGTGGCCCGATCCAATTTGCACATCGAAATCAGGGACTGACTTCAATAGGTAGTGGATCAGAGTTTATAGAAATATTATTAGTTATTAAGCTGCACCTAGAGGCCACAATGAGAGTTCTGGGCTTCTTTGTGTTAGGTCCTGTATCAGAACAGTGGTATATACAAAGACTGTCCCAGAGACCATGCTATACTAGAAAGAACTGATGATCCAAAATGTTTTAATGTAGTCCCTGAGGAAAGCCTGAAAACATTTTGCAATGAACAGAAACTAGTTTTAGCTCTTGTCATTCTATCTAGTGAATGAGAGAGGCTGTACAGGATAATTTCTATCTTTCTTTGGATACTTAAACAGAGCCTGTGTGTATATGAAGCGCTTTAGCCATGTTGGTCCCAAGATATTAGAGACACAAGGGGGATGAGGTAATGTATATATTTTTTTTAATTGGACCGACTTCAGTTGGTGAAAGAGACAAACTTTTGAGCTTACTCAGATATTACCTCACCTCCCTTGTGTGTATATGAGACAAGCAGCACCAGTGAGAGACTGAAGAGAGTGTTCATACTGTTGAACTTTGTATACATTTGGTGACAAGGAATTAACAATTTGTATTGAAATTAAGAATTTAAGAAAAACTGCAATGAAAGAGAGGCATTGGCAGTGCGACCATGTAAAGGATTTGATTGTAAAAACCCCATTGTTGTTGAAACTTTTAATGAAGCCAGGCTAGGGGTTTTGTGAGTTAATTTTTAAATAGCTTGGGCTAAATTCAACCTTGGAGTCAGGAGGCACAGTTGCTGTTGTATTCAATGGGTTCTGCTTATGAACTTATTTAAGAGTGTGTGTGTGTGTGTGGGGGGGGGCGTGTTTTTAAGAAATCAGAAAGCACAAAACAAAGAAAGGGTGGTGTTGGGTTTGAGACACACATTGTCATTAGTAGATATTCTTCTATGGCCAAATTGGCTGGGATAGTTAGTTATTTTTGTCCTAATTTATGGAGTCCCAGTTCTGAGACATAGGCTTTTACTCTAGAGATCCTGAGTACATTTATAATGCTGAATATCAAAGATCATTTTATATTTATTTCCATCAATTGTTTCTTGCAGTCTGGTTGACATTATTCTTGACTAAATCCAGCACTGTTTCACAATAGCATGTTCTTTATAAGGACTGGGGAGAAATATAGAGGACAATTTAGATAGGAGGTTTAGTATAAACCAAGATTGTTGGGTTGGAGAGTTTTGGAGCCTTTCCATTTCAGGTCAGACAAGATTAAAAAGAAAAAGCTTTCACATAAGATAGATTTAGTACACTTAAGATAGCAATTCAGATTATGCAGAGAGATTAAAAAAATTAAAGACATCTTATCCTATCCTCAGAAGCTTTTTTTCACCCCTGTAACAAAAGACATATGAACCAATATCTCTTTTACATCCTGGAAAAGCCTGATTATTATTGGTTTTTCTTGTTCAACTTCTGTAGAATATATTAAAGTAGCAAAATGTTCTGTGATACAGATAAATTTTCCTTTCTATTTGATTGCATGGCTTTTTTGTCTGCACTCTTACATTGTTGTTGTTGCCCTATTTTCTTTTAAATGTGCTAGTCACCAGCTGCTAGAGATTATTTTATGTCACTTTTTTTTTTTTTTTTTTTTGGCTACTGCTAAAATCTGTGAGGGATCATTTTGGAGCTTGGATCTGTGTATAGCAGGGCAAAACAGTTTTGTTCCTTGGAAGTCGAAAGGACCTTTGACACGGTCTTCAGGGGGAGTAAGTCTTCGGTTTAGATAATAATCTGTGTATTCTAGGTTTCTCTGTGGTGCCATCACTGTTGTATCTCATTTTATTCCACAGTTAAATTTGGAAACTCTTCTGCCTAGAACCCACAGCCACTGCTATGTTTGGGCTAAATAAATAGCATTTTTAATTCTAGCTGAATGTATTGTAATGTATGTGAGAAGTCCATCCTCAAATGAAGATTCCCATTGATTACAGTGGGGTCTGCTCAAGTAACTAAATAGTTTTCACATGAGCAAATTTTTGCAAGATTGAGCCCTTTGCGTTTAGAAGGTTCCATATGCAGTTTTTTCCTCTGCCTATATGACTGCACAACACCAAGACATTAGGGCTACTGTAGAACCAATATACACTGGTAATAAACAGCTATGGCAACATTTACTCTAGCCCCCTCCCGCCAAACTGCATGTACTGGATGGCCCACAGTGATTAAGACAAACATCTCTAAAAAAAGTTGATGGTCTTTACAAGCCACGCTTTTCCTCCAGTTATTTTCAGTGCTGGTTCTTCTCTTCCTAGTGAAGCCTGAATCTGATTTACGCCTCTTCGTATAGCTGCCAACTTTTCCCTACCACAAAATCTGATACTTCACTCCTCCTACTTTTTAAAGTAGTAGAGTTCTACCCAGAAAGCAGTATAATCACAATGGGATGCCTTCTGTATGTGGTCCCTGCATCACAACAGTAGAAGGAATCAAAATGAAGGATGCTCTTCTGTGCAGTCTCACTGCCAGCAGTGGATATCTAAATATCTATTTTAAAGTGAGAGTGAAATGAACTCTTTGATTAATCAAGGACCTAGACCAGGGGTGGGCAAACTTTTGGGCCTAAGGGCCACATTGGGGTATTGAAATTGTATGGCGGGCTCTGAATGCTCACAAAACTGGGATAGGGATGTGGGAGGGGGTTAAGGCTCTAATTGGGGGTGTGGGCTCTAGGGTGGGGCCAGAAATGAGGCATTCAGGGTGCAGGAGGGGGCTCCAGATTGGGGTATTGGAGGAGTGCAGGCTCTGGAGTGGAGCTGGCGATGAGGTGTTTGGAGTGCAGAAGGCCTCTTCAGGCTGGGACTGAGGGGATTGGAGGATCGGGGGGGATTAGGACTGGTGCAGGGGGTTGAGATACAGGAGAGGGACGTGAGGGCTCTGGCTGGGGGTGTGGGAAACAGTGGCCAATGGGCGGCACCTGTGGACTGGGCGGCGTGCAGAGCCTCCTGGCGACTCCTCCATGTACTATGTAAGAGCCAGAGGAAGGTTGAGCTGGAAGGGGGATATGTCCGCTGCTTCCTGGGAGCCGCGTGGAGTGGGGCAAGCTCCTGCTTCCTGGCTGGAGCATGGCAAACTCTGACCCGCTCCCAGCTGGAGCGCTGGAGCATGGCAAACCCTGACCCAGCTGCCCGGCGGATTAAATGATCTGATGGGCCAGATGTGGGCCATAGTTTGCCTGCCCCTGACCTAGACTGTTGGGATGACTCTGATGGCAGGGGGAAAGCTCCAGCTGGGACTAGAGTTGTCAGGAGACACACAAAATAAAATTAATTGAAGTATGTTTCTAAGTTATTCTTGTCTTCAAAACTAAACAAATGATGCTTTGGTTATGACAGCAACTATAGAGTTCCACTGTGCACTTTCAGCTGTGTGACTTGTCAGTATCTTTCCACAGCAAAAACTTCTAATATATAGATGATCCTTTGGATAGAAACCAATGTTCTTTCCATCTTGCTTTTGTGATGCAAGTGGCTGCTCTATATGATGGCTAGCCTGGCAAATATAAACATTTGATACCTATAAAGCAAACCAATGTACACTTCTGAATCCATACTGCTCTTTTAATTCAATATTCCCTAGCATCTTTTCTTCTTTTATTTTTGGCCTTGGTCTTGTGTTTTTGTTTGTTTGCTTTTAAAATAGATATGTTGTAAACAGCGCAATGTTAATTTCTCTAATATATTCAATATTCTAGCCAATCTATTTCATTCCTAAATAAGCTGGGATCGGGGGGAGAGGGAATTTTTTTATAATGTCCATAAGTGTGCTTAGATGCCTGGACTCTCTTTGCTGGCAGAGGGGCCTGGGAAAGAAAAGGATTTAAAACATGTTATCTCATTCATACTAATAAATAGAAATGCTACGGATAACACTGTAGGTAGCTATCTTGATTAGGAGAACAGGAAATCACCATTACCGTATAGGAAGGCACCCTGCCTTTCATGTTTGCTTAACAGTTTAATACAACACAACCGAAGTATTTCTCAGAACTCTAAAATTATTCTTGTACAAATTGTTTATAAGATCTCTGTGTAAGTTTGCAACTTAAAGTATTTCCTTCCTGTTTTTCTCCTCTAAAGTGCATACACAGGGCTTGCTATTGTGCAGTGAATGGAATGGTTGGCTGCCGGCATTGGTATGATTTCATTTAATAAAAATGAGTAGCTGGATGTAAAGAATGGATATTGGAAATGTAAGAGGAAAGGTTTATTGATGCAGAAGATGGGGGAAGGGATGAGTAAACCACCTCCTCCACATCTCAAAACGGAAGCTGGGGTGAATGGGAGTAGTATTATTAAAGGAGAGTGAGTTTAGAGGACATATTTGTTCTCGTTAAAGTAAATATAAGTGTCAAAAGAGCACTTGAATGCCAGATGTGCACTTTTAGCAGTATTCATCCTCTATATACAAGCACAAGGCCATCTCTTCACACAACGCACAGTCAACCTGTGCAACTCTTTGCCAGAGGAGTTGTGAAGCCAAGACTATAACAGGGTTAAAAAAAGAACTAGATAAATTCATGGAGAATAGATCCATCAATAGCTGGTAGCCAGGATGAGTAGGGATGGTGTCCACAGCCTCTGTTTGCCAGAAGCTGGGAGTGAGTGACAGGGAATGGATCACTTGATGATTACTTGTTCTGTTTGTTCCCTCTGCGGCACCAGGCACTGGCCAATGTCAGAAGACAAGATACTGGTTTAGATGGACCTTTGGTCTGACCCAATATGGCTGTTCGTATCTAATCAGCTTTCAAGAGAAAGCTGATTAAGAAATCTCTTCTTCAAAAACATTTTTATAGGGGGTTTAGATCACAATACTATATGTTCAGTGTACAGTAGGAATTTGATCCATTGCTGACAGTCCTTGTCAGCAGTGGGGCTTCTTTGAGCTTATGTTGAAATCAGTTTAACTGCTAAAGTAGACAGGACAAAATATTCTGCACCAAGGTTGAAAAAAGTGAGTTTTGGTTTCCTGCTTTCCCTATCTGGAAACTGCTCTTATTCTTGGAGAAGAAATGGATAGCAATTCTCACTATCGTTTGTTTAGTTACTCTTAAAGTTCTTTATCAGAGATGATGTTCTCATAGTTCCTCAGTAGAGGAACTCTTTAGTTATTCTTTCGTTACTCTTAGTTTAGTTACTCTTAAAGTTACTCTTTAGGAACTATGAAAGTTCCTTATCAGAGTTGGTGTACTCATAATTCCTCAGTAAAGATGATATTCCTCCTGAAGAATAGCTCCATCACTTCTCTGGCAACTTTCTTTAGTAAGAAAGGTCCAGATTTTCTTTTGTAACAGGAGATTGCAAATGCCAGCACTGTGTTTCTTTTAGCCTTGTTCTTTAACAAATTAAATTTCACATCCAGTTTACACTCTTTAGGATGGGTTTGGATACGACTCCTACTGTCTTTGTGATCTGAGCTTGTGGAAATTGACTGGAAGGATCTATTTCTGCTGACCTTCTTTACAGTGGTGAAGCGTAACCCAGCAGTCTAACAAACCATGTTAAAACAGGAGAAGCCTAGAGAGAAGGATCCTGGGAATTTATGAAACAAGATGCCATTCGTTGACTGGTGCTGCTGCCCTGGAAATGAAAATATGGTGCTGAAGCAATGATGGCAATTTGTTTGGTATTTTTAAAGTGTGAGGGAACACTCTTTATATTGTCGGTGCAAAACAGGAGATCTGTTTTATCTTGGAAATTGAATTTCTCTCTCTAATAGTGTCATGGAGATAAAGTAGATTGAAAAAAGGAGCTTGGATGATTGCCCAGGATCCTTTCAGTCGTCTGCATCTGCTGCCCAAGAGGCAATGACAGATGCGTTATTAAATTGCAATAGCTTGAATAATGTCTGTCTGCCTGGGAATGTTGTGCAGTTACATCCGTTTAATCCAAATCATTTTACAAAACCCCATTTTAATTTCCAGTAGAAAACAATCCCCAGTTTAACCAAGGAGTAGTCCACAGAGTACATGTTGCTACAGTAACACTGGTTACTTACGCCAGTATAATCTTTTGGTTACTTGCTTGCAAGGAAACTCTAAGCACTGCCAGCAAATTGAAGTTTTATCTTGGTAAGTGGATATGAAATGTATTACCCTAAAAACAACGATAAGGCTTGACGTGATCCAGGAGAACAAGGAAAGTCACAGTTAAGACTGCAGCTCTCCCTTATTTGTTTCAAGCTAGTGGCGCACATAAAACAGGGTACCCACACTTGGAGCCTGCTCTCTCACCCCCTGAAAAGATGAAGTGAGTCAAAGATCAAAAATGGTTGAAACTCTGCACAGATGAAATCACTTGTTGGCTGAGAAAGCTTGAGAAACTTCAATCCAAAGAATTAATTTTCTGAGAATGACTGACTTAAAAGTGACCTGGAAATGAATAAAAGCAAACCATTTGGGTTCATTCCTCTTTCAGATGCTTCATGAAGCATGAAGGAAGGTTGGAATCTTCCTCACAGCTTCTTCCAAACTTTTTGCTTGCTTGATTTTTACATGATAAATTAGATAACTGATTGCATCTAATTGGATTGTTTCTCTTGGAAAGATTCATGGAAACTTGTTAAACTAGTAGGACTGCGACATCCTGAGTACCATAGAAGAGGAACGTGAGTAATTGAAGGGGGAAATAATTCCTTACACTTCTCTATATGGTGCAGCAAAGCGTGCTAGAGGGGTATGATTTGTTAAAGCGCACTGTACTGGCCTTTTATTGTCCTTTGCAGACCCTGGTGGCTCACTCAAAAAGATATCTAGTTCGTGTTAATGTAGTCATGTTTAAAACTCTGGTGGTGGTTTCTGCTATCTACTTAATGCAAATGTCTTGTGAGGAGAGCTGTTTAGTTCAAGACTGAACAGTGATCCTTCAGTTAGAGATTTGGACTGATTCCTTCTAGATGACTGCAGGCAAAATGAGAGAAATCTAGACCAGATATTTCTGATACTTGTAGATGTGATATCTAGATATCTAGATATCTATATCTATATAAAAGTAAAGGTTTCTGATGTATCCACATTGACAGTCTCTTAAGCAAACTGGGGAAATGTGGTGCAGGTGAATTACAGTAAGACCATGCTCAGAGTAGCTTTGCTGTCAAACTGGGCAGAGGGGGCACACATCCAGTGAGGTCTCACAGGGGGTCTGTCCTAGGTCTGGTACTATTCAGTGTTTTCATTAATGACTTGGATAGTGAAATGGAGAGAGTGGTGATAAAATTTGCAGGTGACACCAAGATTTGGGGGAAGGGAAGGGTTACTAATACTTTGGAGGACAGGATTATAATTCAAAATGACTGAGACAAATTAGAGAATTGGTCTGAACTCCGCAAAATGAAATTCAGCAAAGACATAAAGGAAGGAAAAATCAAATGCACAACTACAAAATGGGGAATAACTATCTAGGCAAAGGATCTGGGCATTATAGTGGATCACAAATTGAATGACTCAACAATGTGATTCAGTTGCAAAAAAAGGCTAGTATCAAAAAGCGCAAAGTGAATGGGTGACAAAATGGCAGATGAAATCAATGTTGATAAATGCAAAGTAATGCACATAGGGTGACCAGATGTCCCAATTTTATAGAGAGAGTCCCTATTTTGGGTTTTTTTCCTTATATAGGCTCCTTTTGCTCCCAACTTCCTGTCCCGATTTTTCACACTTGCTGTCTGGTCAATCTACACATTGGAAAACATAATCCCAACTATACATAGAAAATGATGGGGTCTAAATTAGCTGTTACTACTCAAGAAAAAGATCTTGAAGTCACTGTGGATAATTCTCTGAAAACATCCATTTAATGTGCAGTGGCAGTCAAAAAAGCTAACAATGTTGGGAATCATTAAAAAAGGGATAGATAATAAAAAAGAAATTATCATATTGTCTCTGTATAAATCCATGGTACACCCACATCTTGAATACTGCATGAAGATGTGGTCACCTCATCTTACAAAAAGATATACTGGAATTTAAAAAGGTTCAGAAAAGGGCAACAAAAATGATTAGGGGTGTGGAACGGCTTCCATATGAGAAGAGATTGATAAGACTGACTTTTCACCTTGGAAAAGAGATGACTAAGGGTGGGAGGATTTGATAGAGGTGTATAAAATCATGACTGGTATGGAGAAAGTAAATAAGGAAGTGTTATTTACTCTTTCACATAGCACAAGAATTAGGGATCACAAAATGAAATTAGTAGGCAGCTGATTTAAAACAAACAAAAGGAATATTTTTCCTCACAATGCAGAACTCTTTGCCAGAGCATGGTGTGAAGGCCAAGACTATAACAGAGTCTAAAAAAAAAAATTAGATAAATTCATGGAGGATAGCTCTATCAATGGCTAGTAGCCAGGATTGGCAGGGAAAGTGTCCCTAGCTTGTGTTTGCCAAAAGCTGGGAATGGGCAACATTACCTCCTCTGTTTCCTCTGAAGCATCTGGTATTGACCACTGTTGGAAGACAAGATACTGGGCTAGATGGACATTTAGTCTGACCCAGTATGGTGGTTCTTATGTTCTTAGTATCTTTCTGGGGTGTATTAACAGGGTGTCATATGTAAGGCATGGGAGGAAATGGTCCCAATCTATTTGGCATTGATGAGGTCCCAACTAGAGTACTATATCAGGTTCTGGGGGCCACAATTAAGGAAAAACATGGATAAATTGGAGAGAGTCCAGAGGAGAACAACAAAAACGACAGATCATGTTTCCTAAACCTTTTATGAGGATTTTTTTTTTAAAAAAAAACCTTCTTCATATGCTTAGTCTCGAGAAAAGACATACACCAGTACATAAATCTTCAAATATGTTAATAGTTGTTATAAAGAGAACTATAATCAATTGTTCTCCATATCCACCAAAAATAGGACAAGAAGTAATTGGCTTAATCTTCAGTAAGGGGGATTTAGGTTAGATATTAGGAAAAACTTTCTAACTATAAGGATAATTAAGCACAGGAATAGGCTTCCAAGAACGTTGTGGAATACCCATCACTGGAGGTTTTGAAGAACAAGTTAGACAAACACCTATCAGGGATGGTCTTTAGGCATACTAGGCCCTGTCTCAGTGCAGAGGACTGGACTAGACCTCTTGAGATTCCTTTTAGCCCTACATTTCTGTGATATTTCAAAGATAAACACAACTAGGTAAAAAACACTATAAAGAAATAACATTTCAGGCCTTCTTGAGGCAATAATTTATTAATAAACAAGGCACACACCTTCCCCTCTTTTGTTCTCCCACATGTTGGAAACATTTATCTGTGTCTTTACCAGTGACTATTTAGATAAAATATTTAAAGGTATATGACTGTATTAAACTACTCTGAAGACTTCCAACTTGTGTGGACTCAGCTGCAGAAATGTATATTTTTGTATGCACTCTCTGGGTGCACTTGTAAGCGGCTGGATTGAAAGTTAATTTTGATGTGACACTGAGTCACTGCTCACTCTAGTACGAGGATCTAAGAATAGGAAAAGGGTAGGTTTTTCAATACTTTCCTTTGAGAGCTTCATTGCTTAGAAAATAGCTTTTGTATTTGTTTCCGACCTTACTTTAGACGTGAAACTGGGGGAGAGTGAGCGATGCTTGTAAGGGTGCATATTAAGACTTGCCAACTATTTTCAGTCAAAACTTTTTTATTGAAAATTGGGTTTTGACTAAATGATTTTTTTTCATTAAAACTGTCTGCTTTCTGTGGAAAATTGTAGATTTTTGTGTAAAAACTTAAAATTTTTCATCTGAAAACCAATATTTTGTTTCAGGTATGCTGTGGCAGAGCCTCACTGAAGTTGTAGTTCAGTTGCCTCATGTTCCCATTCTTGTATGAAGGCTAGGATCTTCAATTAGACTTCAACTTCCATGCTGTCCTGCAGCCTGCCCTCATGAATAAATGAGAGTGTGGTGGATCATGGGAGATAAAGCCCAAACAGGGACTATCCCAGCCTATAGAGACTAATAGGAGCATAATGGGGGCATCTGAAGTAGAATTTTCATGAGGCACTATGGTGGCATTTTCTGTACTGAAATATTTTGTTTGAAATACTTCAGATTACAGTATTTTTTGTGGGGCAGGGTTCATAGTTAAAATTTTCCTTGGGAAAAAGACCTTACTTGTCTCCACAGTCCATAGGGCATATAGAAGTAGTACAGATGTGAACAAATTATCATTAACATCCATGGAACATATGATTCTTGAATACAGTATGTTCAGGGAAACAAAGGTTGCTGTTTTGGATGAAATGTCTAAGGTATTTTAAAACCTCTTCCTCCTGTTCATTCTTTCATGAGTCTTAGGCTGGGTTATCTGTCTCGTGTGTGTGTGCATTGGATTAATTTCTTCCAGGATGTGTTGGCTCATTTCCTTGAGTACTTCTAAGTTTTCTGACTTTTATTCACTCACATAGATAGCTGTAAAAGGTTGAAGAAAGTGAGTCATTTGCATGAAATAAACCGCTTACTGGACTGAAGATACTGAATTCAAGTATCACATGCTCCATGGATATGAATTTTATAGGTATTCTTTGAAAAAAGGTAGTGAGGACTCAGAATATTGTATTCCATATGTTGAAATAGCTGTGGAAAAAAACAATTTAAAAAACTCTGAGCTTCATTTTAGAACATCGATTTAATGTCTGATTTCAGATTTCCAGTCACTAATGTGTGAAAGCTACAGATTATGAAGAGACAAGGAGACTTTCTTATATGAAATTTGGGACATCAGGATGGCTCAAGAGGCATAGCTGCATACCAGGTGTCCTTAATATAGTATTTTGAGTTTTGAAATGTTGCAGATGCAATGTACTTGTAATAACTAGTCATTTTATTGCTTGCTAAAAATGTACATTTAGGCTTTTAAGCTTCCTCTGGAACTATCTCAGAAGACATTCCATGTACCCTCTAATGCAGGGGTGGCCAACCTGAGCCTGAGAAGGAACCAGAATTTACCAATGTGCAATGCCAAGGAGCTACAGTAATGTGTCAGCAGTCCCTCGTTAGTGCCCCGCCTCCCGCCCACTGGCAGCCCCGCCGATCAGCTCCTTCCCTGCATCTCCTGGTCAGCTGTTTTATGGCATGCAGGAGGCTTGGGGGTGGGGAAGGGGAGGAGTGAGGGCATGTCAGACTCAGGAGGCGGCAGGAAGGGGTGGAGTGGGGGCAGGGAGTGTGGCAGAGCCAAGGGTTGAGCAGTGAGCACTCCGCCCTGGCACCTTAGAAAGCTGGCACCTGTAGCTCCAGCCTGCCTCTACAAGGAGCTGCATATTCGCTTCTGAAGAGCCGCGTGTGGTCCCGGAGCCACAGGATGGCTACTCCTGATCTAACGGTATAAGGCAGACATGTTTGTCCTCTGAGAGAGAGAGCACACAACATACTCTTTTCCATTATGAGGAACAAGCAGCCCAAGAGTGGGTGTCTGCATGCTGCCACGTTACTGAGTTGGCATCTGACTACAATCATAAGTACTTAGTTTAAAAATAGATGAGAAAACTATTTTTGTAAAACATATGTTTCATGTTATGCATTGCATCGATAAAGTTTGTTTTCTTAGAATTGTTTAACATTTAGAGGTGGAATTTAACAAGACACCAGCTCCAAACCTCAGGAGCTGAAGCATAATACAGAATCTGAATGCTGCTGGACTTTTGGGAAGTTGGGATCTGAACGCAGATCTGAACTTTGTGACCTGCACATCCATTGCTAATTATCCACCTTGTTATGGTCTGATGGGCATCTGATGGTAGCTAGAAACATTTCATTCCAAAAATGCTGACCTGCATTTCCGTTGTTGAAGGTGTGAGCAAATTTTCCATTGTCTGGTATCTTAGTCCACTGAGAGGTCAAGTGCTCATGAGGGAAACGATCTAAATTATTCTCTTCATTAGTGACAAAAAGGTCTGTGGATGTGGGAGAGCTATGTGGCATAGTGAAGCAGGTATAGGAGTGGTACTTCGGAGATCTGGGTTTTCTTCGTGATTTTGTCATTGACCTGCTGGGTGGTTGGGCAAGTCACTTCACCTCTTTGTGCTTCTTATTGGGCAGGTGAGGCTTAACAGCTGTGGCAGGGGAGACCACATAGGAGAAGGAAAACTCTGATTTCAAACCAGGAACATCAAGCTTTGGCAACTGGTTTGTAACAGTTGTGCCAGTCACACATGCTCTATGGGTGTGCACTGCCAACCCTAGCTAACCGACAGGGTGATAGGGAAGCAAAGTACTAGAGACGAGCAAGGAAATTTTGTGCCAAATGTGCTCTGTCCAAAACACTTCCAAAAGAAGAAAAAAAAAAGTAATAATGATTAAAATAACTAATACAAAACACTGAGGGATCCCATCTGTCCTTTGCTGGCTTTTCCAGAGCCCCTAATTATCTAAGGAATGTGAAGAGAAGAAAATGCAGAATGATGCCAAAGGAGGCAATTCCTCACTGTCATATTTGGCTTCTTAAAAGTTGTTCCTGGTGCAAGCTATATCTCCTATATGTCGAGTGGTAAAACAATAAGAAGGGAATGCCAAACAGCCAATATTTTTCTGTGTAAGGGATTTACTACAATGGGAGGAGAAAAGGTTATTTGCGTTTCTCATGGGTGGTGGACAAACACCGTTGTATGAGTGGAATTAAAAGATAAATGATGAAAATGTGGTAATCTTCCATTTATTTATCTAGAGAGAGGTCCTAGAAGAAGCAATATTATTTACTGATCATATATTTATTGCACATAGTTATATATAGATTTATACCGTTCTCATCTAGAAAAATCTGAAAGGGTTTTACACTCTTAATAAACCATATGCCGTATAAATAGAAGTCCTTTTACTCATTGTTAGCAATATTTCCATGGCAGTATTTCAATCTCAAACATGAAACATGGCAGCTGTTAATGGTACGTAACTGTATTACTCAAAGGTTAAAGACAAGAATTAAATGTCATAGCCAAACAAAAGTGCTGGGAAGAATATTAAGCTAAATGCAATTAATCACACTGGAATTTGGTCATGGCTCCCCTTCTCCTTCAACACTCATCACAAAGGTTCAGGTTATAAATCTCATCTGAAACTTGGAACAGTACTTGCAACTGCATAATGTTTCTTGCTATCATACTGGAGAACTGACTCTGTAGTGACTCAGAGGATTATATACTGAGCTGCCAGCGCCATTTCCTGGAACATCTTGGTTCTCCGCATAAGTCTTCCTTCCCGCTACTGCTGAGACTGGACTGTCCTTGCTAATGAGATCACAACCTCAGTTGGTAAGGATGCAGGCCCCTGAAAGTTGCACTATAAATTGAAAAGGGATGTGTGTCATATATCTTACAGATTTAGACATTCAGCATACAGTTTATGAAAGAAACAAGGTGGGGTAGATGATAGTGGGGTGGTGGTGGTGATTTAAAAAAATTAAACTTCATTATGAATACATATACTCTGTTCTGCAGAGCAAGATCAGTATTTAATAATTCCAGGTACAGTAGTAACAGAAGATAGTGCTCCTCAAGCCTTTTCACAGCATGGACCACAACAGATAGGGACTTTCTTATGGACCATTTTGCCTCCCATTCACAATTGCACAGCATCCTTGTGGTAGCTGCCTCAGTTGTTTACATGGGAAAGTATTAGCAAAGTATTTAGCTGTTTTTGATGTGATTTAATAGCAGGAAAGAATGAATTAGAACCATGTAAATAGTCCATTCTTCTCTGCAGACTGCCTTTGGTCAAAGGACTGTGGTTTCAGAACCAGTAACAGAACGCATCATAGAAATGGAGTATAAATAATACCCCATTCTCAGCTATAATTATACAGAAACAATATAACAATTTCCATCCCTTTAGTGTAGATATTTTAGAAGCAATAAGTTTGTAGGCTTGCACTACAGTAGACTGCCCTGTACTCAGTCTAAACCAAGAATCTGCAGATCTGAGTGGTGGTAAACTAAGAAGCAGATAAATCAACCTTTATTAAGAATAGAAGGCTCTGGACAGCCATTTTAGCTGCATATGAGATAAAGTGCAAGAGGGAAACTTTAAGGAATACAATATGAGCCTGAAGCCTTCCTCTTCCATTTTTGTTTCCTGCCCTCAGTATATTTTGTTTTAATCACGAGACTAGAGTTACAAAGCTTGTAGTGTTTAATAGTACTAATTAAACTGTACTCCACATTTTACTCACATGTAATGGTTTATATTACTGGAGTTGTGTGTGATATATCTACATATTTGTTAAAGTGCCACACTTCCTGTAAAAAGTCCAGTCCACATGCACTTTAACTGCCTTTAAACGGCAGTCCATTCCAACAAGACGAATTAAAATCCAGTGGCTAAATATTTTTGTAGCGGGGAGGTACATACAGCAAATCTGATGAGATTTGCTGCTACTTGGAGCCTTGAACTATTCATATTGTAGCATGATGTCATTTCTAATATTTCATCAGAAACAAATGTTATGAACAGCCTGTGTCAGGAACCATGCAGAGTGGGGGTGGGCAGGTATGCAGAAACATGCCTTCTGAGTTATAGAAAGCCCTGCAGCATTTAACTATTTTTTATTATTTCCTTTACCCTTTATTTGTTAAGGGTAAAGTTCACCCCGTGCACTTAGGTGGCTGAAGTGGGATTCAGGTGGAACATAGTTGTTGTGTTGGTCCACTATGGCAGTGTAAATTCATCCTAAGTAGATGGGCCATATAAAAAGTTAATATAGACCACTTAAAATAATGCATGGAGAGTCCCAAATCAGTATGGCAAGTCGTCACAATGAAGAAGGTAAGAAGCATCACGTAGAAGAAAAAACATCCAATAATGAAGTGCTTTTCAGAGCAGTAATGCTTCCTCGTTAGACACTCTTCCTGTGAATCTGCTCAGCCAGTCGGTCAGTCCATGGTTTGCATACAAGGCTAGGTATCACAAAGTTGTGCATGCCTACTCCACTTATTCATTCTAGCTGGTGTCTCTGCAAGGGGGTGTGTTTGTGGGTTGTATCCCCGACCCCCATCCCCAACAGGTATAGCTGGGAAATTATTTTGAAGATAAGGCACACTTTTCATTCTGGTGTTCACGTTGTCTCAGATGTTCTGTGCCTGGTAATCATGTGCAGCAAATTTACATGCCTTGAACTTACACTCCAAGGACAGATACAGAGATCAGGTTGAAAGTTTGATTCCATAAGCTTTTTAATTTGACCTTTAGAGTTGAAGCAGCAGTAGGCAATAGGAGCTACAGCTGCCAGTCCCACGGCAGTTCTGGCCTGGTGGTTAATGCAGTTCAAGTATTTATGAAGAAGCTGCACAAATGTCTATTCATCTTTCTTAAAACAGTTGAATGAAGAAAGCAGCAATCACATGCATCTGCAGCAGTGGTAGGAGACCTACAATGTGATCTAGCCACACGTATAAAAAATGAAGCTGGCTGTTTTTTGAGAGCTGCTTTTACATCTTTGAGTTAGAAATAAATGGGTATCACTAGTGGGTGGAAAATAGATTTTTTTCCCCACTAAAGAGTGTGTGTGTGTGTGTGTGTGTAATTACCCTCGAACAAACTTGTAAAATATTAATCTTAGTTGTGTTTGCAGAGATCATAATATGGAGGATTCCTCTTTATAAGCATTAGATACCTCTCTACGCTCTGCCTTATAGCTGCAGATATCAGGGGCTCTGCCCTATATATTTGTATTATTAATAACTTTAAGCCATGGAAAGTGTACCCTGGTAAATAACAATTTACATCCTTATTTCATAACGAATGCAATCTTAAGGCTTTTATTTAATTATTTTGAATTCTTTTGGAGATTGGGTACTGCAAGGGCTGTGGATGTAGATGTCAGAAGGATGGAGAGTGCCATGGAACAGGGAGCAATGAAAGAGCAATGGCTGACATTTCAAATGTCCTGGGTCTGCAGAAGTGCTTGTGTAACTTGGAGAAATTTTGAACTGTAATATGCTCTGAAAGAAGGAAGGAAAAGGATGACAACACATGCTTGAAATGAGAGAGTAGACTTGCAGGTCAGCACACTTCCTTGCTTCTAGCTTAGGGATGAGGCACACATGGACAGCATCCAAATAGAATAGAGAGCAGAGGTGGGTGCACCCAGCCACGTACTAACCTGTGTGACGAATTGTCGGGCACATTTAGACTTACTGTGTTTTGGCTCCTCAGCAAAGATCTCAAAGACCTGCTATGCAAACCGCGGGCTCCAGTCCAATAGCCAGTGTCAGGTCAGGGACAGTACAAATGTGTAAGCACTGAAATGGAAATGAACTAATAAAATTTCTGTGAGTGCCTGGCGTGGAAAAATAACATCTTTGAAAGTGCCTTTGGAAGTTGAGTATACAAAGTTCCTTAACTATTTCTGGGATATACTGTTTCTGCTTGACTTTAATATATGTAACCATGTTATGATGTTTTTTTAACTATTAAACAAAATAGCTTCTAAAAACGACAGAATATTGTTGTTCACATACTCCATCCCCTTGTTTCTGATGTCTGTAGAGTTTCCTTTGATATGGTGTTTGGTACTGTATTGCCATGGTACTTACCAATTCCAAATAAAGAGGCCTTTGTTTGTGGAAATGAGATGGGCATCTAGTCTTTATTCACAAATGGCCATTTGCACAAATAATTGTGAGTTTTGCATATGCAAATATGCCTGCACAAAAACCAGAGGACAGCTAAAAATACCTTTTTAAAGTCACAGTCCACAGTTTGCACATGAATAGTGTTTGCAGGATTGGGACTCAAGTGTTAACTTTTCAACATGAGATTACTGTTGCCATACGTGAAATTGAAATGTTTTTATTGCAGTAACAGAAAACAATCACTGTTCCTCTCATCAGGCATGCCCTGGACATTTAATAGCCTTTTATAAAAGATTTAAAACCTGTGATTTTAAAAGAAGTGGAATTACATGAAATGTTACTACCAGTAAGAGGCTGAAACGTGGTTTATGGTGTGTAGTTGGTCTTAACAAAACTGATCACTTTTCTTCTTTATTTGTAATGAGGTCCAGAGATCCATTGGGTACATGGCTGTATGTAGCCTCGGAGACAGACCAAACCTGTCAATCAGAGGCAAGTGTGGCTCCACCTCTGAGAAACTGTTCAGTTTTGTCTGCAGACCAGCTTGTCCCTGCTGGAGAGGAATTTAAAGGAGAAGAACAAGAAGGATAAAATAACCAGGCTGTCAGGGTGAGCCTTTATCAGCAGAGGATTCTCTTTCTCTTCAGTGGCTGGGGCTCTCTGTGTGCCTTGGCAGCATGGTAGAGAATTCTGAGAGGGAAAACCAGACATTGTGTCTCCTGCATCTGTCCTGCTGATTAAGTGTCTGCATAGAGATATGTGCCTGTTCTGTGGAGACCCAGGCCCCTCTCAAGTGTTCAGGCATAGGTAGGATTTCCAGCAACTGGCACAGGTGACTGGATCAGGCCCCAGGATCAACAAGTGACACGGCTTTTGCCCTCATCCCCCACTACATACATACATGTGAGGGCAATGTTTTCTGAAGCACAGTGTCGAAGGGACAGGGAAGCTACCCACTTGGCCATTAGAGCCTGACCTCCCAGTCTGCTGACCACAGAGGTATCTGCCCAGCCTCTTCTCTCCCCTCCCCTCCTCTGCACTGCTGGCAGAAACAAAAGCTGTTCTGATGCCAGGTGAAGTAGGTAGCTAAATTCTTGGTGCAGCTCAGCAAGAAGCTGGAGGTGAAGGATGGTTTCCTTTGTCGATCACCCAAAAGGGAAATCTGATTGCTGTGGA
Organism: Dermatemys mawii; assembly: GCA_007922305.1. NCBI lineage: Eukaryota > Metazoa > Chordata > Testudines > Dermatemydidae > Dermatemys > Dermatemys mawii. The sequence goes on from ML677340.1 coordinate 9,636,583, forward strand.
TGACCATGTCTGTTAAGGAGCTGTTGCATCCTGTCAAGAAGAACATGAGTGAAGACCTTTCCAGGGACCGCTAACAATGAAATCAGCCTGTAGTTGCCACACTTGGTTCGAGAGCATTTGCCTTTGTACAGGGACTCACTGATGCCATTTTTCTTTGCTGCTGATACTTTGCTTGATGCCTACACTGCTAAGAACAGTTGATGCAGGCCAATGCTTACTGATCCCAAAGTATCTTTGAACAGCTCGGATGGAATACCGTCAGGTCAAACAGCCTGTCTATTTCGTAAGTTTTGGATGACCTTTCCTTTCTCTTCGTGTGACAGAGAATCAGTGTTAGTTCCTGGATCTGCCGCTGTGCAGTTTGCCAGCTCAAATAGCTCTGGTAGTCACCAGCAGGGGCATGTCTCACCATGCTTTAATAAGGCGTTTTCCACTTGTACAGGTCCTCATGTGTTGATGAGCAGAACGAGCTGTCTGGTTTTGGGAAGAGAATGTTAGAGGGCTGTTTATGGATGCCAGCTAGGCATGTGGTGGCTCTGAAGGCAGAATGAAGATTATTGTATTTCAGACTGTCCTCTGCTTCGTAAGTTGGTGTAGGTCTCATAGTCACAATAGTGTTGGGTTCAAATTTCTAAATAATTGAACTTGATCTCACCATGTGCACACTGTTGTTGTAAGCATTGATTAAAAAAATGAAAATCACAGTTTTAATTGGGTTATAGTTCTTTAGTCAGTTTTGTAGCAAAGACTAATGTGGAACCAAACACTTCCCCTGTTTAATAAGACTATTTCTTCACTGCCATAAAGGTGTGTACTTGTGTGAAATAGTTATCTTTCTGTAGAACCTTAATGGAGACAAGGTATCATGAGGTATCTAGGTAAGATCAACCAGCTGTTGTTGACATCACCTAGTTTATCTTATGGTAAATCCACAGTGCCTTATGTGTATTGGGATTTTACAGGGGGGAATCTAACATGCATTAGCTACCACATTTAGTATATGCGAGCAGAGTGATTTTTCCTAAGTTTATTCATCATCATTTTCTGAGCAACTTTATCGACTATGTCTTGGTCTGCAGATCTTTCATTTAATGTTGTCACATGCATTCAATATTTGAAATTCAAACTCTGTTGGGTAGTTGTGATTGCACATACAGATCACATAGTATTGTCCGTGTTCCTTAATTTGATGAACATAACTCTCTTAAAATTAAGCGCCAGTACTTCAGGGTGTGTTTTAATTTGTATCATAGTACCTAGAAGCCTCAACCAAGATTGTGATCTCACTGTGATCTGTGCCGTACAAACACACACTGAAAGATCGTCCCTGACTTAGAGTATTTGAGTTTATACTTTGCTTTCCATTAATATTATCTCATATTTATTAATAATTTTGTTGTTTTCTGCAAACACTTCTGCTAGTAAATATTAATGGAAAATGAGCTAAAAAGCTTCACAAACAATAAAGAAGTTAATTCAGTTTTATAGCAAATAGTTGTAGAAAACTTTTGAGGCATTTGTCCAATTCTAATGGCGTAGAAATAACCCTTATTCCGTTTTTAATTGACACATTAGTATTATCAGTAGTTAACATTGCTTTGGTAGTTGTTTTGAGGCCTTCTGTAGTCAACTGCAGTTTATGACATCTCAACTTATTTAGGAAAGCCCTTTTCATTGTACCGTAGATTCATGTAATAAACCAGGATCTGCACACCAGGCTCTGGGGATAGGAAGATGCGGGTAGACACACTATCTGATCGTTAACCCAAAATCAGTGCAAATGTTCTTTGAAGTCCATATTATCAAGAAGTTGTGAGGCAAGGGGAATCAGGGCAACTCCCTCTGATCACAGCAGAAATTTCGGTAGTATGAATGTGTTTACTGAAACATTGTACAGATTTGATCAAACATGAGACTTTTTGGTTATGTTTTTGTAATGAATGTAAGTGCATGTAATTGATTATAATGAATACTTTCAGAAGTACAGTGGGACCCCGGAATACTGCGCCCCGCTATAGCGCGAATCCGCTTATAGCGCGGTTCGCGACTGGCTCCCGATGGCGGCGGCCGCTGCTTTGATGCGCAGAACCCCGCAATACCGCGACCCTGCCATTATTGTGATCGGGTTTTTTTGGATCCCGATCGTCATGGTATTGCGAGGTCCCACTGTATTCCCCATAGCTTCTTGTTATGAATGTAGCCATTCTACTGTGGTGAGTGGGCTTGTTTTGCTGCAGTCCCTACAACTGGAACTCACCTTTTAATGTAGCCTGACATACCTCCCCTACTTTTTCTTCCTTCAGACCCTTCTGAAAACATACTTCTTCCAGTAAGCCTGCAAGCCTCCAAACACTCATGTCAAAGATTCACTAACAAACCAGTCAGCGTCAACTCGTCTCCAAAAGGAACATTAAAATAAAATACCCCAAATTCCATTTAGTTCATGAAAGGGGCACCACAGGAACAGATGTGCAACTTTTGCACTTCTTGAAGACTACAGGGGATATCTGTGCCAGCCTACCTAACTCAGTGTAGATGGGTAGAGCAGAGAGTGGACCAGTTTGAGGAGCTCACGTAGAGCCAGTGCCCATAATATTCTATAATAGTGGCTTGGGGAGCTGTATTCTAGCTAGACCGTCAGGTCAGGGTTCATGGGTCTCACCTTTCAGATCCCTTCCTCTGCACTTCTTCCATATAAAACCTGAAGTGCATTTTACCTGAAGCCAGCCTAAGGAGACAAACTTTTCAGTAACATCTGAGTCCCTTCATGGGTCATGCCCATTACAGTTACAGGAACTTCTGACAACAACGTAGTAGCAGTGTTATAGGTTGCTTATCGAGTGGGGTAGTCCCCTGAGCAGTCAGTACTATTGCTAATGCTCAAGGAAAAGGACAGGAGGCAGAAGAACAGGAAGGAAGGAAGGAGACAGGAAAATTGTTCTCTGTAAATCTCCAGACTTATAATAGCAAAGATGTGGGAAGTAGGTTTTGGAAATACCCTATGCTGTTTCATAGATGGCCAACATGAGTCATGTTTTACAGTGTAGTCCTGAGAAAAGCTTAACATGCTGGCAGTGCAATTATATTAATGTATCCAAGCAAAATATTTTAGTAGCGTTGCCAAGTAAGTCTGTTGACATATATCTGATTATACTTGTTGGGATATTTTTAATAATAAAAAGAACAATTTGTCAGTCATTTTAAGCTTAGAAAAACATACTGCAGCAACAAAGCTCTCTACCAGCCTTTTGTGCTATTGACGCATTTCAGTACATAGTGTTCAGCTTTCAAAGGGCAGATGTATGTTTCATAGTATTTCAAAATGATATTTTTACAGATTTACAAGTAAACACCGTAAAAGTAAAATGCGGCCATTTATTAATCTATTTTAAGGTCTCTCACAGGACTCTTTGCTGTCTGCTCACAAAAACATAAGGCTTTTTGAAGAACAAGTTATGTATGGGAGATATGTATGTAAGATTGAATGCACTTAAGGTTAGCTCATAAGCAGATGGCTCGTTGAGTTGCCATTTGGATGGTCTCAACTGAGCATCAAAAGATCCAAGGGCCTGCTCCTGCTCCTATTGTGATCAGTGGCAAAAGTCTCATTGACTTAGTGAAAGCAAGATTGGGCCTGAGGTTCCTGTACTGGATGTGTTTGATTTTTAAAACACATTTGTAGACTGTAACTGGCTTGCAGCTGCTGAACCTTAGGGTTTGATTGCACTTGTATGCATTTCTCTTGCTTGTACATTTTGTTTTGGATTTCATAAATTTTTAAAAATTATTTTCGACCCTTTGGGACATCAGCTTTCTTGTATCCTTTATCTTAGAGGACACCCTGTACAAAAATCCCCATGTGCTGGATAGCACTATGCGTGAGCGAAGTTCTGTTGTGTATGAAGTCAGAGCATGCATCAAGTGTCTCATGTAGTAGGTGGCTGCTCTCTGCAACTGAAATAAATAATAACAAACTCTCCCCCTCCATGAAAATTTAAGTGTAAAATATATATTTAATTTCTTTTGCTGCATTATATGGTCCAGGCATATAGGTCTATACTTGCCTGGTATAATTTAAAAAAAAACAATCAGTTACACCTTTTATAGTACACAAATTCCATCCCATTGGCAGCAGATTGCGTGTGGTTCTGTTGCTTTTCCCTTTATTTACCCTTTGAATTTTTGTTTCCCAGTCGAGTTTGAACTTTATACAAGTAATAGGTCTCTTAATGTCAAGGTTAAAATCCCCCATTCATACTACACAACATGCAGCATCACTTTTTGTCAGATACCCTAGTTCATGTCTACTCTACGGACTTCGGCCAGAATAGCTATGTCTGTCAGGGATATGGAGAGGTGTGATTCCTGTGAAACATGATGGCAAAACACCAAGTGTGGTAGAGAAAGTTATGCTAGCAAAACTGTACTTTTGCTGGCATAGCTTTTTTACCTCAAAGGAGCTGGAATAAGTTATACCAACAAAAGTGCAGTTTGCTGTTGTTAGCTGCATCCAGACTAGGAGCATTTTGCACAATAATGTACTCGTAGTGTGGACTTCTGTCTAGGACCACATCTAGCAGTATAGCTGAAGTGCTGTCAGCAAAGAATTCATACCTGATGCTATACAGGACTGCAATTAAGAGGGGAAATTATGCAAAACCTTCTGCAAGAAGCTTAAATTGCAGGTTAATGTCACACAATGCATTTCTTCCCTTAGAAAGTCCTTATGCCAGCTGGTGTGAGTATGGAAGCCATATTTTGAGTTTGTGTATATTTTATATACATATGTGTGTATTTTAGGGTGACCAGATATCCCAGTTTTATAGGAAAATTCCTGATTTTGGGGTCTTCTTGTTATATAGGCTCCTATTTCCCCCTCCCCTGTCCTGATTTTTCACATTTGCTCTCTGGTCACCCCTAGTGTGTTTTGTGGGATGTAAAGTATAAATAAAAACCCAACATGCTTTGAAAACTTACTCCACTGCATCTGAATTTGCAGTTGAGGTAAATTAATGTTGACAGAATGATAAGTGTGTCTAGTTCATTAGAGAAAAAAGCCAAGATAAAAAAATGAGAACTCGGGCTGCACTTGCTAATCTCTAAATAGGTTGCAGCTAACAAATGTGTCTCCTTTTATTGAAAATATTTTTATGAGATTCCTTTTTAAACATGAAAGCTCATTGGTTTAGCAGTTTTTTCATTGTGCTATGAGTGTAGGTAAACTGTATGTATTATCCTAGAGGTTTAAATACAAGACAGTTTAGTTACAAAGGAACAACAAATCTAGGTTAATGAACCTGTAATATCCTCTTTATGATTGTTTTGCTATTAGTTCTGTGCGTTGTCATCCTCAAGCTGATGTATACTTTTTGGAATTCTTCTATGGAAAAGAAGGGAGGGGGGAGAGCTAGGAATTTAAATATTGTAGAGAATGTTCTGCTTCTTTGGTTTTTTATTAAACTTTCAAAAGCTTTATTTATATTATTGTGTGTATTTTGAAATCAATGGGCCTATTCAGTGCATAAAGTTAACCATAAAGTTAAGTGTAAACCTTTTTCAGGAGAGGGGCCTTTGTAGTAGAAAAGTGAAGTTCAATATGATACGTATTTGTAAAAAGTAGGAGACATCAATGCTATGAATCATGGTGTTCTGGTGTGCTTGTCACTTGAACTGGTGGTGGGACAGGTGCTGACCTAATTTTATGAAAAGGCTGAAATTTTCAAAATAGGGGCCTAAAGTTATGTTCTTATTAAAGTGCCTAAGTCAGTGACCTGATCATCAAAAGTGCTGAGCCCCCAGCAGCCTCTGTGGACTTGAGACTCCATTGGTAGCTATCCTTTAACATTGATTGATACAAGATTAAAGGAAATAGTTTTGACTTTACAACCTGGAAAAAAACCCTAAGGGCTTTGGCTAGCAATGGACATCAGCCAGAAGCACTGTGGCTGGGGACATAAGCTTACAGATGTTGCAGCAGCAGTCCTGGAAGGGAGTGGTGCTGAGCCTGGTTCAACAAGAACATGCCTTGTACGTTGGATCTCCGCTTTCCATTTGAACTGTCAAACCTGCCCTCTACGGTGCACCTGACACTCTTAAGAAGACACAGGTAGCAGCTTTCCCTTGTCTTGCTTTTTAAAACAAGCCTTCTCAGAAGTGAATAATACATGATGCTAGCTGTGTAGATGCAACTCAACATGGCTGTTAACAAGTTGTGTAATCATCCTTGCTCCAGAATGATATTGTATGGGGCCTTCAGACTTTTTAAATGTTTCCCTCTGTAGTGAAGCAAGGACTCACTGGCCTGGCATCTCCTGTTGTCCTGGGAATTAGCTTAATTCCAGCCCGGAGCGCCCTCTGCAGGCCAGTGTCTTGCCAGAATAGCTATGTCTGTCAGGGATAGACCTCATGGACCCTGGTGTCTCTTACGCTGGGGTTCTGCCCACTGCAGTACCCCGCCATGCTCTGGGTCTCCCCTCCCAAGGGAACCCCCAGCCCTCTATCCCCACTTTGCCTCACTGGCTACTGCCAGTCATCATCTAGCCCCCTGTCACTGGGGCAGACTGCAGTCTGTAAAAGGCCACAAGAGCAAGGGAGTCAGACCAACTGCCTATGCTTAACCCCGGGCTACCCCTCTGCAGCCCCCATACCTTTCATAGGCCTTCAACAGGGCCTGCAGCCTGGGAGGTTACCAGACTGGAGCTCCCCAGCTCCCTTTGCCCTTCCCCAGCACTGCTCCACTTCAGGTATGTTGCTCTCAGGCAGCTAAGCCCTCTCCTGCTGGGGCCGAAGAAAGACTCCTCTCACTCCTGGCCCCTAGCCCTCATATAAAGGCCAGCTGGACCCTGATTGAGCTGGCCACAGCTGTGGCTGCTTTCCCAAACAGCCTAGCCTTTCACAGCTTCAGCCCTCTCCAGGGCTGCTTTTAACCCCTGTTTTCCAGAAGTGGAACACCTCGCCGCACTACAACCTCCATAAACTTGTTACCCAAATCCTAAATGTACACTCGACTTTAATCAAAGTGTGGGGAGAGTAAGAAATAATTCAAAATGGTTAGGCCCACTTCGTGTGTTTTTTAGAAGCACAATGAATAAGGTATTCAGAGTTATACATTTCCTTATGACTGTTACAGTACAATAATGTTAATTGTCTAGAAAATATCAGGAAGCTTGCTTGAATGGCATGCACTCTGACATCACAATAGCAGTTTTAATACCTACCTCCCATTGTGGCCATATATAGACTGGTCAAGAAATGGATGAAAAAGAGAGCTCCTTATCACCACTCCTCTTGATTTGTACCTCCTCTGTTTCAAGCTTATATGTGTAGATTAGGAATTGAACATTACAGGAAAATTGTAGTTGATATAAGGAGCTGAGATGCAGTAATATGGTAATTAAAAGTTAGAAGGAAGGAAAAATGGTCATTGTGGGGAGGAAAAAAGAATGAGAGAGATAGCAGGCACAGACTTTTCCTCTTTCTTACCTATTCTTTTCACAGTATTTTTCTTCTTACTTGCTGTTTTTCTTCCTAAAAATATGAAATACCCATCAAAAGCTAAATGATGGAAGACATAGCAATACTTTTCATTTCTGTAGGGTCTCTTTGTCTGTGAAAGTGACAAAATACTTTAGAATATTTGATTAGAGCTTCCTCACAACACACCAGTGATTTAGGCACGGGATAATTTAGTGACTGTTCTCTAAGAATATTTCTTTTATAGCACATAATACATTGTTTTTAGATGCTGGTTGTCTTTTGTGGTCCAATATTCTAGAAGTTTGGGCTGTGTTGTATAAGATATGTAAGCAGGGACTGTGCTCTTCTGGCATTTTATTGCACAGTAGAGACCATTCACTCCAAGAGAGATTGCAGAAGAAATAGAGAAGTGTGCTGTGGCACTCAAGTAATATATAAAAAGGAGGCACGTAATATGTAGATAAGTGTGAAATGCACATCATTTTACAGTGGTATTAATGAGATCTTCAGGAAAGAGTTTAATCTTGAGGTCATTTCCTTCCTGTTATTGCACTCTTGAATCTTTGCCAGAGTGTGATGGGTGAAGGGCTTTATTTTTGTCTTTAAATACTTTGAATTTAAATAATGTCGACTTGGAATACTGAAATGTGGAATTCCTCTCAATTCTTCACCACTGTATCCTGCAACACTTCTGAAAAGAGTTATTTTTTGTTTTTGTAGTGTCTTTCTCATGCCCTTTGTGCCAGTTAATTAACCCACTAAACTGCTGCTGTGAATCCAATATCACTAAGAATCCATATTGCATAGGACAACATAGAGACACACTAATAATTATTTGAAATGTCAGTGTCCATGACGATGATGAAAAAGGGGGTTTAGAAAGGGAGGGAAATAAATTGGTACAAGCTGTAAGGCAGAATAAAGCTTTGCATGAAAACAAGACAGTAATGCCTTCCTCACCCATCAACTAATGTCAGCTTCAGTAATGTAACATATTTGAAGCTTACAGTTTGGGTGCAGTACTGGAAACTTCTTTGGGTTTTCACTTCTGTGCAATGTCTGGAGCAAAAGTAAGGATTAACTAGTAGAAAATTGGAGGAATATAGCAGCTCATTTAGGAACAAAGAATGTAGACCATACATATAGGATGGGGGACTTTATTCTGGGGCCTGGTGACTCAGAAAAAGATTTTGGGGTATGGTGGATGATCAGCTGAACATAAGCTCCCAGGGTGATGCTGTGGCCAAAGCGGCTAGTGTGATCCTTGGGTGCATAAACAAGATAAGAGTAGGGAGTGTTTTACCTCTGATTTGGCACTTGTATGATTGCTTCTGGAATACTGTGTCCAGTTCTGGTGTCCACAATTCAAGAAGGAGAAAATGTGTAAATTTTTAAGAGTCAGGGTAATTAACCACGCGAGCAATTTACCAAGAGTTGTAGTGGATTGTCCATCCCTGGTAATTTTCAGATCAAGATGGGATGTTTTTCTAAAAGCTCTGCTCTAGGTATTATTTTGAGGAAGTTCTATGGCCTGTGCTGTACAGTAGATTAGACTAGATGACCCTAATAGTCCCTTCTGCCCTTGAAATCTATTAAAAGCTTTTTTTGGAGGGAGGTGGGGGGATGAGGGTGGCAGTTGGTTTGGTCGTCTTCGATTTTTCACCTTCCTGTTAAACATCTGGAATTGGCTGCCTCTGGAGATGGGACACTGGCATGGATGGACCAGTACTTGGAGGTAGCACAGAAAATCCTCTTTCTTAGATGCCTGGTGATGTCTCGCTAACATGCTCAGGGTGTAACTGATCAGCAAATTTAGGGTCAGGAAGGAACTTTGGTTTTGTTGTTTTTGTTTGTTTGCCTTCATCTGAGAAGTGTGGATCACCTGCTGGGATCTTCCGGGCATATTCCACCTAATCGGTTCCCTGCCATTGTCAGGGCTGTGATCATTGGTGGTACCTCTGTGTCTCGTGTTTTCTGAATGATATTTAATGGCCAGTGATATACATGAGGTTAGTCTATGTGATCTAATGGTTTCTTCTGGCCTTAGAGTCTGTGAATTGAAGTAGTATGCAGCTCATTCCTGAACATCCTGTGGATCAAAGAAGTAGGCTAAAAAGTGCTAATCCTCCTTCCTAATATGTAAACAAACACAATATAATAAGCACAAATAACTCTGGCTGTCATTCAAGTGCCGTTGTCCTCTAGTATGTTCCCCATGGAGAACATTGGTCAGAGATGACCTCATTTTGGCTTCCTGTATTAGTGGAATCCCTTTTTTTGTTTTTTGCCATGGAAAAGGCTGTAAATATATTTTCCTTTGTGGTGATGCAGAAAAAACACATTGCCATCATATGAAAGTTAGAGTTTTAGGAGCAAACACATACTCCACAAGGTTAAAAAGATGGATGTTAGCACTAAATCTCTTTTTGCGGGTATATAAATCTGAGCATATTCATTACTTGTGTTCCTTGCAGAGGGACTGTATTACTGTTTTGAAGGAGGACAGCACCTGTCCCAAATTTCCGAGTCTACAGCTTTGACCTATAGCCTCATGCAGGTGTAAAATGCTTTCCTCCCCTTCATATAGAGAAGCACAACTGCAGCATATCCCTGTGTGTGTCACATACTGTCAAAGTGTCTTTTGTAAGAGGGCAGGAACCAGGGTGGCTACTTCTCTCTCCTGTTAAGCAGTAACATTTTAAGGGGGTCTATTATCTTATCTGTTATATTTGTCTCTTTCTCCACACCACCTGTAGATTTAACTGTTATGTCTTCATTAGCATCCCCAATAGCATAAGTAAATTGTAAGGCAGTCTTTTTAAATAGATCAAGAATCTGGCTCTTCTTAAAACATTGTTGGGGCTTGATTTGAAAATAATTAAATCCTTATGTATATGTATTTCTCACAACCTGTGAAAGCACCTACTGCGTTTCTAGAGAGGACGTGTGCTTTGAAGTTACAATGTATTTTTCTTTGTTTCCAGGACAGGTAAAGTAATTGCAGCTATTATCTTGACTATCTCAGTTTAAACAGAAACAACAAGGTGTCCTTTTGGCACCTTAGACTAACAAATTTATTTGGGCATAAGCTTTTGTGGGCTAAAACCCACTTCATCAGATGCATCTGAGGTGCCACAAGGACTACTTGTTGGTTTTGCCGATACAGACTAACATACATGCTATTCTGAAATCAGTTTAAATGATCAGGCTGCCAATAAGTGTCTGGACCTGATCCTGCAGACCCTTGGTCAAGTATGTAGACCAACTGAGTCACTGTGGAGCTGCTCATGTGAGGCTGAACTATTTACACAGCTAAGCGTTGCACTGTTCATCTCAGAAGGCCTTATGCTGACCATAGAATTCAGTGTGAGATTTGCCATTGACTTCAGTGGGAGCAACATGTGGCCCCTCAGTCTTCTGCTATATTGTATTTTAAATCTCCCTTATATCTTTGCACCATCATGGCACCTTATGGCATCTTTGCACCATCAGAATGACACAAAGCAACCTGAACTGCTCTAAAATAAATGGCTTTGTAGGGAAATCATACAGTGTGGTGAAATACTGGGAAAACAAAAGCCAGCTTTCCAAGTAAGCTCCTGACTGTGTTCTTTGTTGTGACTGGCTTGTTATCATTTCTGGGATTTTAAAATCCTCTTGTTTACATCAGTCTGCTTAACTGCATGTGGGACATAACTCGCTCTTTGGAATTCTCCCATGGAAAAGTAAAGGAAGGAAGCAGAGGGAGGATGGAGCTATTGCATCCTGTACGCTTCAGAGGGGAGTGGCCACAAATAGCTTAGTTTGAAGGACGTAATACTTTATATATTTTAACTTAGGATGTTTGAACCTAGATAAGCCCTTGATTAAAGGAGGACAGTCAATTGTGTGTAACTGGTGGAAACTCCTCAGGAGTTTGAGAACATCCTTCTTAAATCCCTTCCTTATAATGACAGAAGGAAGAGAGAAAATGCAGAAGCACGTTTTTGAAGTGGTGACTACACAATGATGATAGTATAGTCTTAGTTCTTCAACACTGAGCTGCACTGTCTGGTTCCAGAAGACAGCTTTTGTAAAACTTACAGCATACCATTGGAAACAGGACTGACGCATGAATAATGTGAACCATGCAGAATACTTCCTGTTGAATGTCTCATTTTCTGATTCTCCAGTTCATTAATTGGGTCTGATATGAAGGAATGCAGTTTAGGATCAGCAGAGATCCTTTGCAGTAGTGAGGTAAGGCGAGAATGCAGCGAAGTGTGGATCCTTTACCGCCAGCTTTAGGATTGTATTAAATATGCTTTCCGTGTTAAAATTGTTTTCCCCATGGAAAGCCTGTGAAACATTCACAGTCGGCTCTGGAGAATTAATTGACTTTTATCAGAGTGTAAATCACACTTAATCTCTTAACATTTGGAAATAGGGGAAGGTAGAAAAAGGCTCTGAACGGCATTTAGTGCGTTTAAGTGAATTGCTTTAATACAGTTTATCTAGAGACTTGCTTCCTGGGGCTGCTTTTGTCCAAAAGATTTAATTTGCTTGCTAAACTTTAAGAGGAGGTGTGAGGCCTGGGGATTAAATTTGCCTTCTCCCCTTAGCTAATACCACTTTGATTGATTTTTAAGCATTTTTTTTTGCTGATGTAGAGATAAGTGAGTTTGTTTCACTGCTTAAAGTACACGCACAAGATTCTTCAGTGAATTATGTGATGCTTCTTTTATTTATGCCCACAGAACTCTTTAATATTGCAAAACCATGCGTCTTTTTACAGTGTATCAAAATGAGAACTGTGAGCGTGAGAAGATAAGGACAGAAATTTGTGCCTTGTCAACCATGTAAATCCAATACAGATTTGTTTTAAACACAAAGAATTCTAACTGAAATAACAAAAAAAAAAAATCAATGAAATTTGCAACATACATTGTTTCAGTTATTAGAATTCTTTGTGTTTAATAAAAATCTGAGTGCATTTACGAGCATCATAAGAAGAATTAGGACTGATATTTTCAAAGCAGTGCTATAAAAGTAATGGATGTTAAGTCCCCAGAGTGTCATTGAAAATAGCCTAGAGGTCTACTGGTGATTGGTACAAAATTAAGTCCTGCCCAATAATGAAAACAAGCAATTTAACTAAAATTGTAGTAAACAAGAAAATACTTAGTGAAAATGTTCAAACTTATTTATAGTATGTTTACAAGAGAAATTGATGTCAGGTCAGTGAAACTCACCTTGAGACAAAAATATACTTGTTAAAAGAATACACTCTCACTGCACATGAGTTTCTGCTCTTACTTTTAAAGAACACCTGACAGAAATAATAACCTGTCTTAGTAGGATGCTTTGAAACCTTCCCCAGACTGAGATCGACTTCTGTGTTACATCACAGCACAAAGACAACTCTGGATAAATAATGTGGAATGTATGTAGTCTTCAAAGCACAATAATTTACTGAAATTCATCTAAAATGCTGAATGTCCTAAAGTTTTGAAAAATGTAATTTAAAGATTTAAGTTAAGACTAAAGAACACACTTATTTTAAAACATGAAAAATGCTACAAAACAAGCCATAACAAATCAGAAAGATTCACATAAAGTAAAACAAATAAATCCCAGAAAAAAGAGATTAAGATGTGAATCTCAAAGGAAGGTAATAATTAAAGCATGGACAGTGTTGCTAGCAGCATGATCAATCTTTTCCAGGCTGTGCTACATGAATGTTTTTGAAGATCTTTTTGGAGAGCTGTAGATTGCAAGACCCTTCTAAATGTGGTGAATGATGATGATGATTAAAAATATTAATAAATAAAGCCATTCAGCGACTGAATGTATTTGACATCACTTTTTCTCTAAGCTATATATCACAAACTCTTTTTAAACGTATTAAAGGAAAGGAATTGATTTGTACTAACTTTTAAAGTAGTTAAACAGCTGTGGGCAGCATGTTTTTCTTTTTCACAATGTGAATAGTCCTCCATAAAGGTTTAGTGTTGGAGTATGTGATTTTTAGAATTTTATTTTATTTTCCAAAAGGATGAAATATTTCTCTAAATTTGTGCTCAGTTAGCAGATACATGTTACAAGCTGTTCTATAATGCAAACTAATGAGCCTGTAGTTCTCTTGTCTCTGTTTCATTATCTGCAAGTTTAGGCACTGGGAGCCAGAACCATCTTTATAAATGATGCTTCAGCAGCAATGCATTTGTTAATTATGTGAATTCAGAGGTAACATAGTGCAACCTTAATTATTCATTCCACACTAATCCAGACTTTCCTATTATCCAAGCAGAATAATGGGTTCCCTGACTTAAGGTGAGAATGTGACTCCGTTTCAGATAACGGTTCAATTTAAGTGCTGCTCTGATAATCAAGGAGGAGCTGCCTGAGTGGCTATTGTAGGGGGTGTTCCTGGTATTTTTAGTTGGTGGTGCTTACGAAAAGAACTGTAAGACTAAGCACCACAATATTTCACTTACAGATTGCACACTTCAAAGCCTGATAACTGAATTCCATGTTTATTATCTAAAGATTTTTGGCATCCTCAAACTAGGTGAGTTAAAAGAATCTCATAGGAAGGACCTTCACTTTAGAACCTTTTAAAAAACAAGAACCCACATTTGCATTATGAGTTTTGTGAAACAATATGAATTCTGATTGATCAAGTAATCGCAACAATCATAATGTAGCTCCTTCACAGAGTCCTAGTAACATGGCCACTAACTTTCTGGCCAAGGAGGAATCAACAAGACTCTCCTCTGAGCCTGTCAATGTGGCTTCTTACTTGGCCAGGGAAGTTGCTTTTGAGTGATGGAAAGCCTTTTCATATTTTTCAACAATTTGGATACTACAGGCCGGAGAAACTGAGGCCAGAAAATGAGCATGGATCTGTACATGGTCATTCAGAGCACTGTTACTATCAGGCTAGCCTCAGGCTTGGTAATTTTGTAATGTCTTTAGAAGATTCTGTTTTTAACTCTTGTCATTTGTTGGTATTTTATACAAGTTAATTCTGAGGAGGTATATTACTAGGGAGTTTATCCTTTTCCTGGGACAGAGTAGCAAAAAAGATGACACAGAGTTTAATAAATTTATTTTCCTCATTAGGTGCTATAGGATTTCTAATGTCAGATACTCACCCTACAGCAGCAGTGCAGATCCTGTGTCGTGAGATGCTAATAAATGGCAATACATTTGAGGAGATCTGCCAGCATGTGCTGGGGTGTGACTCAGAAACAATAGCACTGCTTACTAAACTATCAGCCTTTGAGAATACTTGACCCTTTAAGTGCTTGGATTCATATTTTACTGAAACACTTAATTTTCAAATCCCAGTTGACAATTTCAGCTGGCTAGAAGAAAGAGGAGAAAACAAGATGAGCTGAAGTTTGCATTCTTTGATGAGATAGCGGTAATATGTACTTGAAAAGACTCTATGCCAGTGGTTCTCAAATTTTTTTTTTGCGGACCACTTGAAAATTGCTGAAAGTCTCTGCGGACCACTTAATAATCTTTCCAAATGTTGTTTTTACTGTTAGCTAACTATTGTAAAGCACTTTGGATAAAAGTGCTATATAAAAAAAACCCCTTAAAATAAATAATTATTTCTTGTTCTACAAATAAAAACACACTTCATATTTTAATATAAGTACTCTTACCTTCCTAATGCATTGGATGTGCCCTCTCTCACCAACCACAGCAGCCCCTGAGCTTGGGCTGGGAAGGAGGGGGTCTTTCCCCGGCCATTGCCACTGCAGAGCTGAGGCTGAGAAGGAGAGCCATCTCTCCCTGGCAGCCACAGCCCCGGAGCTGGGGAAAGTCGCCTCATTCTTCGGCTGCCACAGCCCTGCACGCCTCAAATTCCCCCCAACCCCTCTTCTCACCCCATTACCCCCTCCCACCTACCCCTTATTCCCCCCAAGGCCACTATGTCACCTTACATGTGCATCTTCTCCAGGGTCCAGCCACCTAATTTTTAGGTGGGTGGCTCTTCATTCTCTTGTGTGTGGCCGCCCAGACATGCACCTTAGAGGGAACTATCCGTGGACCACTTGAATGGAGCTTGTGGGCCACTGGTTGAGAACCTCTGCTCTATGCTAGAAGTCTTCATGCCTAGGTTTCTTGTAAATACAGGTGAAACCTAATCCTTACTGATGATTCCACAGTTGAATGTAAAACTACTGCAGTGTTCTCTATTCTATCATTCCTAGGCTATCAATATATTTTTAACAAAGCAAGAATCATCAAGTAAGGGAGAGCCATCTGTTTTGTAGTTATATGACAGCGATCATTAATCTCTCTCAATTTGAGACTTGAAGCCTTGGATCTCTCTTGAGATATTTAGTTATGGATTTAACAAATACAGCAAATCTTTGATTGCCAGCCTATCAAAAAAGAGCCTTCTTTCATGGTGGTTATATTTTTTAGATGATTATATTTCATGCATTGGATAATGTAGCTGTAATTATGACTTTGTAAATGTGGAAAATGATTGATGATTTTTATAGTTCTTTAGTATTTTGCATATTAAAATGGTATTGAATAAAGTCAAAAATGTTTTGACTAGATGTCAGTCATAATCTTCGTATAGAAAAATGAGCGGCTCCGTAATGGTGTCTTGAAATCAACTTGTAAGTTTAAAAAACACCTGATATGATTTTTGTTAATCAATATAATTTTAAAAACACCAACTTTGTTAAAAATTATTTTTCAAAAGTTTTATGCTTACAATTTGAAATCATGTATGTCACATCTTATCTGGTCCCCAGGATACATAGTTGTAGGAATTTCTGATCAAAGACTTGGGCTTCGTTCATCAGACACAAGGGTATTTAATTTTCGTCATACCAGTGTGCTTGGTACGATTTCATCTTTGAAAACAGTCAGATTTAAGAATTTGTGTTTCGATTTTGAATGGAGCTTATATATTCTTCTAGGTTAACCAATTGTACAACTAATTGTGGTACCATGATTCAGGAGAATACTGTATATACACAGAGCTGGATATTCAGTGTAGAGAATTCAGCTTATATATATATATGTGTGTGTGTGTGACATTTTACTGTCACAAATACATAAAATTGTATTGCTGTTCTTTTCTTTCTTAGATAGCATACACATTTCTAGAAACATAGGACTGAATTCTACAACCCTCATTCATGTGAGAGCTCTCATCAAGTCCAAAAGGACAGCTTGCATGAAAAAGGACTGCACATTAAAACCCACAGAGGGCTAAATATTCAGTCAATACATTTTAAGAGAGTAGCAATGTGCATTCATACCCATGCAATTAAATAGAAATATTTTTTAAAAATTAACATGGGTAAACAAATGCAATGAGAGGGAAGGATCTGTGAGTCTAGTTATGAGCCTACCGAAGCATATGAGCTCAACTAAACCTGTAAAATAACAGGTGAACTTTTTGTATAAATAATTCCACATTGACTTACATCAGCTTGTCTGTTGGCAGTCAACTCCTGTTTGTGCACTCCTTTGTCCTCTGTGAACAGCTTCTCAGCCTGCAATCCTTTCATTCAAACAGGAGCCTGGGTAACTGAAAAGTAAGCTGTCGCCTGATGAAAATCTATTTTATTGAAGCCAACACCAAAATGTTAATTAACTTAAGAGTAACATTTCCGCCTCCCAATCCTTTTTTACTTCTTCACGGATACCTTGCGTTCTATTACGTGTCTCATCCTGTGCATTGCTGAGAGCATCCTAGAGGCTTTGAATGCCTCTGGAGTCAGCTAAGAACTGAGAGTGCTGAGCTGCCTTACAGCAGTTGCTAGGCCTCTTGCAGGACAAGATCTTAGGAGCATTAAACCACCTTCTTTCTTCTCTAGGGGATATACTTCACTAAAAAAACAATATATTAAAAAGAGATTGATGTACCTGAACCACTGTACTGCTGCTCTGTCCATTGGGTTTCAATGTGTTACAGCTGGGGAATGCTGGATTCTCACATGACAGAGAGAGTGGGGCAGTTCTGACGAGGCTGTACAATGTGGCACCTCTAAGATGAAAAACATCATTAGTGTTTCCAGTTACAACATGCTGCTTGTCTCCCATGAGCCTAGATATTTAAAATAATACTAAGTGAAGTCTTTGGAATTTAATACTTTGCGTTTGCAAGTTACCTTTAACAAGACGCCATAAATTTATTATATTTATGTGTCTGCTCTCTTTGTATAAATGGATATAAATATCAGCAGTGAAGTGAGAGGCCATTTATCACTGACTGTTTAATCTGAGTTCTCAAAGTCCGAATTGATGTGGATTAAAATAGTGACAAGAAACCACCACAAATCAAGCATTCTGTTTTGTGCAAGATTCAAAATTAATGGCCATTTGGTTTAATGGGATACTCAAAAAATCCCCAAACAAACCCAAGCATTCAGATTATAAAGAAAAGGGATTATTTACCCAAAGAACTGTAGATTATTAAATGTGGAAGAATGTTAGGGCCTCTCTTTCTTGTTGCTAGTCATTTCCTGGCTACTATCTCCTGACCTAGTTCTGGGTTACATGCTGGGCAGAATCCACTGATGTTAGTGGCTACTATTAGTTACCATTTTACAGAAAAGGATTTTGTTTTTACTGTTCCAGATGAGAATTCTCCTGCCAATTTCTGGGATTCCAAGAACAGAGGAGTGACGGGCACGCAAAAAGGGCAGATCGTATGGCGAATTGAACCTGGCCCCTATTTTATGGAACGTAAGTACCTACCTGTGTAATACAGGGTGGGCATGGACATGGAAACCAGCAGTCCCTAGGGGCTGTTAGTTGCTATGACTTTAACAAAAAGTCTGCTAAACAAAGCAGTTTATGGTTAGTGATATTTCCATGTCTGACAGCATTTTGAAATCACCTCTGTTAACTGTTTTTACACATTGGAAGGGAAACTGAACAGACCTTTGAGTTTCCCTGAGTGTGTTTATGGTATTGCCACATGTAGGGCTACTTTGTAGCGCCCTGGCAGCACCAGCCGTGGAACTATAGGCGTGTCCTGCCTTAGTCTAGAAGTTGTGGTTGCTAGGGATGTAAAATTCTAAACGGTTAACCAGGGCTGGCTTTACCTTCTGTGCCGCCCCAAGCAGCTCAACAGGGAAGATTGCTGAATTGCCGCAGGTGTACTGCCGACGAGGGAAGAGCGGCTTTTGGCAGTGAGTCTGTGGCAGCACGGTTGAAAAGGGAAGGTTGTTGAGCCGCAGAGTTATGTGTAGGAGAAGAATAATTCCCCTCCTATATAAACTAAAAATTGATATTATACCCACACTCCACTTATTGATTTCTGGATATCTGTTTCCTTTTACTGTCCTCCATATCCCCAGATGTTCTTTTAACAGCAGTAGTTTGAGGCTTGCTTTCTTTTGTGTATGTTAAAACAGCAGATGTGCACATGAAAAGCAGCTTTAAGTCACCTGATTTCTCTGCGTCCCATGAATCCCCACCACATTCCCCAACTCAGCTGCTTTGGTTTGATCTGTATTTAAAAATTTGAATTAGGAGTTCCCAATTTAGTGGATTAAGTAAAGTAAAATTTTAAGGCTGCCAGCCACTTCTGAAACACTGAATACAGTGGTAGCTTCTCTTTGAAATTAAACTCCTTGAGAGATACTGGCAGCCAAAATTCAAATTACACAGTTGTGCCCCTTCCTAACTCAGTCACCAATCTTCATAGGTAGCTGGGCTGCTGTGAAATGTTACTTTTCCTGTGAAAAGGAGCGGTTTTACCTTCTGGAATTTTGATCAACTGGGAGAAATCAGTGCGATAATCCTGGAACGGTGTGGATGAACTTGTTAGAAATTCTAATCTGTCTGGCATCAAAGGTGCAAAGACAGTTCTGTCATAGAAGAAATGAGGAAAGCTTCAAGGTCTGCTTTGCAACCCAATTTGCCTGAAAGTAACAAATGTTGCTTCATGGTAGTTTTGTTTTTTTTTTTTTTAAAAAAAAGCCTGTCGTTACCTCATTTTATATTGGGATGCTGTTAACTGTTTGTAGGTCTTGGTGCAAATTATTCCCTTAATTTAATGCATGTAATTCACATGACTAACCACTGTACATTATCCTTTAAGAAGTGTTATGTACCTTTTAGTGTGTGTGTGTGTGTGTGTGTGTGTATGTATGTATGTATATAATGAATAATATACTTTTAGATCACCCATTTATCCTACCAAGGGTCTGTGTATTTCACAACATGGTTCTGAAAGTACAATAGAACGTTATAGAAACATAATAAAAAGTCCCAATAGAATAAAAATGAAATTAATTCAGAGAATTCACTATAATAAAAGAACTGTGTGGGATGGAGGAGAAGGATAGGATAGGAAGCTAATAAACACTAGGGGCAGGGGAAACATCAAATTGTTTCAGCAATATTTTAGATGTGGACTAAGATGGATGTCTGGTGAATGTCACCCGCTTAAGCCCATCACAGAAAATGTACAAATGCTCTAACTAGTAATCAAAATAAAGACCAAAAATAATAATAATTGTGCACACACCAACATATTCCAAAAATATCCACAACCAGTACGGATGGGAGCAAGCAGTGAATGAAAAGGAAGGATGAAATGAAGCATCTGCTGAGTACAACGTCCTGCTCACCTCACAAATAGCTGGTGCCCTTGGGCTGTCCCCGCCAAAAGAGGCTGACTTTATGCTGCAGCGCCAGCCATAACAGAGGCAGGTGTTCCTTTCTTCCAGTTCCTAGGCAAAGGGCAAAAGAGCGATGTTAGCATGAAATGTAACACTCTGTAGCTGTAGAAATTCAACAAAGCAAAAATGAGCTGTAATATCTCTGAGATAGCAGCCTGAGATTTAAAAACAGAAATATTTCATTACTCATGTCATGTAATACAAGTTATGGGAGCTACCTGTTTTGGGAGAAGGGAGGTATGGTGAGGGGCTAAAAGCTGTGATTCACTAGTCATCTCAGTTAAGCAGCTGTATGCATTCAACAAGGATTGTTTAAACACAGAAGAGTGACATAAGCTCCATGAAGGGATTGTCTCTGCTCTCAGTGAAATAAAATGAGCAGTTCAGTGAGTGCTCGTCTGAGTTAGTGGCAAGATTGTGCAGGTACAGTACAGTGTAATGTATTCAGACCATTCTGAGATGCTTTGGAATGTTACTGAAGGTTCTGAGTGTCCATTCTGAGGATCATGCCATTAGGTTTGTGACGGGCTGGGTCACAGAAACCTCCTTGGGTCTGCCACCTGATGTGCTAGGACTACCTCTAAACCTGTTTTCCCCGGCTGCTTGGGACTTCAGTACCTTACCTTGTTGTGCCAAACATGCTAGCCTGCTGCAAACACAGACCCAGGTCTGAACCATGTCCCACAAAAGCTGCAGCTTAAGAAATGCTCCTGTCTCGAACACCCAGATACCCAGTTCCCAATGGGATCCAAACCCCAATAAATCTGTTTTACTCCATATAAAGCATATACAGGGTAAACTCATAAATTGTTTGCCCTCTATATCTGATAGAGAGATTGGCACAGCTGTTTGCTCCCCCAGGTATTAATACTTGCTCTGGGTTAAAAAGTAAAAAGTGATTTTATTAAATATAAAAAGTGGGATTTAAGTGGTTCCAAGTAATAATAGACAGAACAAAGTAAATTATCAAGCAGAGTAAAATAAAATATGCAAGTCTAAGCCTTATACAGTAAGAAGTTAAAGGCAGGTAAATCTCCCCCTCAGAGATGTTCTAATAAGCTTCTTTTACAAACTAGACTTCCTCCTAGTCTGGTCCAGCAATCACTCACACCCCAATAGTTATTGTCTTTTGTTCCAGTTTCTTTCATGCATCTTTTTGGTGTGGAGAGGCTGTCTCTTGAGCAAACTGAAGATAAAATGGAGGGGTTGCCAGGGGCTTATGTAGTCTCTCTCTTGTGGATGGAAACCCCTCTCTCCCTATGTGTAGAACCACATCTACAAGATGGAGTTTTGGAGTTATATGGACAAGTCACATGTCCATGCATGACTCAGTTCTCTATAGGCCGACACAATTGCCCACATGTTAGCCAAACATTCCCAGGAAAGCTCAGATGTGGATTGGTGTCTGTCAAGGTCTTTTGTTAGCCAAGTACTCACAATTATTTGAATAACCCCTTCACACTATGGTGAATCTGCTACCTTGTTAATGGATTTCTTTACTGATGAACAGATTTGCAAGCATGAACAGACAGTGAAGTGTATCTTTCAGCTGCTATGGAGTGTCTTGAAACCTAGAATCAATGAAACTTGGAATCATTTTCAGGGATGCCAAAATTTTCGGTTGTCAAAACCTCGAGGCTTCAGTTCTGAAGCAGCTTTTCAGCTTCCAATGCTAGGGAAATAAAGTCTCCAGGCAGACAGAGAACTGGATATACTGTGAAACTATGAGCTTGTCTTCACTAGCGCGGGGAAAGATAGATCTTATGGCACGATAAATCGATCACCAGCGGTGCCCCTGTTGACTCTGTAACTCCAGCTTGCCAAAAGGCGCCAGCTGGAGTCGACGAGGGAGTGCGCTTCCGACCGCCGCCGCCGTGAGGACGGCAGGTAAGTCGGCTGTAGATACACTGATTTCAGCTACGTTATTAATGTAGCTGAAATTGCATGTCTACAGTCGATCCCCCGCCCTCGTGAGGACCAGCCCTATTTCAGGACCTGGCCTTTACCACCTGCCGCACTATCCATTGAAATGGAAAGCAGCAGGGAGATAGTCTCATCTGGCGGTTTTTCTTATCATTTTTATTTTTTAAACCTGTCCACTTTGTATACTGGGTAACAGCCAGAATATCTACAACCCTTATCTTTGTCATTATAGGTATCCTATATATTCCTGAAATATACTGCCAAATACACATAAAGTGAATAGAATAGAACGATATCCCAGAATAAGACATTAGGAGACCCAGTTTGCTGCAAAAGTTGCTGCTGTTCTGATTTTTCTTTGTTTGTAGTGCTCTCTTGCCATTACATCTGATTATGTCACAATTACTAATATATATTTTCTCATAACATCCCCATAGGGTAGCATTCTGCTATTATTCCCATTTTATAGATGGGGAACTGAGGCACATTGGGACTTGCCCAGGGTCACACAAGATGTCTGTGGCAGAGCAAGGAACTGACCCATGTGTCCCAGGCTACTGCCCAAACCACTGGACCAGCTTTCCTTTCTGTGTTCATAAAGTTGTTCTGCAGACTCTCCATTATGACTTGTGAAAAAATCAATTTTGCATCTATAATGCAGAGCATCTACAAATATCATCAAAACCACCTGGTGATTTATTAACAATTCTCTCTGAATATTAAATTATCATAGAAAGAGCATAAGGAAGATGATTAGAAATGTCTTAGAGAGAGAGAGAGAGAGAGGGAGCAAGATCAGCCTAGGGGCTCGCAGACAAGTGGTCTAGTAAATAAACATCTGCACTGATAGTGTTTGCATCTCACTTCTCCATGCTTTTGTAAGAAAGCATACCATAAACCTCTGAGGATTAATGCTATGGCTAGTTGGCGGGGAGGGGGTGAAGTCATTGTTAAGAGATCTAAGAACGCAAAAATCAGTGTTTTCACAAAGTTATATCAACGTGAAGTTGTTTTGACCCAGGAATATTTATTGCTAGATAACTATCAAATATTCATCACTTGTATCCATTTTAATGTTCCTAATTTTTTGCCCTCTTTTTAATCCCCTAAATTCTAAGGGCCTGGCTCTTGTTCGCATATCTTACATTGCAGGAAATTAATGGGACTATTTGTGGAGTAAGGTACAACTCAACATGAGTAAGGGTGGCAGAATCAAGACCAGAAGATAAATATCTTAATATTTCTCAATTCCGTCAGGGTCACCTCAGAATTAGGAAGTTTAGAGTATGTTGGAAATAATTAAGCATCAGAATTCTGAATTAGCTTTGATTAATGAAGAGGATGACATGGCACCTCCAGAGCTCTGGAATGCAGTTCTGCTATTATGTGATCCATGTCCTTTAATTGTTCCATCTGGGGACCGTTTATCTCATTTCTGTTTGATTGTTGTCCCCAAACTATTTATAAATGGTTCCCAGCAGCATTCTGTATTCTGCTGAAGATGGTTTGGAATTCCTTAGAAATGTTCTTGTTACATTTTTTTTGTTTTTAAATCTGTTGCCTTAACCACTATTTTTGTAAGTCAGAATCAGCGTAAACTTTTATCATCTTTTGTCTCATTTTCATAACATATGGAAAATCTCTGTAATCTTACTAAGACAAAACAGACAGTAGGACTACTTGTGCTTGCTGAACTGGAGCTTAATATGCAGTGTGGATGATTGTGTATAATAATATTTTACACTTAGTCTATCCAAGGATCTCAGCACTTTACAAGCCCCATTTTATGTATATGATAAAGGAGGCAAAGATCCATGAATATGTGTGGAATGGGATGCAATCTTAAGCTCCCTGGTTAAATATACTTGGCCTTCACTCAGAACAGTAACATGAACCCTTGTAAACCATGGGCAGTCAGTAAGGTTTGTGGAATAATCAAGTGATTTTCATGTGAAATCTGTTGTGAAAGCTGATTAAAGCCAATAACATAATGGTGTAGGGGCCAGAGAGAAAGAAATGATAGGGGAAGACAGTAGAGAGAAACAGATCAGAGAAATATAGGGGAAGAGAGTGGAGGAGAAAACAAGGAGCATCAAAAATGTCTTTGTTCTTGACAGCGGTAAATCTAACGCTGGCCTCATCAGTTAGAAACTTTTCTTTCTCTGATCAGTTTAATTTTAGCATGAGTTTTCTCAACTTTCCAGCTGGTGATAATATCTGTTTTATAGTAAGTGCTGTGCATTCATGGGGACACATTGACCTGTGTTCTCTTTTAGTCCTTTCCAAAGGAATGGCATTGAATCTCCAGGACCCACTGGTAGTGGTTGAGACACATTTGATATTGTCTCATAGGATCTCAGGACCCAACTACTTGATAAGAGGCCAGGAGGAATGGCATAGTAGTGTGAAGCCATAGCAGAGTGGTCCATCATGGCTGCCATAGCTTTGGAGAGGTAGGACCACAAACTGGACCTTATTGAGCTAAATCCTGATGGCATCAAACTAGTGACTTGAGCCTTGTGTTCTAAAAGGAAGTATTTCTATGATGAGTGTATATTTTTGTGCTTAGGCTTGGATGGGAGACTTGTCTTCAAGTGAAATTTTGTGAATACCTGGGATATCAAAGCTCAAACTCCTGGAAAAATGTATAGTAACATGTCTTATGATTAGCGTGCAAACATTTATTTATAAATGTTTTTAAATTAAGTTGTGGACTTCTGTTTAGCACTATCTAATTGGTCACAAAGTAAAATAAATTTCCAGCATTCTATGGTAGTAATTTTTTATGTGTTTTCATTCCTGTTTTTTGAATTTGAGAAAAATCAATAGAGATTATAGAAACCCTTATGTATTGCTGAAAATGTATATGCAGTTCTCTGGACTGCATCCAATAGTTGAGTTTTGTCAGTAGATAGTGCTGTGAAAGAGTGCCTCCCATCCTAATTAATAAGAGGATCTGTACATACAATGTTAAAGGGCCTCCACACTGTTACAGCTGAAGTACAATACGGCTTTAGCTTTTCAAAAAAAACTGAAGGTGACTTGATATGGTGTACAAATACTTTCCTGGGGAGAAAATAACAAGTACTAATGGGCTCTTTAATCGAGCAGAGAAGTGCATAATAAGAACCAGTGGCTGGAGCCTGAAACCAGGCAAATTCAAATTGGAAATCAGGCATACATTTTTAACAGTGAGGGTGATTAATCCCAGGAACAAGCTACCAAGTGGTGGATTCTCAATCTCTTGGTGCCTTCAAATCAAGACTTGGTCCCTTTCTGGAAAAGAGATGCTTTAGTCAATTACAACTTGTGTTTGAATAATCCGGAACTTATTGGGCTCAATACAGGGATAAAGAACTGTTACTTACCCTACAGTAACTGTGTTTTTTGAGGCGTTGTATACAGTGTGGATCCCACACCCTATTCTCCATACCCATGTTTGAGTCCTCAGCAACCTTGAGCTTAGAATCCCAAGGGAGCTGAAGGATGCCTGTGGAGGCCTGAAGGAGGCCTGGCTCAACCTTCTGTGCCTCCCTGTGCTCTTGTATGAGGACAGAGATACATGGGTGGCCCTTGCATGCGCTGCTATTCAGAATTTTTCACTGTGATGTACATGGGGCAGATTCCCACTTAAACTGAGATCCACACTGATTATTGGGTAACACAGTTATTGTAGAATTAATAACCATTCTGTATTCCAGAACAGTATCCACATTTTAAAAAAGTTTTCATATGCAATTTAGGCAGAGCCTCAGCTTTTACCTCTTGGTTACATTTTCATCTCATCTCTGGCACTATTACAGTGATCTTAAAACATTAATGGATTAATCTAAATATATTTGTATAATATTTTCCCCTTGAGAGGCCAAATAGTCAGTTCCTTAATTATTGCATAAAATATCAAGATACTTTTAATTAAACAGACTAAAAGTTGAAAAGTAGCTATAACTAGGGCTATTTCATTTCCAGGGTTTAATAGTTACATGACAGAATAGTTTAAGCTTAAAACAATTTGCATGCAATACGATATGGTCTCTTGCATTGCAAAAAATCCGTTTCTAGGTCTGATGAAGATCTTAAGTAATTTTAATTCACCTTTATTTTTAGACTAAAATGGAGCCCCCTTCACAAGTCAATGCCAATACTAATTAATTATTCAGTGATCTTGTCTCCCTGTTACTTGGCTCCAGAAGATGTATGAAAAGCAGGTCAATATCTGTCTTGGCTGGTGCTTTCATGTGGACCACGTGCTAAAATTTATTGTCTTTCTTACCAAGTGATGATTGTGAATGGGCCACCAGGGTTTTATTGGCTTTGAAATGATCTAAAGATTTGGCTTTTTCCCTTTAAGAAGGAAAGATTTTCAGTTTTCCACAATTTGAGAGGAAATATAGATCATAACTTTCCTTGAAATGCCTTTATACTGGAGATGGGATAGATTAATAAATAATGTTGGTGAAATAGCCCATCACTCATTTCCAGAAGAGTGGACTCCAATTCAGTTGAGTTTCCCCATAAGTGTGAGGCTGCCACTGTTTGTCCCACATTAACAACGTATGGATTCCACATGAGTTTTTGTTTTTGTTTTCCCAGCTGAACTAAAGATCTGTTTTAAATACTACCATGGTATTAGTGGAGCCCTGCGAGCTACTACTCCATGCATCACTGTGAAAAACCCCGCTGTGATGGTAAGTGGAGCCTTTATAGCAGTTTGTAATTTATTTGTAAGGAGATGATTCAACTTGTCAGTCAAGCCCACTTACTATCAACATCAATCTCCTAGTTTTGCCATTAACTGGGATTTTTGTGATCTTACCTGATGCAATCCGGATGTATTATAGACTGCACAGAAGTGATGACTCTTGTTAAGGTTGCCCAATACTTTTCATTATAAGACTGTTTTCAATGGCTTATAACTTCACCAAACTTTAACTGGTTTGGCTGAGATTCTTTCATGCTGTGTGTCTACCTCAGGGTGAATCCTTTTAGAAGGTATAAGCCAAAACAGTTTAACTGTTCCTCAGAATAAGGCTAGGAAATATGTATATTCAGCATGGGCAAAACAGTCGTTTTGTTGAGAAGCACAGTGACTTGAAATTTAGCAGAAGGGCCTTTTGTTGTCCCTGTAGATATCTAAGTCATGAGCTTTTGAAATCTCAGGCCCTGGTTACACTGGCACTTTATACTGCTATAAAGCTGTCAAGAGTGCTATAACCCACTATCCGTCCACACTGGCGAGGCACGCAGAGCACTATAACCTCGGAATTATAGAGCTTCTGGTAATCCACCTCCACACAGGGAATAAGGGCTGTAGCGCTCCCGCTGTAGCGCTACGGTGAGAATGTGGACACCCACTGCGCTACAAGTCATCTCTTCAGGTGCCTGGAGCCATTTCAGACAATTGACGTCTCTTCCCTTTCTTTTGAACTCGGCTGGAGGAATGCGGAAGTACCTTTTCAGACTTTCTCTCTTAACTCGGCAGATAAGCAATGCAAATGTTTAAGGAGGGAGCCTGTGTGAAAATGAAGCCTGCTAATCTTCTCTGTGAACGGACATGTGCTGACGGGCTCTCAGGAGGACGGAAAAACCACTCGCTCTCTCCCTCCCCATACACACAACACGTCCCCCCCTCACCCCGCTTGTTTGAAAAGCACGTTGCACCCAGCTGAATGCTGGGATACCTGCCCTAATGCGCTGCTCCCAATGCCACCTGAAGTGCCGCAAATGTGGCCATGCTATACCGCTGTCAGGTGTCAGTGTGGCCACGCTATAGCGCTATCCCTATAGCTGTAGATGAGGACAGCTATAACCAATACTGCTATAAACCTGTAAGTGTAACCATGGCCTCAGTTCATACATGCTCAGTAGAAAGGTGGGACTGGGACATGTAGCCGAGTATGGGACAATGAGTTGGGTTTGGAGGGGACTGGGACAAGTGGTCAGGGAGGACTGGGTTGCCTCCATTCAGTTCAACTATTATAAAAGTAAAAATACATCAGTGTTACAGCACCTTCATTGCAATGGAATTTACATCAAGGCTGGCACTTTGCTGGCATATAATGCAACACAATGACAATGAAATACAATCTTAAATACCCACATCTTTCACCTATTTATTGTATATACCTACACAGTACAGGCCTTCTTAGAAAGGAGGAGTGCAAGGTCAAGAAAAGACTAATGACATGTGTGACAAAGCTCTGTCCTTATCTTTGTGGATCCTGTGTTTCCTGGTGGATTTTTACTAGCCTCAGAGCCTCACTGTGACCCTCCATGGAGCCCTTCTCTTTCTCTAGAGACAAGGTCACAGCCTATTGAGCCATTTTCATCACAAGCCAGTGAGGAGAAGCTATCCTTCCTGGCACAGTCTCTGTTGTCTCCCAATCTCAGAGACTAATTAGGGGAGGCAGAAAGTGGGGAGCCCAGGCCCACCCTCTACTCTGGGCTCCAGCCTAGGGACCCTAATAGTATCATTTAAGATGGCTGACCTTTTATCCACAAGATGCAATACAATTCCCTGGGCTACTTCCCCACAGCAGTCCCCGCTTCTTCAAACTCCACTTCACCCTTACCTCAGGGCCTCCTTCCTTGTGTATGATATGTTGTCCACCACTCAGTCTCACCAACAGCACCGCTTCCTTCCACAGCTCCTGACACCCACACCCACCTGACTAACTGGGAGGTTTTTAACTGGTTTCAGCCAGTCCCTGATTGGCTTCAGGTGTCCCAATCAGGCTAGCTGCTTCTACTCCTTTCTAGAAGGTTGCATTGGTACCAGGGATTTGTTTAACCTGAGACCAACATATCTATTCTCCAGCACTTTCCTATAGCCATCTGGCCTTGCCCCATCACACATGGAATAAACTACAACTTTCACTATCGACAACTCTGTAATCAGAGGATTATTTGGCTACACATGTTATGGAAACTGGGTACATAGAGTGACAAACTGAAATAAGTACAATACAAAGCTGGGAAGCCTTTCAGTGCATATAATAATGCATTTTAACAGAACTGAATTATTGATTTTAAATTATTAAAATTTATTTTCTTAAGATAGTATTTCACAAGACTGTGTTCAGCACTGGAATAAATAGTAATTGATGTTGAGAAGAAAGTCTAACTCTACTGTACTACAGATGCTTTAGGAATAGTCATGAGAATTAAATTATTTTCAGGTAGTATCTGGAATTTTTCCTATCTACCCTAATAATTTCCATTTTAATCAATGGGCAACTCTCAGTAGTTCTGCCTACTTTTAATAAGTAATTAACAGTCCAATAAATTGGAGTTTTAGTCATCTCAAGCTTGAGATATGGGTAAGCTGAAACTCAAAAAAGGTATATTTTATTTTATATATATATATATATATATATATAAAATATGGTTTAGATTGAGGGAATATGTATGTATGTATATTAATATATATTATATATACACACATATATAAAATATGGTTTAGATTGAGGGAATATGTATGTATGTATATTAATATATATTATATATACACACATATATAAAATATGGTTTAGATTGAGGGAAGCTATTAATGTTTCTCCTTAGTACATCACTCCACAGAAGATAACTCATCATATACATGGAATCATGCCCAGTCTTTTCAGTTTGTTACATCAACACAGCTATGAAATAGCTGTAGGCAGAAAGTGCACTGAATTGTAGGTTTGCCAAACAAATAAGCATCAAGCGTTGCTTATTATCGCAACAAATAACTTGCTAGAGCAGAGTTTATTCAAGGCACATGTAAACAACATGCATGCAATAGCACTAACTATCTTGGTCTTGAAGGGTGCCAACTGCTGCTCTGCAAGACGCTGAAGACTCTAAGCTTCCACTGGAAATGCTTAGCACTTTGCAGGATTAGGCTCAAGCCACACAGTTCCCAAAATATTATCAAACAGTTCAGTGTGTTTAGATGTATACTCTGTGGGATTCTCCCGTATTTCCTGTTCTGTTGTTCAGGGTTTTCTGTCCATCCTGTATTACAGCAAACTCACTTATCAACCAATTAACAGAAGGTCCTACCTAATAGAAAAATTACATTCACCAAATGACTTCCCGTTGGATTTAATACAATTGCATCCACTTACTACCAAGCGACTTCTGTTTAATTTGTTTTCCTCTCGTTTTCTGTTCCAAAAAACATTTAATGTTGATTATTGTATACATCTCAAGAGAGTTCTCTGTATTTTGATGAAATACGTAATCTACAAATGAAAACTCATTTTAACTTAGTGCGTTTTGCTTAGGTCTATAGTTATGTGTGGCCAAAAACTATGTAAATCTGACTGTACTGAAATGCAGTTCAGTTGTGTGCAGTGACTAAAAATAGTATCATGGAGGTTCCACATTTATCGTGTCTTCCTTTTTGTGTTAGGTGTGCATAGTTCACAAGAATTTTTTTTCTAACTAACCAGGTTTTCAACCTCAACTTGGTATCAGACTGAAATTGGGCTGTTTCCATCTCTTGTACAGAGATACTGAAGAACAAATTATTCCCTTAGTCTATACCTGTGCAGTCCTATTGTCTTCAGATAATGTCTTCAGTTGCAATGGTGTGTCCTCATTAGATTTCAATGGCAGTGCACAGGTGCAATTAGAATATAATGGAGATTTTTGCTTCTAATTTTAATTTAAGAGGTTGCAGACTTCAATTGAATGGAGGCATTCTTCTGTTTAAAGAAAAGTATCACTCATGTGGACAGTTTGTTGCCATGACTTATTAGTATGATAATGTGGTCTTATATGATGGAATGACTCCTCAGAAAAAATATACACAGACTCAGCAAGCACTTTTTCTTATTGAAGAATGTTCGGAACAAGAAATCAATACAAGTTAACAGCCAAAAGAACCAAACCCCCAAGACTCCAAAGTTCTTATGACACTTGGTGTTCAGCCTAGCTGTCCCAAAGATATAGATACTCCTCTCTGCTTTCCAAGCACCTTTGCAAAGGATAGAGGAAGCTGAGAGGGAGTTAACCCATTGTCCATTGAAAACCAGGTCATTCTGCTGCATGGTATCACAGTAAAAGTTTCCCTAGTATGATCATGGCTTTCAGATCAATGCCATACTTAGAAATCTGATGTGCCTTATTTTGTCATACAGAGATTAAATATTTTGATAGTTTTGATTGTCCTAAGTGAGCCAGGTATTTTGTGTTCAGTTAATAAATGGTACGTGGAACTACTTACTGCACAGTGTCTGTGTTAGTTCATGCTTATGTATAAGATATCAGTTTGCGCTGTTGATTTTTTGAGAAGACACAAAAACCTATGAGGAAGAAGAGCTTTTGCTTTCTCCAGTTAATACCCTCCACACATCTAATACTCCATGCATTATGTATGTTCAGACGATTCTCAGTGTTGCAATATTGACCCTACATAGTACAAACAGTTATCAGTATGAGTGAGATTCCAGGGACTTCACTCCAGGGGTGGATAGAAACAACTACTAGTGTCTTCAGATTGTAGCATTGTCTATGAGGAATATGCTTCTCCTAAGTCCTTCATAATCATCCTCATGAACATATAAAAATAAATGAAAAATGCCGTGATATGCTTCATTTTTTTCTCCCCCTTTAGATAGGGGTGGAAGGCATGGATGAAGGTGCTTCTGCAACTCAACAATCTCGGAAACTAGTCAGCTTTGCATTATCAGGTAAGATTTCAGAAATATCTTGCATTATCCCATTAAAAGAAGCATCAGTTTTGTGTTAGATTGTTACTGAAAGCCGGGATTAAGTCCAACTGTGGCAAAGCAAATGTACACTTTAAAAAAAATTACTGAGCTAAAATACTCAAAGATGGAAAACATTTCCTCTTCAGTTGCATCTGTCTTCTTTAGGAGCACACTCTAGTGGTTCAAACTATATAATTTCATTGAGAACGTATATGCTGAAAGCAAGCAAGATTCTTTTTTATCCAGAAGTGAATGAAAGCGATTTGATGAATCTACGATGAGAAGTCTCCAAGAAATTTTCAGTGTGCCTCAGGGAACACCAATCTCAGACTGAGTAGTGATAAAGCTAGCTTTTCTACACATAGAAAAGGGCTAATGGAATGCAAGTTAGTCCCATTGCTTTAAGAGATGGACACAGTGCCAGAAAAAACAAGGGTTATAAATAGTGAAATCTTTAACATTTTTCCCCCCATTGGTGACAGAGAAAAAGAATTAAACTCTTACTCATGTTGATTAGTGTTTACTCTACATGTGATCTCAGGAGAGTGAAGTATCTCAAGGAGATAGAATCTGGTCCCTAAATCTTGAAGATCAGAGAACAGAAGCCTCGGAGATTTTTCTCTCTCTCCCTCTGTAGGACTAGGACACATTAAAGCTGCCGTTTAGAATGGTTTTGTAGAATTAATGGGGAAAAGCACAAAACAGCCTACAGAAAATAAATAGAGTTGGATGAAAATCATTCTATAAACCTATGGACTGTAACAGAGAGTTCTAGCACTACTGCAAGAATTGTATGGTTGATTTAAACATTTTATAGAACAGTAAATGTAATAATATTTTTCCATAAAGGTGCTGCATCTGGGGGAAGGTAGTATGTTTTTTATGTATTTGGGCTTTTTTGTGTGGAGAAGGAGATACTTTTACCTTGTAAAACAGAATTTTGCAGGGTAGTGTCTGTGTGTGAATGATATTGCCCTCCAGGGCTGGCCACAGAGAGGATCAGAGACCTAACTAATATTGGCAAAGATGGTCTCTTTTGTCTTAAGTGCTATTTTGGAGGTGAAAGATTAAACCCAGCCCCCTGTATGAGTGTGATTATAGAGAGATATCAGTAGTGATTCCATTACTGAAATTTACTCTTAAATCATGGCCAAAATCCCTCTATTTCATACTTAAGTGATTGCATTACTCTCCAAAGTTGGTATAATATTGTTTCAGAGGACAGTTGAATTTACTAGATGAAATATCCACTTTTGCAGAGGATTGTGTCTCCTATAGAAGAAATGACCCACAAGTAGGAGATATGAGACTGGTCTAGCTAGGAGTCAGGTGGTGTAAAGGGGGACTAGTAATACAAAGAACACATGCAACAGTGATTAACCACAGGACTCATCATTTGCAGTGTGTACAATCCATTTCTCACTACAGATGGCATGCTCCTAGGTATTCATAGAGGTTTGGTGGAACAATGCTCAGGGACTAGTTCATTGCCATATGTAGAATCAGCAAAGAATATTCCAACAGGTCAGATTGGCAGCAACTTTTGGGGGATTTTTTCCATCCTTTCCAGGGTACCGTGCAGGTTTCTTGTCAGGATCATCTAGGTTTCTCTCACTTAATCAGTTTCCTCCCATTTCAGGGGTCTTGAGGATTGGCACATAACAGCTTAGTTTCCTGAGGGCTGTAATACCTGGGACTAATTTCTCTTGCTGGGTTTAGTGTGGGGATGCTCATAGCCTGTGCTACATAGGAGGTCAGACTAAATGATCTGGCAGACCGGAGAAAATATCCTTTAAAAAATTACACTATTGGTTGCCCTAATGGAGGACTCTCTCAAAGGAAAGGAAAAATCAAGTTGTCTTCTCATGATCTAAGCAGGAAGGTCAGTTATAGTAGCAAAACCTGAAGAAGAAGAGAGTGAATAAAAAACCCCCAGCAATTGGGCATCTCTAGCACAAGATAGAATTTTAATTGCACTACATCTTTTAGCTATAATCTTTACAGAATATGTCAGTTTGGTCATGATGAAAAGGCCTGGGGGTACCTCAATGTCTGTTTGTTTGACCAAAGGAAAATGTGATCAGAGTGGCTCCCACAGGCATACGTCAAGATTTTCAAAGTGACTGTTCTTTAGGATTCCCAACTTGAGCCTGATTTTCAGAGATCCCAAGCACTCACAACTCAAATTGAAATCAGTGTGTAATGTAGGTACTTACCACCTCTGAAAATCTAGTCCAAGATTTCTTAAGTTGGGCAGCCAAGGTCAGAAAGAGCTTTTGAAAGTTTGGGCCATACTGCAGTAGTCAAAAATGTACAATCTCACTTGATGCACTCTGCCTTCCAATAGAGTTTGAGTGCCTATTTCAGTAAGGTTCCCTTTGCCTTTAAATATCAGGTACTTTTTTCATATCAACTGTCCGAGAGGCCACAAGCATGTTTTGCATAAACAGAGTGACAATCTCAGACTCAGTTGCTTGGAGATACAGATCACCTGGGATTAAAGTCCCTTGGATCACCTAGCAGTGCAGTTTGGTCTTGGTTTCATTTTCAAACTACTGTCTCATTTTTACTTGTCTTCTTTTTGCTTGTCTCTGCTTCCCAGCTCTCTGGGTTTCAGAGGCAGAGATGACTTAACATTTTTGGATGGCTTAACATTAAATTTCCCATCTGACCCTCCTTTTCCCCCAAATTTTTCAAATTCCCATCTTTATTTCCTGACCCTCACACAAGAGATCCCCAAGTTCTTCCTCCAATTCTCCTGCAGTACTGCATCTTCCCTCTTTCTTCACCTTGTCTGATTCCAACACTACTTTCTCTGTTCCAGTTCCTGATTTGAGGTTTTTCTTCCAGATGGTTTCCCTATGGAGTAGTGGAAGACTTTGTCAGCTCTGAGACAGCTATGGTGGCCCAGAGCTGTTCCTATTTTGATACTCTTTCTGGGAGAATACATAGTAGTAGCTCCTCTTCTCCCTGATTACTCATATGATGGATGGGGAACCCTGTCTCCTTCTGCGCTCTTTCCCCCACCTCTCTGCTCTCTTCTGCTGATCTCTGAATGACGTGATAGACTTTTAGGTCTCACCACAAGTGAAAAAAGGCAGCACTTTCTGGAAAACAAAATCCTCCCCTGGGAGTAGGATGTCTCCTAACCTGGCAGCTTCTGGGGAGCAAACTTCTAATTTAGGCCTCTCAAAATTAGCTTTGGCCTACTAACATAGTGCACTAGTGGTAAATGAAATTTAAGTCTCAAAGCAACACTAGCAGTGCTGGCCTCCAGGTCTTCTCTTCCTTCCCTGTCAAGGGCTAGCCTTGTTGCTCACCTTCTTCATGTATCAATCAGTGTAGTACATTTCTGCAGGCTGCTGTCACCAGGAGCATGCCCCTGGCTCCCCACACTGTCAGCCCTCTGTCACCAGGAGCATGCCCCTGGCTCCCCACACTGTCAGCCCTCTGGGAGTGTGCTCCGTTCCACATCCCTTTCCCCCAATATGTAGTCATCTCCTAGGGAGCATTCCTCCTCTTCTCCCTGACACCTCTGAAGTGTGGTCAGCTCACTCTAAGATGGCGCATACTGTGTCCATGGAGCCTGCTAGTTCTGAAAACTGCCCCCAGCCATGGAATATGAAGTCTTTGTAAAAGTTTAGTGCCATGATTGAATGCTCAGTGAAGCTGAAGTGAATGAAACTGTTTTAAGGCCAGAAGGGATCACTAGATTATCTAGCTGACCTCCTGTGTATCCACATCTTTCCCTCTCATTCGAGTTGAAAACTCAGCCTTTAGCTCCAGCAGTTAAAGTAATTACAAATGATGGCATTATGTTCTGCTTATTTTAATGTTTCAGTACTTAGTTTCTATTAGTGAAGTCCCTCCAGGACAGATCTCTGAATATGCCATCTATTGTTTCTAAAATAGCTGCTCAGTGAAGCACCTAACTTGCAGGTATGGGAAGGTGGGGAGAGCTGTCTTCATCAGTTCACTCACTGAGAATGGCCTTTCTCCCTGTCTACTCCAATGCTGTGATCCATTCGTGATCTGCTAACACTCCCTTCAGAGAGAAACATGGATGCATGTAACATTTCATCTGGCTTGACCCTGTGTGGTGCAAACTAAGCATCTGTCGATTCATAAATACCTTTATTGCTCATCAGCACTCTAGTTACTGAGGGAGGAAAGCAGTGAGGAAAGGAGCCTGCCAAAAAAGACAAACTTAGGGTATGTCTACACTACAAACTTATGACGATTTTGTTAGTCGATTTTGTAAAGCAGACTGTATAAAATCGATTTTGTGTGTCCACACTAGACACAGTAAGTCGGTATTGTTCGTCCACACTACAGTGGGAAACGTCGACATAGCGAGTGGTGCACTGTGGGTACCTATCCCACAGTTCCCGGAGTCCCAGCAGGCACCATTTCGAGTGGTGCACTGTGGGTAGCTATCCCACAGTTCCCAGAGTCCCAGCAGACGCCATTTTGAGCTTTCTCCGTTCTCAAACCCACCCACCCCTCAGTGCCCCTCCTACTGTGAAAGCAACTGCAAACAGTCATTTCACGCGCTTTTGCTGCCTGAGCTGATGCCATAGCAATGAAAGCATGGAGCCTGCTCAGGTAACCGCTGCAGTAATGGCCGTTGTGAATACCTCGCGCATTGTTGTGGACTTTATGCTGCATCGTATGCACAAGAAGGTGATCGGGAGACAACTGCACTATCAGGAGAGTGACGACAGTGATGAGGACATGGACATGGACACTGATGTTTTTGAAAGTAAGGGGCCCGACAACCTGGCAATTTTGGTGGCAATGGGGCAGGCTCATGCTCCGGAACGCTGAATCTGGGCCAGGGAAACAAGCACTGACTGGTGGGATCGCATAGTGCTGCGGGTCTGGGATGACTCGCAGTAGCTCAGACACTTTCTCATGAGAAAGGGCACATTCATGGAATTTTGTGACTTGCTTTCCCCTGTCCTCCAGCGTGAGAATACCAAAATGAGAGCAGCCCTCACAGTTCAGAAGCGAGTGGTGATAGCCCTCTGGAAGCTTGCAATGCCAGACAGCTACCGGTCAGTCGCGAATCAATTTGGAGTGGGTAAATCTACAGTGGGGGCTGCTGTGATGCAAGTATCCAGGGCAATCATTGATCTGCTGCTATCCAGGGTTGTGTGTCTGGGAAACGTGCAGGCTATAGTAGATGGCTTTGCCATGCTGGGATTCCCTAACTGTGGGGGGGCTATAGATGGCACTCATATCCCTATCTTGGCACCAGACAATGAGGGCGCAGAGTACAGAAACCGCAAGGGTTATTGTTCAATGGTCATGCAAGCACTGGTTGACCACAAGGGACGTTTCACCGACATGTGCATGGGATGGCCGGGAAAGGTTCAAGACGCTCGTGTGTTCAGGAACTCTAAGCTGTATAGACAGCTGACGCAAGGGACTTTCCTCCCAGACCAGAAAATTACTGTGGGGGGTGTTGAAATGCCGATCGTTATCCTTGGGGACCCAGCCTACCCCTTAATGCCTTGGCTTACGAAGCCATACACAGGATCCCTGGACAAGAGTCAGGAGCTGTTCAACTATAGGCTGAGCAAGTGCAGAATGGTTGTGGAGTGCGCATTTGGCCATCTGAAGGCCAGGTGGAGAATCCTACTTACTCACTCAGACCTCAGCAAAAGAAATGTGCCCATTGTTATTGCTGCTTGCTGTGTGCTCCACAATCTCTGTGAGAGCAAGTGGGAGATGTTTATGGCGGGGTGGGAGGCAGAGGCAAATGTCCTGTCCGCTACTTACGAGCAGCCAGACACCAGGGCAAGTACAAGAGCGCACCAGGAAGCGCTGCGCCTCAGAGAAGCCTTGAAAAACAGTTTTGTGACTGGCCAAAATGCTGTTGAAAACCCGCTCCCTTGCTCTGCTCTGCGATAAGCCTCCCGCCATCCTTATTCCCTTCTCCCCCATTTGCGGAGTAAATAAAGTCTCTTTTTTAAAAAGCATGCATTCTTTAATGATTCTTCACAAACAAAGGGGAAGACTGGCAAGATAGCCCAGAAGGGGTGGGTGAGGAGGAAAACCAGTCGGTGTGGTGGATGGGAGAAGGGGGGGACAAAGACACAGCACATTTTAAAAACTTTTCTGATAAACTGAGCCACATGCTGCTTGTGTTATATTGTGGGTCGGTTCCCAGAGCCTCCACCTCCCCCGCGTTCTCACCCCGCATCTGGGTGGGGAGGCAATGGAACTTGGGGAGGTGGTTACACAGGGGCTGCAGGGGCAATCTTTGGTCCTGATGAAGCTCCACCAGACACCGGAGCATGTCACTCTGATCCTCCATTATCTGCAGCATTGCTTCCATCCTCCTTTCTTCCCGCTCCTGCCATCTCTCCTCCCATGCTGCTACTGCTGCCCTGGATATGCTCTGGGACTCTAAAATTTTTTCTCTCCATGCTTTGTTTCGAGCTGCCTCACTGCGGGAGAAATTCATGAGCTCGGCAAACAAATCTTCTCTTGTGCACTTCCTTCTCCTTCTCATCTGCGCTAGCCTCTCCGAAGGGGATGTTAGCGGGGGAGAGGGGGGGATCACGCTGGCTGTAGGAGGAAAGAAGGAAAAAGGTTATAAGATAGATAGATACATTCTCCAGAACAATGGGAACAGTCTTTCACGATGAAACAAAGTATTCACAGACTGCATATGCTTTCTGTACAAGGTCGCATTTTGCACCTTAAATTGAGTGCCTGTAGCTTTCCTGTACAGACATCACATCAGGCACTCTCTCCCAGGGCCGGGCAACAGAAACCACCATGCAGGTAAGCCACATTCTTCAGTTTGATCCACATTCTTTACAACAATGCTCTCCTTTCCCACAGTAAGCACGCCCACATCACGTGGCTCCCTGCTGCTGCAACACAAGCAGCCCCCAGCCCAAGCTGCTGCTCTCATGGAGGTTTCTCTCTCCCCCACAAACACACACATGCCCCCAACACAAGCAGTCCCCAGCGTTTTCTCTTCCTCCCAACCCCCTTACCCTGCTGGTCTCATAGAGGTTCCCTGCTACTGCACCACAACCCACAGTAAACTCCTCCCCCTCACCGCATGGCTCGCTGCTGCTGCAACATAAGCAGCCCCCAGCGTTTTCTCTTCCTCCCAACCCCCTTACCTAGCTCTTTTGCACTGGTTGGTCTCCTGTGCTGATGAGCTCTGCATGGTGCTTTGTGCTGAGGAGTTCTGCATGGTGAGTGTCCTGTGCAGGTGAGCTGGCCAAACAGGAAATGAAATTCAAATGTTCCCTGGCCATTTCCTGTCTACCTGGCCAGAGCAGCGAGTTGAGACTGCTGTCCAGAGCGGACACAGTGGAGCATTGTGATTGCTGTCCAGAGCGGTCACAATGGAGCACTGTGGGACAGCTCCCGGAGGCCAGTAAAGTCTGCATGCGTCCACACTAAGCCACAGTCGACCTAGAGATGTCGATTTAAGCGTTACTCCCTTGGTTTTGGTGGAGTACAGAAATCGATTTTGAGGGCCCTTTAAATCGACTTAAATGGCTACTGTGTGTGGACGGGTGCAGGATTATGTCGATTTAATGGCACTAAAGTCGACTTTAACTTGTAGTGTAGACCAGGCCTTAGATCCTGCACTGTCTCTCGGGGATAGTCAAAACAGGTGCATGGTCAGGGTAGATTTGTCCTTGCACTTCTGCTAGCAGCAGAGCATGGAAACTACAGTCTTGTTTGGGCAGACTGACTGGGAAAAGGTCTACACCTTCTGCTTTGCTGTAAAACTAATATCATTTAATCATAAAACAAATTTTGGCTACAGACTGAGAGTCATTTCCCTTGACTACTGTGTGAACAAAACTGGAACACAAATATTTGGGAAAAAAATTGAATGGGAAACATAGTGCAAATAATGTTCTTCACTGTGCTCCCATCTTTACTTACGACTTTGTTTGAAAGGTCAGGTTTTAATCTTCCTGTTATGGAGGTATCTTTCATATATATTTTTTAAAAGCCTGCTCGTTTTCATTCTCCAGTCTTTTCTAAGAGCATTTTAATTATGTACAGACAAATTCTGGCCTTTAAAGATGATGAAAGGATAGATGTTTTTTATAAAAAGGTATCTAAAATTAGTTGGGAATAATTAGAAAGTTGGGTGGCTGAGCCTCCCTATCCATTGCTGTTTATAGGCCATGACAGTGCATGTCGGAAAGCATTAGTGATATAATGCAGTACATTGTTATATTAATAGACCAATGCAAAATCGGGTTGCCTGATGAAATAATATATCTGCCTTAGGCTGTAGGATCTTGCATGTTCTTGATCTCTGTGTGTATTCAGAATAATTTAAAATTAAGTTCTGTGGCTATATTTTAAAAAGTGGGGGAAGACATTAAAGTCTCGCTTGCTAATGAGTTTTTGTCTCTTTATGCATGAATTGCTTTTCATGTTTGGTTGATAACCATTTACAAAGAGGCATAGAGGTCTGCTTCTTTCACAAGCTGAACTGCTCCTGCTTGGAGGAGGAGTGCCTGACTGGCTCAGATGAGAAGTGCATGATAGAGAACTGTAGTGTTCTTTTTCTGTCATTTCAATTATGAAGAAATTGCTCTTAAAAGAGTTTAGTTTTGTATTTTATAATATTTCCTATATACTATTTTTATTGTGTCATCACCCTCAACGTTTACTTTTGATCATTGGGTTGGGGTTTTTAGGTTGAATCCAAATTCAGTGTCTTATTTTAGTGCAGTAAGCTTTTTCTGTGTGTGCAAAAATTACATACAAAATTGCATCTCTGACCTTGTGTGTGCCAGCTTCACTGAGGTTGGAGACTGCACATGCTAGGATAGCTCATGAAGAGGGATCCAGAAATCTGTGGCTTCAGGGAACCAGAAAGTTAATTTTAAAACCAATTATTGTGTTGAAAGTGCCCCTTTCCTCTGGCTGTTTGAGGCTTATGGCCCCAGCATTTAAGCAGGTGCTGAGGATATGACCAAAAGTTCTTCTGGCAGGTGAGCATCAGTGTAAGTTCCTCCATCATACAGCAAATGGCACAAGGCTGCCAAACTTCATTTCCATGAGGGAAAAGCTCTATGTAAAGAAAGAAACATCCTTAGAAAACTATGCATCTCCTCTCTTGGGGGTGGCTTTTCTTCCTCTGGGCTGAGACCATGTACATCCCAGCCCAGATCACCATCTTGCTTTCTGAATATTTGGGGTGATCTTTATACATCAGTGTATCAATCCTAAAAAAACATCGTTTCATTATCCTACTTCATTGGTGGCTCTTCCTTTTTTAAATTCAGCAGCATGTGGAGAAGTGGGGATTAGATGCTTTATCTCTGAATGCAAATACATTAAGTACAGAGGAAAAACGATTCTGCAACTCAGAGTCAGAAGAAGAGCCCGGTCTAGTCTCAGTACCTCATCTGTTTGTTC
This sequence comes from Dermatemys mawii, assembly GCA_007922305.1. Lineage (NCBI taxonomy): Eukaryota > Metazoa > Chordata > Testudines > Dermatemydidae > Dermatemys > Dermatemys mawii. The sequence continues at coordinate 9,677,756 of ML677340.1, forward strand.
ACTAAGGAAAACTGAGTGAATTCCTGCCATAGGCAACTTCCATTCACTAGATTTAATTAATCATAGTATGAGTAATTTTGAGTTACTTTATTTTAACAGTTTATGGTAAACTGAAATCCGATCTAATATTTTTAGGACTACCTCATTTGTGAACTTCGTGTTTTAATCTTTTTGTTCCTTTTCCTTCTTTCTTTCAAGATATTAGAGCAGTTGGGCTAAAGAAAGGGATGTTCTTCAATCCAGATCCTTACCTAAAGATGTCCATTCAGCCAGGAAAGAAAAGCACATTTCCTACATTTGCCCATCATGGTCAGGAAAAAAGGTCTATGATCATCAGTAACACAACTAATCCTGTTTGGCACAGAGAGGTAATGTATACCTTTTAAGATCTCCTTCAGTTGGCTGGTGCAATAAGTCATTAAGATAGTATTTCCTTCTTTTATGTGTTGGTCCTTATCGTGTGATGCTATAAGCTGGTTATTTAAATTGACATGGAAATTGCAGTAACTGTAGGAACCCTGTTGTTGGGTAAGAACAGTTGTCTTCTGTAACATGTTTGAACCATATGCTGTGATTTTCTCAGTCCCTTTTCTGATAGCAAGTTTTAGAATTGCTTAATAACCCTGTGAATTCCTTGAAATTGCTTGAATAAATTAATTAGACTGGATTAAGTGTTGTGAGAAGAATTGTTACAAAAATGCACAGGAAGTTAACATTCATATTCAGGCTCAGCCTGGGCAATGATTCTGACTACAGTTCATTGAGGCCATGTCTACACTACCTGCTGGATCAGCAGGTAGTGATAGATCTATCGAGGATCGATTTATTGTGTGTAGTGTAGACACAATAAATCGATCCCTGAGCATTGTCCCCGTTGACTCCGGAACTCCTCCGCCATGAGAGGCGGAAGTGGAGTCGATGGGGGAGCAGCAGCGGTCGACTCGCCACCATGAGGTAAGTCGACCTAAGATACATCAACTTGAGCTATGCTATTCGCATAGCTGAAAGTTGCGTATCTTAAGTCAATCCCCCTCCCTCAGTGTAGACCTGGCCTGAGAAATTATTCTCTCATAGTGCATAGCAACTGGTAAGTTGAAAGATTTCTCTGTCATCACGTAGGCGGGATGATCTTTGAATTATTATATGTAGCTTGACAAAAGGCAACTTGTCATATTTGTTTTCACAGGGAAAGCTGTTTTGGTGTTAGAATGGTCACTGAAATGACACTGTCTCATATGCATTTGAGTGCCGAATGGCATAAGTGTGCATTGAAAAAACCCCACTCAACTAGAAATAATAATAAAATGAATAAGTCTTAGTAACCAAAACCTGTAACCTTTTGATGGCTATTTACGGTTTTGTTTTGTTTTTGTGAAATGATTTGAGGGTTTGAGTCTACATTCTAGTGTACACGTGCCCCCACCACATTTGGTGTCTGACTTCATAGACTCAACAGAGAGGTCAAGGACTGAGTGGGTATGAGAATCTTAACAGAGAACATGGTTGAAGGAGATTAGCAACAGAGCAGGATAGTGTAGGGTCACTGTTAACACTTCCACTACTCATGGTCTAGCTGTTCTGTGGCTAAAAAGAAGGCATTTCCCCCACTGATATCACTCTGGCATCATTGACAGTCTTGCAGATTTCCCCTACAATTAAGCTCAGAAATAAGAATTTTAATTGGAGTCTCTTGTCCTTCTATCTAATAGCTAGTAGTAAAAGTCAAAAATTCCTCTGTTCGGTTTCCTCCTTTTTCTCTGGTTTCTTACTTTTGCAACTTATTACTAAAGTGATAATGTATTGTATAGTGTTCATTGGACCACAAACTATATCCACGTACTCTAACTGCTGTGTGTTTCCCTGTAGCAATGCTTTGATACTAGCAGTTTGTGATTGTATTACATATGCTGAACTTGATACAGAATTGGTCCTCTCCTTTTCTCTGTGAGTTCCACAATGACAATTTGCAATTTTCTATAGCAAACATATGGTTAACAGCCTTTAAATTCAGTTCATCACAGGAAACTCAACCTGATTGACAACGATGAGAATTTTTATTTTTATTCATGACTCTCATTCATTTGCCGATTTATGAGTCTGCCAGATGTGCAAAGGTTTGAACCTGTCTGGTTGATGTCTGTAATGAAGTTGAACTGTAGCCTCTAGTTTTGTTCCCTCTTGAGAATTATTTAGCCAACCAGCCAGACTGTTTTTAACCATTCTGATAAAGTGGTGATTTTGTACTGAAATCTGAAAGGTGAAGGCCAGTGGAAATCTAACTAGTTGATGTTGACTGTTCCAAGCAGAAAATTGAAACCTCACCAAACTGTCATTTTTGATTGAAACATCATAGTAACATAGAATTGCATTTATTTGAGGAGAGGGAACGAAGAAACTTTTTTTAATGATTGTAGCATCATTTTGTAATCTGGAAGTCGCTGTTGTCGTCAATAATCATTGCTTTTGGTTGCCTGTCACAAACGGGTGGTGTAAATGTACATATATGTTGAATAATGTATAATGATACACTACTGAATGTGTTCTTTCTTTCAGAAATATTCTTTTGTTGCACTTCTAACAGACGTCTTGGAAATTGAAATTAAAGACAAATTTGCCAAGAGTCGTCCTATCATCAAGCGCTTTCTTGGGAAGTTAACAATACCAGTCCAGAGACTATTGGAGAGGCATGCAATAGGGTAAACTAACTCGTTGTTAATTAAGTCAGTTGGGAAGATCAGATCAGCATCTGCAATACTGGGATAAAGCAACCTTTTCCTGACTAATTAATTGTATACTCATTGTGATCATATACCACAGACTTGCCATAGCAGGAAGTTAATCTATCTGTAGCCTTACAACCTCTGATACAAATGTGCTTGCATTTCTTAGTCTGTTTTAAATTTGTGTGTGTAACCACCTGTGTGTGGTTTGTTATTGCTTATTTTTTTAAGGTTTCTGAAGCAAAGAAAAATTAACTTGTTGCTAATAAATCAAGAAGTAAGACATAGCTACTTCCAGCAATATACAGTAGTGTGCCAACTTAGAACAAACAGATTTTATTGTCTTGTTTCTTTTATAGTTCAATCATTTTTAATTATTAGCTTAATAGTGAGAAAGATTTCACAATAGTTTAACTAACTGGGTAGAAATGAAAGGATTGTAGTTGGTTATTGTTCCAAGTGTTGAGAATATCACAGAATTGAAACTGATTTTCACTATGAATAAAGGTTTGATGGGCCCCAAAATTAATCTATTGTGCTTCCAAAAACTTGTTCTTGTCTTTTTAAAAAAATAGTATAGAAAGCTAAGTTTTCAGATAACCAAAGTGGCCGTTGGTGGAGATGAAAAGTTTATCCAGTCTTGCTTGGTGGTTGGAGAGGCTCTGGAATTCTTTGGTTAGGCAAAGAGGGAAGGATGAAGGCAAGGGATCTGGGCTGGAACACTGGGGCCTGGCATTGTGGGTCAGGAGGAAGGTGGCTGTAAGCTAAGAATGGGCCTGTTAGATAGATAATAGTATGTATACAAATTAAAACATAAATTAAGGAATAATCCAGTACAGTACTTTGTTTTATCACGATCTTTAAAATTCATATAGTACATTTAATACAGGAATAGACAACAAATAATACTACTCTTAACATTCACACATCTGAAGACAATGGGAGGAGTTGAACTCTGTCAAACACTCTCTTTTTAGGGCCTGATCCAGAGCTCATTGAAGTCAATGAGTCTTTCTATTGACTTCAAAGAGGCTCTGGATCAGGCCATAAGAAGAGAAGCAAAAAGTGCATATATTCTTCCCTGGAAGTTAAAAGGCATGAGAGTAATGTTCTTGCATGACAACCAGGATGTAAACAAATAGCAGCCTTGGAAAAGAAAGTTTGCAGATCCGGTACAATAGGTCTTACTCCTGCTTGCAACTTTTTGCTGGTGTTAACCAGACTTGTCAATCAGGCAGGCTGGAAGTGGCCATATCCATGAAGACCCAGCCAGCTAGCCAGTTTGACCTGCCTCCAGCAGCCGCTGGAAGACTTTACCATACTTCCTGCTCAGAGCAACAAAAAAACAAAAACAAAAAGGAGTCTAAACATTGCAGGGCTATTATTTAGTCTCAGGAGTGGTGGTGGTGTTGGAGGATGGGAGTGGTGGGGGGGCTGCATTAGGGTTGCTGGAAACTCCCTCATACTGATGTTGCTGCCTGCTGCAGGTTCCTGTGTAACATGTCTGGGCAGGCATTTCTGGTGGAACACCTGGCCAATAACAGGAATAGAGAAGTTGGCAGAAAAGAATGTAAAAGTACCTGGGCTCATCAGACCCTGTTGTGGTCAGCTGTACCACAGCTGCCAGGTTAATTGAACCCTGCTCGTGTAGTGGATTGGACATTCCACACCAGTGGGGCTGATGGGACCGTGCTTACTGTGAATCAACCAATCCCAATATAACCAGTCCTGCAAGGCTGAGAGGGAGAACAGCCCAGATATGGAGGAATAAGCAGGCAGTAAGGGGCTACTGGAACAGCACTTATTTTTGACTAATTTAAGGTAGAAGTCAGCCTTTAAAGAAGTTTGCCACACTGAGGAATCCATTGAAACAAAGGACCATGCTATGCAGCTTTTGTGCAGCTCTGCTTGTCTCGCTAAGGGATTTAGTGAAACAAAGGGCTGCTGCTGTTTAGCACAGCAGAGCCTAATATGGGATTCAGTGAAACAAAGGCAGAGTGTAGAAAAATAGATGATTTAAAAATGTTTTTAAAAACTTAGAAATCTGATTTACATTTTTTAAAATCTCAGTTAGAGCTTTATTTTTAAAAAAACTTGTTAAATTTGACAGCTTATTATAACTTTAAGCCTTAACATAATGTATTAAAATAATTTAAATACAAAAAATAAAGTAAAGTAGTACATGTTTGCTGTCATATTTTAAAGAAAGTCAGACTATTGAATTGGTGAAGTCACTGGGTATGCATCTAGAACCAGAGTGTGTTGAAGTGCTAAACTGACTTTTGACAGCATGTAGCCTCTTCTGCAGGAACAGAGAGAATATTTTCTTGATTTCTGTTTTTTCATCTAGCGCAGTTCGATGACTAGTTCATTCAAAGTTAAGAATCCAATTGGGAATTGAAAAAGCAGTTTCAAAAAGTAGATGTGAGAGGATGAGATCTACTAGTTCTAAAATATTGAAGGACATAGGGGCCAAAATTAGTTCAGTTCCCTAATTATAGATAAATCTTCCTTTATTTAATAAATGTTAGTTTATCCAATATGTTTTGCATTTAAAAAGTTTTTTCTTTTGTATCAAGCACATTTAAGATAGTAATATTATTTTTAAAATGTATGGGTTTTTTATACTTTTTAAATGAATTTGCATTTCCATCCAAATAGATCTTAACACAAACACTAAAAATTAGTCATCTAGAACATAAGAAATGGCATCATTCACCATTTTCTAACCATAATAAAAATGTGAAAGTTAAGCATCTGAGTAAATGTAGGCTAAGCAATAATGTGGCTTAAATGTGTGTGGATATAGTGTATCCTCCAGGTTATCCAAAACAAAACAAGCACTGAATTTAGTGTAAACTATATTTAGTTAAGATCAACATGTTGTAATGGTTGCCAACAAATTAGACTCAGCCTTTCTTTAGGAAAATAGCTAAATTAGGATTCAAACATGATTTAAAATTATTTAAATCATTTTGTTTTGCTTGCTGATTAAAATCAGTCCACACAGGACCAAGGGCAGTGTTGTGTGGCATCTTGTGTAAGCCTGCCTGGTTCATGGCAGGATTCAGTGAGACAAAAGGGCTGTGCCATGTGCCCTTGCCTCAAGCAGGGGTGTAAGGAGCATCTATAAAGTTTAAGGAACCCTATTAAGGGATTATCTTAAAAGAGTGAACCTTACAAATGTTACACTTATTTCAGTAGTATAGCAGCAGGTGGTGGTGTTCTTGCTCCAGGGTCCCTCTTTAGGAATATTCTGTTATCATAGGTGATAGGACAAAAGGAGAGTGACCTCTATCTTTTAGGAGACAGCGAACTCCATAAATCAGGGTACACTCGGTGGCTGGACTTAAAGGTTAATTTCTCTCACTTTTCCCCCTATAACTCTGACAAACTGTGAAGGAAAGCTACAGGCATGCTACAGATTCTGGCCATAGGAGTTTACTCCTTCACAAAGGAAATTTCTAAGGCTTGATTTTTCTAGTAAAAGGAGGAAAAAGAGGTGCAGGGACTTTCTTCCCCTTCTAGTTCACTGCAATGCAAATCTTTCCAGAGTAAAGGTCCTGAAAGGGAGAAGAAAGAGCCCAGAAAGTACAGAGAAGTCTCCTCATACTCACTTATGTGAGAGCTGTTTCAGCCATTGAGCTAGAGCCCTCAGTGGAAGAACCTCAGTGTCAGTTTTTTGAGGAGCAATTTGAAACCATTCTCAGAAGCATTATGCAGACCATATATTCTTCCAAAAATCCAATCCCCAGGCAAATCAGGTGTTTGTTACCATTAAGTGTCCTGAGCACAGGTGCTTTGGTGACTCTAAATGGCACTACTAGGGAAATCCTCTTTTAATAATAATAATATAATGTAAAAATAGTCATAATCTAAGGTGTTCTGGTAGCACAAAAGGAAATAGACCTTACTGTGGGTCTTGGCACTCTTTGATCCAGTTATGAGTTATAGGAGTTATGGCAATCTAGCTGAGCTGATTAAATACACAAAGTGGCATGAGAGAAGGAGGAGATATTGCAGGACAACACTCTGCATTTTTTCAAGCAAGTATAACTACAGACTGATTCGGTTTGAAATGGTTTCCCAAATAGAGAGCAGGAAATGTCAAGTATTGGATCAATGTTGTCAGACGTATGAATCTTAGACAGAGATATCCAGTGTGGCTTACATCAGAGAATTAAAAGCATTCCAAACCAAGATTGACATCCCCTTCTTCTTCCAGCCAATTGATATTTGAGCATATAAAGGCTGCAGTATTCATTTGCTTCAAAATTGATCTCCCAGAGAACAAGAAGACTTACGCTTTTTTTTGTCTCCTTTCCAGTGCCCAAATTCCAATCAGGGAGGCTCAATTTGAAATTCTTGAGTAGATTTTCTTGAATAGCCACAGTTCAGTTCAAGATGGAGACCTTAAGTTCTGCCAAAGTGTCAATTTCCATCAATAATTGATCTGATCAACACCTGTTTACATACTATTATGCAACCGTCCCAGAGGAAATATCAGTGTGACAGGCAATAGACAGTTACCAACTATACCTCTTTATTCCTGGACCCACCTGCCTTTCTAGGAGTATTTTCCAAAATGCAAGTCTGTGCTGTTTTTTCTCAAGCAAAAAGGGTTCTCATTTACAGATGGTGTCACATCCAGATTACTGTTCCTGGAGAAGTCCCACAAAGCAGCCATTATGCAGTTCAGATTTTTTGGAACAACACGGTTTTTGGCAGCATCGCCAACATCCAGATGATATAATGCATTCAATATTGCTTCTGGGAGTAGTCATAGATATCAGCTTCCAGAGGTATTTATCCCTATCAGAGATCAGGATTCAGAAGCCAGTACTCTGAGTAACATTGTGCCTTCTTTCTCCAGTCACATCTATCATGGTTCTGATGGATCAGAATGAAGGGCTCTAGCAATAACATTCTGTTGAGAGTGAGACTCCGTGTGGGTTATTTTCTCCAAACATTTCTAAATATCTTGAGTTTGTGGTACCCATCATTCCTATTTTCCCTTGCCCCAGTGCCAAGGAGTACTTGGAAAGTCACAGCACTTTGCAGTCAGAAAAGATTGGTGAAGAAAATCCATGCTAGCATCAAGAACAGGGAACTTTATTGAGGGAACTACTTTATCCAAAGATAATGGAAGATGAGACCTCCAACATGGTGTCAGTTGGATCAAGATCAGAGCAATCAGGTTTTTAAGAGTCCAGTCTGGATCAGCCAAGATGTGCTGGTGGTGTCTTACAGCACTTCAGCAATGGCTTTTATCAACAAAATTGGGACAGATCTTCAATGTGGCTGTGAGCGTCTAATCTCTGTTCCTGGGTGCATATTTAAAAAACAAAAGAAATCTGTATACTCAAGCACTTCACATAAAGAGGAAATAAATATCATGGCATCAGTTAAGAAAGCAAAAGGAAAAATACAGGAGAGTGGAGTCTATAGCCCAACATCTTCAAGGGGAGAGGCAATCTTGAGTTGCCTGTCTGTCAGTGGACTTATCAGCATCCAGAATCCAGCAAAGAAACTGAAGTGTTGTTCCAGATGAAGAAATTAATAGGCCATATCTGCAATTGTGCACTTCCTTTCATGGCTGAAAAACATGACTTTTGGGTGGGGGTGGGGAGTCATAACATACTCTGGGACAACCACAAGAAGCAGAGTGAGTCGGGGGTTGGCCCTGCATTATCAAGGGAAGTTCTGGGTCTCGTGTCTAATTCAAGTGGCAAGGCCACTTGGTTATGCCACCTTTACAAGAAGGATCTGCTCCCAAGGACAAAATTCTGCACCCAAGGCCTGAAAATTAAATCTAACTAAATACACAGTATGTGAGATGTATCAGATAAAATGGGAGATTCAGATATGTTTATAGCACACTTCTCTTTTAACCTTGAAAAGGTATTTTACAAACAGGGCATCTAAAGGGGCTGATATATATGTATAACATAGTGGCAAATTATAGGCTTGGATGGATTGTGTCAATGCAAAGTGGGCCGAAAGAACAAGTGCTCATTCATCAGAGCCATGGAATCCTCCTGATCTGAAGATTCATACATGCAACATAAAAATACAGAACTACAGTAGCTACCTGGTCATGTTTTTTCACACCTTCACTAAGTTTTGCAAATTTAAAGTTTTGCAAACCTCCTCAGCCTCTCCCATTGGATGGAGGAGACTGCATTATATGTTCACCTTGGAATATATTTAAACAACAGTGAGAGCGCTCTGTCCTTATTCATCCTTTGTTTTCCTTCCATGGTTATATACTTCTTTTGAACACCTCATTGTAATGGATCTGCGGACTTTCCCTCTAAAGAAGAATAGGATAATTTCTTTCTTTATCCAAAAATTTCTTTTCTTCTTGCAGAAAAGTGCACAGATCTAGCCCACCCAGCACAAGGATTCTGGTTCTGAGAGAGGCTTAGTGTCTCATTCTCCTCCATTTTCTTTATGGGCACAATACGTATATTTCCTTGAGGTGGAATTTGCACTTGTGGGAACAATGTGTTTAGGGTGGATTTTCACGTTGCTCTGCAGCATGAAATCTTTGCATCATTTTTTTTATTAACCTGTGAATTAAACTTTAAAGGACATATCTCTACAAAACAGCTTTGGAAGTACCTTGGATTGGGTAGCTGACTGGGTCTTTGGGAGAGTGGCTGCTCCCAGCCTCACTGAGTGACAAGTCTGGTTACTGAGCCCAAGAAGCTACAAGCGGGAAAAAGACCCATTGTATTGGGTCTGTGGACTTTTCCCCAAGAAGAAAGGAAATTTTGGGCTAAGGTAAGAGGAATTTCCCTGTTTTTCATAGATATTACCTCCAAAATAAGAAGCTGCATAAAGGGAGAAAGGCAAATTAAATTTGCAAACAATTTTAGTTTTTAAGTCTCCCAAGGTGATATTTACACAGGTAAGGTTGTGGGGTTTTTTTTTTTTTTTTTTTTTCAAGTATACCATTAAAATGTTGAGTAATTTTGTTTTAAAAGGGTCTGCCCATACACTTATTATAATATCAAGGGTAGCCTAGGTTCATATATAAACTGACTTGCCTAAGAAGTGCCATGTTAAAAAAACCCAACAACATTGTTTTATTAATTGTTTGGTTTCTAAAAGGTGATACCTATATTGGTTCTACTGCAATAGTTTTATTCAGATTTCAGTTTAAATAAATTATGATACATCAGAATAAGAGGCTTATTCTAATAAATTTGCACAGTGCTCGACACTAGAAGAATATGACTCTGTGAGCAACTGCCAGAATATTGCTTAATATATTCATTTTCACGTTGATGCTCAGAACGTTCTTCTAGCTCTCTGTTTCATAGTAGTGATTTGTATGAAGTCTAGGGACTACCTTAGTGATTTTGATGTGCTTATCCATATGCAGGGAGTTGTGTTCTATATGTTTTGCAAGCAAAAATTCCGGAAGACATTTTCAGTCTCCATATTTCAGTTGTATATATGTTATCTTAAATCATTCTGAGAAGGGTGGATTGCACATTAAGTACATAAGGAGAAAATGGGTGGGTATTCTGTTTGGTGACGTGTTAGCATTAGAACTACTTTAAAACAGTCTTGAAAAATTCTTTTGATCCCTCATCTAGGACCAGTAATTACTGTTGTTTTTATTGCAGTAGTACCTAGGAGCACCAGACAGCGATCAAGGGTCCATTGACTAGGTGGTAGACAGATATACAGCCCTTTCCCCAGGGAGCTTACAGTCTGGGTTATGAAGATGCAAAGGGTATATGAAACAAAATGATTGGAAGAAAAGTATAGACAATATAACTGTAAAGTACACAAATTATGATAAAATGAGAAGTAAGCTGAAGTCAGTCTTTCTTTTTGAACAGATTAGTAAAATGTAATCTCTTTCATCCTCATGATGACTTCAAGGACTGTGAAGATTTTGTGCCTGGGTTAGTTAAAATTAAAGATTTAAAAAAATGGCATGAATCCAAGCCCCAAAGTTTTAATTTTGTACAGTATAGAATTCTATTCTTTTTATCCTATATTGATTTTTTTTTTTACTGTGCTCATCACCATAGTATTCCGTAGCGTGTTAAACTACATGACTACATATTTGTCACATGCTTTGTTCTCTCACCCTCTCCTCTGAGGGAGAACCATGTGCAGGGGAGTTTCTTTTTATATAGAGAGTGTGTGTGTATATATAGAGAGAGACACATGCCAGTTGCTCTGTGTTTATATTAGAGTAGGCAAGATCAAAGAAATATTCTTCCCACTTGCAGCTGAAGGTGGTGTGAGGTTTGTGATAGTCCTTAGTTCTTAGTCGGAGTTCATTCCACCGTCTTGGACTGCCCCTGGAGAAAGTTCTGTCTTCCACAGAGACACGCTTTACTCTTGTTGAGAGTGCAGTTGTGCCAAAGGACAAAGTTGTTGACCACAGTCTTCATCCCGGAGCTTTGGATGGTCTTTTAGGTATCCTTGGGCCTTCCTGGGACCTCTTGGAAGGTAGGGACTGAGAACTTGAACTTGATTTGATATTCTTTGGGAAGAGAGGTTTGATATGTTCCCAGAAGCCATTGTGTTGCTGAGGAGATGTGCGGCAACATTCTGCACTAGCTGGAATTTCCTAAGTTCTGAGAGCTACTGATTTCATTTTATATTTTCTCTCACAAATACTGAATTGTACAATCTGCTATCTAGATGCTTTCTGCGAAGCTGTAGCCTCATTAGAAGAGAAGAGTACAATGCAAACAAATTCTAATTAGTCCACACAGTGTACTTTTTAGCACTGAATCATCTTCTGAATAAAAATCCATTTTGAAAGTTCAGAACTGAAAGATTTTTGGAATTATTTATTACTGAAGTTCATTCTTTGAGTCTTGGCTAATTTTGAGGAATGCGAATATTGAATAAATACTATACAAGCCGAAGTCTGGAAGCTGCCATTCTCTAAATGCACTTAATTTACATCTTATTTACACATAGAATTAGCCCCAATTTCCGCTACTGGTCCAAATGAACATGTTCAAATCTCTTATGTAGACAAGCAAAGCCACAGTTTGCATTTATGGATCTTACTTTGATTTCAAAGAAAGCATTATACTGCTATTATAGGAGTGCATTTTGTCTCTAACTGGATAACTTGTGATCTAGCCACTGGTACTGAGTGGTGGAAGGGGCTAGATGTGTTTATTGAGAAGGTACTTGCTTCCCGTGAGAGCTTTTTCCTGTTATGTATGAGCTGGGGATGAAGCAATTTGGCTGTTTTCCAGCTAAAACCTTTAAGGTCCCGATTCAGTACTAAATTACTCCAATAGATTACACTGTCGTAAAACCAGAGGAACACAGTGGTAATCAGACCCTTATTTTGTAAATTTAATGTAATGCTGTTTAAAGAGATTCTTGCATTGATCATCCACTCAGATCTAATTTACTACCAGATGTGCCAAACCAACTGAATAAGCAGGATTTGTTTTCACACACAAAATACATGTGCACTGTGGTGCCCTGTTGAACAAAACTTGCTTTGGTCTGAGGAGCCCAGTAGGAATATTGCATTTTGTACACAGGAACCATAAATAAGGGTCATGCTTTTTTCCATGTCAGTGATGTTACTCTTGAGTCATAGGAATGTAATGGAATGTCTGAAGCTTGGAACTTGCAATTCTCAAGCTACATTGTGCTAATTTAGGCCTTGTCTGTATTTGAAATTAGTCCTGATTTCTGGCATTGTGTGGCAGCACCAACACTCTGCATATTTGTTTAGTTAAAGTGCCAACACCTTTTGAATTTTGTGTAGCTGTTGTGGAAAATATGAAACATAGCCAATGCTAGTGACACTTTTTTTTATGTGACTACCAAGCAGATGTTAATATCGTCTGTCCTAATGCAGGCACTAAGGGTGTGATTCTCACCCCTCCCCCCCCACTATTCTGGCCCATTTATGCTGTGTAAAATGGCTGGAGTAGCATAAAGAAGCTCTAAAAGCTCCTTTTACATCTTGGGGAGGATTATGCCAGCACCCAGCGCAGGAACTGTGAAAGATCTCCTCATATGCCCTGGCAAAGAGGACATGCCTGATTGGATACAGGAGAGGTGTGTCTCTGACAGGGCTGTAGCATGTAGCGATATGGAGATTCCACCTGGTACTGTGACCCACAGAGTAGCCAGAGAGGGCTGCTGCAATTTAAGCCTTGTCTACCGAAGGGGCTTTTTATACATATATCCAAAGGCATGAATTTAAACCACTATTGTTATGTTGATATTACCCCTACCTCTGATGTGGAGACACTTACACTAGTATAGAAGTGGCCTTTTTTTGGTTTAAGTTTGTCATTTGGGAAGGGGTTTAAGCTGAACCAAAAAAAGTCTCTCTCATATTGGAAGAAGTATACCCAAATGCAGGGTTACCGCAGTATTACTATACTGGTATAAATAGTAAAACTTTCCCATGTAAACAAGGCCTTAGACAAAGCCCCCACAGCTGTCTAAACTATGTTGGAGACGACTCTGGGCTGTGAGCTCTATGCTGTCCAGAATCTCATCCAAAAACCCCAATTCAGGAAGCACTTAAGCACTTGTTTAAGTTCCATTACTTAATGGAAGTTACTAATGCTTAAGTGCATGTTTAAATTTAAGACCGTGCGTAGGAGCTTTGCTGAATAGGAACAGATTTAAGCATAAGTGCTTCATTGAATTGGAACATTAAAATAAAATTATAGTGTCTCTTGTTCAGGTAAACAATTAAAAATATTTTCTGTGCAGTAAAAACCACCAAAGGGCAGAATGATTTCAAAGAAATAAAAAGGTTTTGTAATCTTAAAGTGCACGCTTTGTTGTTGTTGTTGTTGTTTTTCAGTGAAGAGAAGATTTGTGGGTGGATGAAAGTTGTCAGTGCACAATTTATATTTGGAATAAGGACAAAAGCACAGTTTATGGATATGCTATGTTGCTTTATCTGCTAATTAATTGTCTTTTAGGAAGTGTGCAGTCTGCATGCTCCATTATTTGAGCCAACGTGATGCTCACTTTTATGAATTCATAATTCTCTATTACCTTTTATTATGCCGCATCTCTCTGACAGGAACCTTTGATGTAAAACATTTGAAAATTTAAATAATAGTAAAAAGTCTAGAGAACAGTATTTTTTTCCTTCTCTGCAGAGACCAGATTCTCAGCTATAACCTCGGCAGAAGACTCCCAGCTGACCATGTAAGTGGGTATCTCCAATTCAAAGTCGAGATTACATCTTCCATTCATGAAGGTGAGATTTAAAATGTGTGCACACACATGCTTGGGTAGACAAAATCATTATGTACTATGACTGCCTGTTACACATACTAATCCTGTTGTGTATAGCGCCTGTACCATAGAAAATCTTTGTGTGAAAGTGATAGACCAAACATTTCAAATACTACGTTTGAGATTATTATTATTAGTACTACTAAATACTAATTTTATCCTACTTATTTTCTACTTGTATTATCATTGATATATTCTAATGTCCTTGGCATACTGTATTTTCATTGTAGGGAGATTAGTTGACCTCATACATCTTTTTCACTTTCTAAGGTGTAAAAATGTCTCTGAGGATATGTCTACACAGGAACTAGACACCCAGGGCTGGCCTGTGCCAGCTGGCTGGGCTCATGGGGCGTGGGCTGTGGGGCTATTTCATTGCTGTGTAGGCTCGGGCTGGAACCAGGCTTTAGTACCCTGAGAAGTGAGAGGGTCCCAGAGCTTGGAAGTCTACACAGCAAGGAAACAGCCCGAGACCCACAGGCCCAAGTCGGCTGGCACAGGTCAGCCAGGGGTATCTAGCTGCTGTGTGGACATACCCTGTGACTCTCCTGCCTCCCTGGGTTTCAGAGCTAGGCTGCAGCTCAAACATCTCAGCTGCTGGTTTTAGCCCTGTAGCACACGCTCCACGAGTCTGAGTCAATTGACCCAGATTCTGAGACTCGCTGCTGTGGGTCATTTGTGAAGTGTAGACATACACTTACTGTCCATGTTTAGAGCCTCCTTTTCTAAAGAGAAAAAACTATTCTGTACAGAGTGTGATATTTGTACTGTTTGTGACTGCCTCATAGAATTTCAGTTACTGGCTGTGGTGCATCTCGTTGACTCGTAAGGAGACTTGCAGTTAATATCAGTCTCAAGTTCTGTGCAGATCCTGTTCTTAGGAACAAGAGCGCAGACTTCAGAAAATGGTTTTTTACTGTGCTTTGAATGTTTTGTGTCAGAGCCAGTGTTGTCAATGTGCTGAATACAAAAAAGAGCAGGATGGAGTTCTTTTTAGTGATACTAATGCATATTTTATTTCCTTTATTGTACAAAATAGGCTAAACTTATATCGAGCAAATTCTATAAATGTTGGTCCTGCATGAGTAGGAGTATAGATTTTTTTTTTTATTGTGTTTTTTTTCCACTTCACTGTTTGTATGCAGCGATTGGATATCTTAACAGAAGGGTGTTTTTATAGCATTGTGTTGTGCAGAGATATTAGAATGAACTGCACAACCCGATGGATGTATCCATGTGTTTCATTCCCAGTCTTTGTGTTTTGCTGCAGATGCTTCACCAGAAACAGTTGGTACTTTGCTAGGAGTGAACTCTGTGAATGGAGACTTAGGAAGCCCTTCTGATGATGAGGACATGGCAGCAGGGAACCATGATGCACTTTCAGTTTGTTTAAATGGCCCAATCCTCGAGGAATCTGTTGGAAATGCAGCCCCTACGCATTCTTTAAGGACTAGTATAATTCTAGAAATGGACCAGGAGGAGTTAACCTCTACTGCTGCAAGGTCATCACCTAACAGAGGTCGTCAAGACTCACTGAATGACTATCTGGATGCAATAGAACACAATAGTCACCCCAGACCTGGGACATCTGCCTGCACTGAGCGTTCACTTGGAGCATCGCCTAAACTGAGGAGTAGTTTTCCTACTGACACGAGACTTAATACTATGCTTCACATTGACTCAGATGAAGAGGAGCATGAGCTGCATAAAGATCTGGGTTTTCAGTCTTCCCTGGAAGAAGATGGTGGTTTAGTAATGTTTAATGCTGCTACAAGGAGTGTTGAAGGAAATTTTTTAAGTTACTCATCATCAAATCAAGTAATGCAAGGTCTTGCAGAGGATGGGAAAGTACCAGCCTTTGAAACTCCTTTGCAGCCCTCTGATGACCAGCAGGAGACTCTCCAAGGGCTTCCACCATCAGAATTAGCAGGAGAAGAAGGTGAAGGCCAGCCAGACTCTCAAGACAATCTATCGGTAGAATGGGCTGGTAGTGAATTATGTGCCTGCCAGGTGGCAGAACAGCCTACTAGCAGTGCAGACACGGGAGCTTCAGACTCTGCAGTTGGTAGCAGAAGAGGTATTAGTGAAACGGAATCCATTGACCAAGCATCTGAACCTTCCCAGGTATCCTCAGAAACTGAGCACAGTGATCCTGCTCGCACAGAAAGTGTCAGTGAGGCCAGTACCAGGCCAGAAGGAGAGAGTGATATGGAAGGGGCAGACGGTTCCTGCAATGAAAGTGTGACTACACGTCTCTCTTCAGTCGAAACTCAGTGTTCTTCTTTTGAAAGTGCCCGGTTTTCTGAGACTCCTGCCTTTTCTTCTCAGGAAGAGGAAGAGGTAGCTTGTGCCACCTATGTGACCAGAAGTGAGCCTGCTGCAGAAACCCGGGACTCTGTGTGCACTCCTGGCTCTTTACCTGCAGTGCGGTTACCCAGCACTGAAGAGGAGGCTCGGCAGCTAGCTGAAGGAGGTGAATTACAGGATAGAGATGACTCAGAAGAAATTTGGCAGAGGAGGAGGAGTCTGCAGGCTGCAGCTGCAAGTAGGCAGTGTCAAGATGAAGAACCTGGAGGTGCCCAAGCTGCTTGCGAGGAGGGAGCTACACAAGATGAAGGAGCTAGTGGAGGTAATTACTATGGCAGACAATAAATGGGACTGTCTTTTAAGTGAGAAGGCTTTTCTGCAGTCATTAGAAGAGCGGCTTAAAAATCTTAATTCATAAAAATTTCAAAATAGTTCTGTTCTTGGTGGGTTTTGAAATAGTCTGATTTAAAAAACCATTTGAATAGAAGTTTAATCAATTTGTTGTGGTTTTGAACATCAGATTTAAAAAAAATTGAAATGGAAAGTGGAAAAGAAATCACATCTTGTTACTGTGTTGGCTAATCAAAATTATTAATGGGGGAAAAAACAAACAAACCAGAGATCTAATAAATGAGAAATTGAGCTCCTAGCACTTTTATGGTTTTGGGGGAAGGGGATAACACATCTTTATGCATCATAAAGTGCAAAGAGGAGAAAAACTCTATTTTTTTAAAGAATTACTTATCAAATTTAAAGCTGATTCTCCTCTCATTTACAAATTGTGACCTGCTCAAACATGCCTCTCCATGGGAAAAGATTTCATACGTTAATTCTATTTACAACAATTACTTGTAAAGCTAATTTAGGATTTAAAAATTGTGTGTCATACCTAACTTCAGTGTAAGTAGTAGTATATTATGATAAATAACTTATCCCTAGTCACAATTTACCATGTATTGATTCACTTCCTTTTTCTGGTGATGAAGTGGGGACTCTTGGGAGTTCCTTGGTAGCACTTCACCAGCATATTTGAGGAGGCCTGGGATGTGCGCCAGCCTCTGATGGAGGCGATCACATGCTGGCTACTGCTACAGTAAGTCATCCCTGCCAGTGAAGGCTTATTTCAAGTACATTGAATACTTTTGAAGAACAACATTTAGATTTCTTAATGTACCAAATTGCACCAAAATATCCCTCGGAATGGTATTCCCAGACTCTCTCAGAATCCTCACACTCCACCTACTCAGAGAGTGAAATTCCAACCGCTTTAAAGTCAATGGAGGTTTTGTCACTGACTCCAATAGTACCAGGATTCCACCCAGTACAAGTTGTATATACTTTCAGAATGGTTGGTATATTTTTCAGCAACAATGTGTACATCTTTCCAGGGAAATGCACTTAGTAATATAAGAGAGCTTGACAAATGGTGTGGTCTCTCCCCTTTGGTTATGAGTATGAACTTTTATTTGAGGGAACAAACCAATAAGGAGACTCCTTTATTCCTTCTCTCGCTGAGCCACCCTCACCCCTTGCTTACATGACAAAAGGAAATGATTTTAGTGGGAGATCTTATTAAAGTATTTTCAATAGACCTCTGTTGTCCTGTTATCCAGACATTAAGAGCCAGATTCCCTTGTGGTGTAAATTTGCGTGATTCTACTGAAATCAGTGGAGTTGCAGCCAAGGACCCCAATATAGAACTTGGCCTTATGATCTTAAAACAGCAGTTACTGTATTTGAACTGGGTTTCCATGATGGTTCCATGCGGTCTGTATGCTGTTTGAGGGGTCGGAGATGAGGTTGGTGCCCCCTCTAAGACTTGAAATTACAGACAGAATCCATGTTCCCTGTGCTGTTCAATTCAGAGGCCATTCAACAGCTTCTCAGCAATGAATGAAAAAATAGCTGAATGTCTTCTCTGTTTAATTCTAGGTTCCCAAGCCAATGGCCACCAGACTTTGAGATCACTACCTTCAGTCCGTCAGGATGCTAGCCGATATCAGAGAGTGGATGAGGCTCTGCCACCAAGTGAGATTCTGTTTTACTTTAATCAAAGTGTTCAGGATATAAATTACTCTAGGAGTAATGTGGCCCTGTAGTTCAACAAGAATTAAGATCAGCAGAGGAGTTCTGTGTGGGGGACAAGGCTATGAAATGTTTTGAGAGAGAGACTGTTTGGTTTGGAAAGTGCCACAATGTGCTATGCTGATTAAACTTCTTGTGGAGGTCCACTAAATGAAATTGATAGAGAGTTATGGGGGAAAGAAACTGCCTTTTCAACTTGTGATCCAGATGAGTAGTGATGTGGCGTGATGTGCTGTGGCAGAGTCTAGGAAACAAAGATATCCAAGGACTCTGGAAGCTGTGGGATACTTCAAAGCTGGTGGAGATTGACACTGAAATAATGTATCTCTGCAACACACAGTGCTAACTGGAGTTCCAGGATCAGCTGGAAAGCTAGAGCTTGAAGCGTTAGCCTTCCTGCTTTCAGCTGCTGTGTCATAGGATATATTTATTATGTACAGTGCATGGGATGCAGTAGGTACAGGGTGCTAATGTTCTCTTCAGCTGACCTTGTAGTTTGTCATTGCCGGTGGAGCCAGAGAGTGATCGTTAGTGGAATGGTTATACAATTAGGTTTAAAAAGAAATAAAGACATTTGGTGTTTTAATTGTTTTTGTTTTGTGGAGGAAATAAAGACACTTTGGGCATAAAGTAAACCTAGATGTTTAACTATTGGATGCCTCTAAATTGGCTTAGAAATAGTTACTTTGTATTGCAGGGATGGGCAAACTTTGGCCCGCGGGTCACATCCAGCCCGTGGGACTGTCCTGACTGGCCCGCCTGAGCTCCCGGCAGGGGAGGCTGTTCCCAGCCCCTCCTCTGTCTCCCCACACTTCTGGAGCCTCAGCACACCTGAGCTTCTGAGGCGGAGGCTACTTCTGGCCCCTTGCCCATCTTATCCGCTCTCCCAGAACCTCAGTGGGCAGTGCTCTGGGGGCCGGGGCTGTACATTCCTCCGGGAGAGTGGTGCAGCGTGTCTGGCTCTGGCTGGGCCGCCAGTAGTATGGTAAGTGGACTGGGGGAGGGGTGGTTGGATAAGGAGCAGAGAGTCCCGGAGGCAGTCAGGGGACAGGGGGCTGTTGGATGGGGCAGGGTTATGGGGAGGGGGCAATCAGGGGATGTGGAATGCGATGTTGGATAGGGTGTGGGAGTCCTGGGGATCTGTCAGGGGTTGGGAGGGGGTGAATAGGGGTCGGGGTAGTCAGGGGATAGGGAGTGGGGGGGGGGGTGGGGGGGGATGGGGTCCTGGGGGGCAGTTAGGGTGAGGGGGGGGTCTCTGGAGGGGGTAGTCAGCGGACAAGGAGCGGAGGGACTTAGATACGGGGTGGGGTCCTGCAGAGGTGCTTAGGGGCAGGTGATCTCTAGAAGGGGCAGTCAGAGGACAAGGAGCAGGGGGTGTTGGATGAGTCTGGGATTCTGAGGGAGTCAAGCATGGGGTGGGAAGTGGGAGGAGGTCGGATAGGGGTGGGGCCAGGCTGTTTGGAGAGGCACAGCCTTCCCTGAGTCAGCCCTCCGTACAAATTTTCAATGCCGATATGGCCCTCGGGCCAAAAAGTTTGCCCACTCCTGCTGTATTGTATATGTGGCTAGCATGTTGCTTTCAATTATTTGATTAATACACGTGAATAACCCTGGCCAGTGGTAACCCAGTCAGTACTAAATATTTGAAGGGGAAGGATTATAGCGTCTACCTGTACGCTCCTAGAGGAGAAACATTGTTTACCCGCACTCCACCCTGCCCAAAAAATATAGAGGCCAATTACCAACGTCCCCTTCATAGACAATCACTAACCTATACCAGCCCTGATTTCTCATTCTTTGTTTCACAAGGGATGGTGAGAGCAGGCAGATGGCTTTTGAAGACTGATGTCAAACAGCAGAAAAGAAACTCCCTTTGACTTTATTGGATCAGGATTTTTCCCATTGAATTTAATAAAAAGTAGGATATTAATCTTGCCATGTGGAATAGGATTGTGTTGGCATTAGTAATGAGACCTCAGAGGAGTTCTGTATGAAGCCCATTATCCTCTGGCTCCAGTTTGATTCTGTTACAGCAAATGGTCATGATATTGTTGTCATTCAAAAATCCCCAACTACCAGGTCAGCCAAAGAGAATGTTAGCATCCTACACCTTAATTTAAAATTTCTCATAACATAGTATTTCTTTTCAGAGTCCTGCCTGGGGGAGAGAGGTACTTCTGGCATTTTCATTATATTTTTCACTGACAAGATACAGAACATTTACAGGAAATATGTAGATGAGATCAGGTCAAGATATAATAAATTAGAAAAACATTTGAGAGGTGGCTTTTATGCTGCAGTGATGTATATGCAAGCTGCTTATTTTTCTCATAAACTGTGTCTGCTATAATTGTTGCCTTTAAAAAAATCTCATATTGCAAAACAAAATGTAAATATAATATTCCAACACTCATTTAGTAGGAGGGTATGTTTGTCTTGATATTCCCCCCGCCTCTATACTTGTATAAATATTTAGAAAGGAAAAAAAAATCAAGGCTCGGTGCAGATCATCCATCTACTACTATGAATAAAACTTAAACCAGAAAAAAAATACTAAATGCCATCTGGATTCCATTTTTCTGTCTGAAAATGTGCTTGAATGTTACATTATCGTGATGTTATGTGGGGCAAACACTCCCTGTAAAGGGACATGCTTATTCAGTCAAAGGTTGTGGGAGGCATACCGCAGTCTCTAGGTGCTTTGGAATACCTTCTAGGTGGTGTTAGATCAGGCTGAGACAGAGGAAATTAGTTATTCCAGTTGCAATATAGATTATGTTAAAAAATTAGAAAAAAATTATTTATGCAATATACATATACCATATACTGATTTTACAAATTACTCACTATGTTAATAGGGAAAGCAAAAAACAGCTGACCAGGTATTATAAAACGTTGATTAACTGCATAGAAACTATGCAAATTCACTGTACCTTCAAGCTTTTGTTTTAAAAATATATTTTTTTAAACACATTTGCATCCATTTTAATTGATTGAAGGTGGCAGTAATCTATGTGGTTGCCTCAGTAATGGCACTGAGATCTCAATGCATCGCAGCACTTAAGCCTGTGCTTAACTTGAAGAAAATGGGACTAGTTACATGCTTAAAATTAAGCACATGCACGAGTGCTTTGCTGGGTTGGGGCCTTATTGCAGACCACTGTTCAGCTGCAGACTTGATTTGAAGAAAGGAGTGGGGAGTATATGTGCTAAATAGAGGCAAATTTCCCTCTGGGAAGGCCTTTTTCACCAGAATATAAAATCTCTATATACTCTGAAATTGGCAGTCCTCTTTGAACGCCAAGTAAGAGGTTACAGCACTGAAAAATTTAGTTTTACCAGGCTTAATTACTTTTGGTTAGTTGGCTGTGCCTATCCTGACAGGTAAACAAGCTTCTATGCAAGTAATCAAGGTTGTCTCCTACCGTTTATTTGTTGCTTTCCCTGGGAATGGGCCTGGTTGTTTTCCAGTTTCTGATTAGTACTGTACTGTTTGTGTGAATTCAGCTAAGTGAATGTGGTTTTTCATTTATCATAGTAATACACTGCTGTACTGGAAGAGCATTTAATATAATCTTTCCTCTCTAAAGATTAATTTATCTCAGTGAGATACACATTATGTATCATTAACTAATCTGCCTTGCTGCTATTGACAGCTGAAAAAACTAGCTACTAGGTATCAAAATCACAACAGATAATTAAGATTTACAAAGGTCATCTCTATTCTATAAAGGTACAATTCAGAGGGCCAGCAGAGGCCTATACACCACTGAAGTTCTGCTTAAATCTATGAATTCAGGCTTAAATGGAGCTTAGTCGGTGCATGGAACTTGAGCTGGCCTTCTGGCAACTTCAATGACTGTATCACAGCGTACTGCAGATGAAGAGAGTGAACCCAAAGGTCTTGAATTGTTGAACTGGGGATTCACACTCTGTAATGTTTTGGGGGTACAAACCCACTGAGGGGTTGTGTCACTGTCTGCCTTGGAATCCAGAGTGCCTTAAATGTTCTGCTGCAGTGGCTTACATCCTGGGCACCAGCAGACGAGCATGCAGTTCCCTTGTGTCTGGGTACTGTGCAGCCTTGGTTCAGCACTCTGACCCCAGTAGCCTGCCTACAACACAGCCTGTGCTCCACCTTGTTCTCCATAAGCCGTGGTTTCTACTTGCCGGGTGAGCCCAACATAGATCCCAGTCCTGAATTTCCCAGAACCATCTGGCTGCCTGAAAGCATCCAGCCCTCCCCTGGAACACTTAAGGAAGCAGGAAGGTTTATTGCTTCTTTAAAAACACAGAAGTAAAGCTTATAACTGTGATAGAGGAGGGTCAGGGAGCTGCGGTAGAGTGCTTGAGGGGAGATATGTAAGCTCAGAGCTAATTGAGGCATGGCTCCCTGTGGACTAGGGAAGGTTGTAGGTTGATTGGAACACCTGCAATCAATTAAGGCCCTGCTAAGAGCCTAATAAAACCCTCTGCTTCAGGCAGACAGGGGAGGAGGATAGGAGTTGGAGCAGTGAACAGTTGGAGGAGAGTTTGGAACCAAGACCACCCAGACCCTAGGTAAAGAGACACTTGACCTGTGCAGAGAGAGGGCAGGAAGCCCCACAAACTGAAGGGTAGGAGAGGGAAGTAGCCCAGGGGAAGGAATAGCAACTTTAGGTAGTTTACCGCTATCCTTAGGGCCCCTGGGCTGGGACCCAGAGTAGAGGGCAGGTCTGGATCCCTCCCTCTCCACTCCCCCTCCTCTAGGATACTAGTGGGGCAGTTAATACCCTATTCAGGGGCAAGAAATAGCTCCCTGAACCCCCCACAAGAAGAGAAAGCGCGGGACCCATCGTAACAGTGCCAGCAATTTGCCACAAACTTTAATCAGAGTTAATCATAACTTCAGTTCAAATACAGCACTGGGTTCATTTAGATTAAAAGTAAAGCAAATTTATGCTCAGAAGAGCATGGGTTAAGCGATACAAAGTAAAAAATAAAGCAAATAAATAAAGAGAACATTAGCATCCTACACCTGCTGCGTCCCGTGCACTGTACATAATAATTATATCCTATGACACAGCAGCTGAAAGCAGGAAGGCTAAAGCTTCAAGCTTTATTTGCTTACAAGCAAATAAAAGTGAAAACACTTTTCTAGCAAGATACAGTCTTTGTTCAAGAAGGTCTTTCTCTCACCCACAATCTTCCTTTCAAATTATTACTCACTGGCGTGGCTAGGACCCATCACAGAGATCAAATCATGTGGTTTCTTTGTCTCCTTAAGGTGAAGGATAATTTAGGGGTTTGCTCCCTCTTTCATATAGTACAGTGAACTTCTGAAATGTATTCTTCTGAAGATATCACCCCCCGCGCAAATACAATTCATTAGTTCATGCTGAGTAAAGAAGCCATGGGTTCTGGAGGATAAGGCTCCATGCTGGTTTCTCCTCTGCTGGTCATTGCTAAAGTGCAATTTATCTCTCCCTGCTGCCACCTATGATACAAATAAAAAGCCCACTGTATTTGGCTACACCTGATTTGAGGGGTCACCCTCTTTTTTCCTTTTTTTCTTTTTTTGGACAAAATCTGTTAATCCACTCCACCTGGCATGCCTGGTTTAAACACCTTTTAGTCACAGACTTCAAAGCATAATATCAATGAGTATCCATAATTTCACAGAGAGCAGTGTCATATATTTCACAATGATATTATTGACCAGTATAGTGGTAGTTTTCAAATGATACCTCACAAAGCATATTTTGTACAAAACATCATTGCATTAGTGCGTAGGGTGTGAATACACAGATTCTGCCTAGGGCCACATATCTCTGGTCAGTGGAGCATCAGCACATATTGGATAGTCCATATTCGATGTGAATCTTGTAAAAACTCAGTACAGTGGGAGGTTGACTTGCAGAATAGCCTCTGAGAGAAACCTGGGGTTTTAGCTATGAGTCATGTAGATAGGGGACAATCAAAAAGAGCTGGGTTGAAGGAATCTTGTAGAAGAGAAATAGAAACTCAGAACAACAGGTGTAGTTTTAAAAGTAGCAAAATTTAAAGAGAAAATCATACCTCATAATGATTTATTGCTGTTCAGACTGGGAGGCCCGAATCGACAGCCATGGGAGGATATTCTACGTGGATCATGTAAACAGAACAACAACATGGCAGCGACCCACAGCTCCTCCAGCCCCACAGATCCTCCAGAGGTCAAATTCTATACAGCAAATGGAGCAGCTGAATCGCCGGTGAGAATTGTTGTCAGTGATGATTATGTTTATAGTACCAAAAGTGTGCTTGGTATTTTACAAGCCAGTATGAGGACTAGGCCCCAACTGCCACCACGAGTAACTCTGCAGCGGCTTTCGTGGACCAGTGGGTCTCACTTGTGGTTCTTCTGAATGTCCATCTGAATCTGGATGCAGGCTACTACCATCCATGTTTCATTAAAGTTCCATGGCAACCTGGCCAAAAATAATGGGTAAGGAACCACAAAAAGTCAGGCCACAGAAGGCTATGAATAATCAGACATCCGTAGATTTTAGGCTGCACGGGAGAAAAAGCAAATAAAACAAGTTTCAGCAGTTGGGGTTTCCTAGAGCCAGATGAAGGATATATTCAACCTATAGTGTATGTAAATACCGTCTTGTAATTCTAGATATCAGAGTATTCGTCGAACAATGACTAATGATAGGCCTGAAGAGCACCCCCATGCCATTGATGGAGCTGGAGAGGATAGTGACTTCCATCATTCTAATGCAGGTAAAAGTAAAATTAATGTCTGTCAATGGAGAGTTCAGCCCATCGACCATTTAGCGAGAGCGAAATAAGGAGAACCCTACTTTCTGCCTGCATAGAACTAGATCACTGCTGGCTGTCGTTTACTGTCCTGTTTCTGCAGACTGTAGTTCAGCTTATTAGGACTTCTTCAATCCGCATATTGAAGAAGTGTGTGTGTGTGTGTGTGTATTTCAGCTTCTTTACTCACGTTAGGAAGCTATGTAAATGGCTCATGTAGCTCATTTGCATAAAAATGTTCTGCAGCTGCCAACATTTTTAGTTATTACCATTATTGATGGTGGCATGTAGTGAACACCACGTAGTCTGTAGCAATTCCTTTCACTCTGTTAATATGAATTTCCCCTTCTTCTTGATTTCTGAGCTCATTATCAATGTTGCTTCTGTTGCTAATGTCAGGGAAGATGAGCTTGTAGGACAGTTTGAATGAATTAAACTAGCAGAATTGTATCACTGGGAAGTAACCTGAATCCTCCATTTTGTCAGACAATTTCAAGTTTGAATTTCAGTGAGGTTTTTCCTTAATGAAGGTTTTTGCATTGTTAAAGTTAACTCCTTGAAGCCAACAGTCAGGGTCTCTCTCAATGCATAATTTCATTGTTGGTAATGGGGGTGCGGGAGGCACAGGGACTGCTGGAGGTGCCAATAAGTTAATTAGATGTTCCACTACTGACTTTCGCAAAAGAAGTGATGAGACTGTCAGCTGAGAACAAGGCAGCATCCCCATGATGGACGTACAGTGGGAGGAATTGAGGGGAGTACTGCATGAGCAGTAGCTCTAAGAATCTTTCTATCCTCTTATTCATCTCTCTTCTCTTCCATTTTTCAGAACTCCTTCAATGGTTGAAATATTTTTCTCCATATTTGTTTCAAATAGTACTTGTTTCCCATTCTCCCCTCCTTTATTATGTTCTCTATCTTTCTCCATTTGTGATTATCATTTTCTTTTCTTTTGTCACTCTTCCATCACTCCCAGCATTTGAAGTCCCTGTTCTTCCCTCAGCTTTTATTCCCACTTAACACCTGTGCTTTCCCTCTCCCTGTGTCCTCTATTAAGTTATATATTCTCATCTTTTAAAATATAGTGTTCTTTCTAATGGAGCTCATTTATCATTTATGGATGGCTGGATTTCCCAGAATTAGTGAGGAAGGATGACCCTGTGCATATTATCACACACACAAAAGAATGGGCTTGTGAAGGATGGAAGATGGCATGATTTTTAGTGGATGTGGGTACAATCACTGTGATCCCAGTCTATGTTTACAACCTCCGATATACTTTAAAATCTGTGTCCAAATGTCCTGTTTGTTTTAAAAGAGCCTTGCTAGTTGCCCTTTCTAGTTGAAAGAATATAGCAAATGATACCCATTGTTCCTCTCCGGTTCATTATATTTGTGAAAAATCAATACACAAGTTCAGGGGACACCCAAATGTTTATCATATTCATCTGGAAACATGGAACTGAAGTCAATTTCCTTACAAACCTTTTCTTTCCTCCATTGTATGAGCATTTTGGTTAAACGCTATACAACTGATCAGTGCTTCATTGCTGGCTGTTTTGTAATAGGAGAAGTGAAACCTAGAACAAATTACTTTAATTTTATTTGCACTGTACATATTCACATTGGTTGGCATTAGAAAAAAATCAGTATTTGTTTGCAGTTACAGCACAATGGTATCTGACATACCACAATTACCTTTTCCGTTTGTAGGAATATGGCTCAAATATCCCAAATGCCATTGCGTGGTGACTGTGGGTAAATATGAATTTGTAAGAGTGATGTATATCTTACATCAGAAACAGTTACAAAGTATTACTACACTGTTACCCTGGAAACCTCGGATACCTTCAGCAAATGTGCATTGATAAATTAGGATTATTTGAGATACTTATGGTAGGGAATGTTTTAAGAACCTGAGGGGAATGTCCATCAAGGAATTATCATGAGTGTAAAATGCAAATCACTGTAGTTGTTTGCAGTGAGGTTTTGTTTAAGGTTATTACTGAAAATCTTTGTCACTCACTTTGTTGTTAGATTTTCGAAGGGAGAATGTACTTCCTCACTCTACCTCCAGATCCAGGCTTACTTTATTGCTACAGTCTCCTCCGGTGAAATTCCTTATCAGTCCAGAGTTCTTTACAGTGCTGCATTCTAACCCTGTGAGTATAGTGTATGCTGACAAGTCATTTCATAAATATACATTGATAAATATGGTACATTTGTGGTTTCTGTATTTTTCTTATATTCAAAAATCTTACTCAATATTTGGAAACTAAGATGTGAAAAAGGAAAACATGTGATGAGCTACTCCATATGGGGCATTTATTACTTTACTATTCAAACTGCATATCCACGTAAACACTGTGGAAAACTGGCAGTAAGTATTAGCTGTTAACATAAGACTCAAGTCAAGGTTTCCGACTTCATCTGTGCTGAGGAACTGCAGCGTTTATTTGTTATGGTCCTGGTTCAGCACTGTATTACATTAGATGTTCAGAAAACTGGAGTGATGAAATGGCGAATCTTTTTCTGTGTTTTTTGTTTTTTGTTGTGGCATTTTATTTATTTATTTACAGTAGTAACTGTTAAAGAATCAATATTTACCTATTTACCATCATGTTATTTTAGATTCTTCAGTTACTGTGTACTTTACACACATTTAATCTCTGCATTATCAGATATCACTCTAGTAATGATAATAAATATTGACTTTGTAATGGTTACTACTATATACAGCATTGTAAGTGTACATGGCATTATACAATAGAGGGAAGGTGTCAAATACATCTCTGCCCTGAACAGCATACAATCTACAGACGTGACTGGATACAGTATACACTGGTAAGTGTATTCAGGCAGATATAGCAAATCCCACAGCTCTAGTGTATTCTTTTGGAGCTAGGTGTTATATAAAATCTGCCTCTGGAGACATTATAGTGTCTTCAGTTTTTACTTTTGTCTTATCTGTTTGCCAAATCTAACTGTTGCAAATAATAACTACTTTGCTTTTTACAACAGGTGGTCCACCTGTAAAGGGTAAAATACACCCCTGCAGATGGCCAGTTGTGTGCACTACTCAAGTTACACTATTTTTAGTATTTAGGTAGAGCATATTCATACTCACCTATTTTATATGAAAGTACATTAGAAATCAGTGAATAAAAGAGGCCTCTTGTGTTGTTTTCCCCCATATGTGATTTAAAGTTTTCCCTATTTATTCTCCAATGGTCTCTTTCCTAAATAGTTTTTCTTTTCAGTATTTTTTCCATGCACATTATAAATAGAAATAACGTAATGAATACTTCACTGTCTGCAAATACTCCTGTTAATAATTCAGTGACTTTAAACCTACTGGGCAGTGTTAGTTTTAATTGTATGGTATGTGTGTATCGTTCCAATCAGCTGCAGGGAATCTACCATGCACAGTTGCATCTTTAATTCATAAGGCAGAGATCTCTTCTGTATGATGAAAAGAAGCTTGTGTATTTCTGTGACTTTTCATTCTTTTTGTTTATGTAGAGCCACAATCAAACATGCAAGTTTCTTTTTAGAATCCAAGTAGGTCAAAACAATGTTAATGTAAATCCCAGGTGACTTTCCATTAAAAAATACAGTACCAAACTATAATACACTTTCAGTTGTGTTGCCAGATGATACAATGGCTACAGAGGAGATATTATTGTATATATATTACCCTTAAGAGAATACTTAGGAAGGCATTGTGAAGTCTCTGCAATTTAGGCCAATTTTACTGTTAGAAGAAGCAGTCATCACTACATCAATATCAGAGAAGTGGAATGCTGGAAAATATTGTTTGCACTTCATTGGGTGAATAGAGTCAGGTAATGAAGACTTCATGGCATTTCTGCTGCTGCTGCTGTACAGCTAGAAACAGCTTCCTTCAAAGTTTATTAGAGCTGCAAGCCATAAATTTACATTAGGAAGGCTGCCTTTGCAGGGAAAAAGATCTAAATACTTTTGTTTGATTAAAATATAGATACTTTGGAAAATGCTTGCAAGAATAGAACATTTATGATAAAAAATATTGGGAAGTGTTTATTTCATAATTGCTTTCCACTGTATTATTTTTTTCTTTAATGGCCATTCTTCCATATTTCTGACTATTTATCTAATGATCAGGGCCCCAGTTCAGCAAATCACTAAAGTACGTGCATAACTTGAAACATGTGAGCAGTCCTGTTGACTTCAGTGGGACTGCTCCTGGGCCAGGACCAGCACCCATTGAACTCAGGCTTAAGTGCTTTCCTGGTTTGGGGTTCAAGTTATCCACTCACTGGAACATACGTCACTCATCCAACTGTTGGACTGATGGTCTGTCTATGTAGATGTTTAACTTCTAATGTCCTTTCCTGAAATTATTTTATTATGAATTTTTCAGAGTGCCTACCGCATGTTTACAAATAACACGTGTTTGAAGCACATGATCACCAAAGTCCGGCGGGACACCCACCATTTTGAGCGTTACCAGCATAATCGAGATTTGGTGGGCTTCCTCAATATGTTTGCTAACAAACAGCTGGAGTTGCCGAGAGGTTGGGAGATGAAGCATGATCATCAGGGCAAGGTACCTGGAACACATATGTAACATTGGTTGCAGTTTGTCTTTGTAATGATGGGACTGAAGAATCTGCTCTTAAAAGGAGCAGAGATGCAGATGATTCTCCAAGAAGAGTGAGTACTATGGCTGAGGTTTTTTTTTCTTCCTCTCCCCTGCACAAAGTAGTACATCCTGTCTGTGCATTGTTGGGAAGAGAAACTGAATAACATTAACCATATGGAAAGACATTTAGTAGAGAATTATAACTTTTCTACAGGGACATCATTCACTTTT
Source organism: Dermatemys mawii (assembly GCA_007922305.1). Taxonomy (NCBI): domain Eukaryota; kingdom Metazoa; phylum Chordata; order Testudines; family Dermatemydidae; genus Dermatemys; species Dermatemys mawii. The sequence goes on from ML677340.1 coordinate 9,707,780, forward strand.
AGATTCCATAATGTGGTTCAAAACGTCTATAGAATGGAATTTATCATCATCCCTTACTAGTTTTTCTTTCTTAATTGCTTCTGGTGTTCCCAGCTGGTCCCCCATCCAAGTACTAAATAGACCCATTATTGATCAGTTTTGGAGATTAGATGAGATTGAATGCATTCAGACCAGGTTGGACTTAGGGAATACCTCATAAAATTAGATTTTGTGGGATTCAATGCTGGCCGTAAATATTGAGAGAAATTAATTGTTTGGAATGGTTGCATTGAAAAGTCTTCTAGATTTATGGTTATAGTTTGGCCACTTTGAAAGAATTAGGACCTTTTAACTCATCCTTTGAATTAGAAATGTTCATTGTCAGAAACGTTATTTTATTTATTTCAAAAGTAAGAATTTAAATTTGTTCGTTGGCTCCTACATTAATTTTCCTTTTTTTTTTTTTAAGTTGGTGTGATATTGGATCTGCCTCTTTCCATGGGAAAATGATATTATTGAATACTATTGAGGAGGGAGCAATTACAGTTACTTTTTGTATGACCGTGACATTTATAATTTTATATTCAATACACTAAGTAAACTAAAAGTAAATTGAAGCTACCACTGGAAATTTTCAGTGGCCTTACATTGTAAAAATGCTACCTAGAGTGGCATCTTCTCCTTTGCAGAGGTATAGGAAAGAATAAAAGTATATTAGAATTAACATGTGAGGGAGTGACAGTGATATCTATTTGGGTGAGAAATAAATGGTAATTAGGACTATAGAGAGACAAGGTAGAGGAGGTAATATCTTTTGTTGGACCACCTTCTGTTGGTCAGAGAGACAAGCTTTCAAGCTTACAGAGCTCTTTTTCAAGCCTGCGAAATGTATGCAAAGTGTCACAACTGAATACAAGGTGGAACAAATTGTTCAGCATAAGTAGTTCACAGAATTCAAGGGACCCTTCAAGGTGAAATGGCCTGTTAACACCTCCACAGTCATCGGGTGGGGCGGGGGGAGAGAATCTGGAAGGGAGGGGATTTAGTGAGTTATCAGTTGTTGCAATAAGCCATAAATCCAACATGTCTATTCAAGCCATGATTTTTATTGTCTAGCAAAGTTATAAATGTAAACGCCCAGATATAGAGTGATCACTTTGTTAAAAGTGTTCACCCACAAGTAATACAGTGTTTTTGTCTTTTATCATTGTGTGAGTTCATTTCAGGAGAATAGTGATTGTCTGCTTTGACCTGCATAGTTGTTGAGACATATAGTATGCTGTAGGAAGTACATCACATGCTGTGATAGGCATGTGTAGAACTCAAGGATCTTGAAAGGTGTGTTGATTGCTGTAACAATGGAGACATGTCTGCAGGTTTTGTGTCTGTTGGTCTGGCAGGGTCTGGTGCTACTTTGAGCTGAATCCTGGTCTATGGGGAGCTTGCTTCTGATGATGACCTTGGTGAGGTTGGGGGTTGTTCGAAAGCCAGAGAAGGGTTTCAGGAAAGATTTCTTTCAGGAAGTGGTTGTCGTCAAGTACGGGTTGTAACTGTTTAATGATGCTTTATATGGGTTCCAGTGTGCGCTGGTAGTTGACAAGTAAGAGTGTGATAAACCTCCCTCCAACCATACACCCTAGCTATGACCTTTTGACTCCACACTGGAACCAGTAGGTGGTATTATTAAACAAGTACAGACCATACTTGATGGGGACCACATCCTGAAAGAAATCTTTCCTGAACCCCCTCTTCTGACCAGTAAGCAAGCCCCCAACCTTTCCACGCTCATCATCAGAAGCAAGCTTCCTACAAACCAGGACCCACCAACTCCAAGCGGCACCAGACCCTTCCAGAACCTGAAGAAGAGCTCCGTGTAGCTTGAAAGCTCATCTCTTTCACCAACAGAAGTTGGTCCCACAGAAGATATTACTTCAATCACCTTGTCTCTCTAATATCCTGGGACCAACACAACTTCAACTAAACTGCATACAACAATTAGGACTATAGTCTGACTAAGCCAATAAGTGCCTATGTCTATAATTCTTGGCTATGTTTAGCCATGAATGTTTGTGTGTCCATATGTGTAATGTACTTGACACCTGAAAGGAATACACACAGACTCTAAAATGAAGTCAGGAAATATGCTCAAGGTATGTTGTCTTCTTGGATTCGTTACTTAGCAGCTTTAAGAAAAACATTGTGTAAAAATGGTGGGAGAGAGACAATTTTTTTTAACATCCTTTTTTTCCCCCTTGTCTCCCTCTTTCTTCCTTTTCCTCTCTGTCTTACTGAGCTCTTTCCCTTAAATTTCCCGGAGCCCAGTTCTCTCTCTGAAGAATATGAGTACTGTAACTCCGTTTCGAGTTCTGCAGGAGCTACTCATATGCTCCAGAGGGAGAATCAAACCCTGGATTTCTGTGTGTGGTACTTGGTGATCGTGATTAATACAGCTGTAATAAGACATAGAGAAAGCACTGAATAAAGCCTCATAGGAAGCTCTTTATTTTGAAGTATATTTTTCTGTGCCCTACTTCAGGATTGCTGGTTCTCACCATTTTGAACTGGCTTTTCCACAGCTAGTACTTGCTTCCTCGGTGACCAGTGAAAGATGAGTCAGTAGAAGAACTTATTCAGTACAGTAGAGGAATTGTGGCATGTGTATGACCTAAATGAGGGCTTGGTTGTCCTAAATTGTACCATATGTGTTGCTTGTCCAGTATTGGATAATGAGAAAGGGAGAGTTTTACTTGTGCCACAATGCATAAATATATCTTCTATGTGCCGTAGTACTTGTGCTGATGGTGACCACCTCATCTGTGTTCTGCTACAATCAAACAATGCTCTTTCATTTTTCACCTGCTGTCACCTTACAAATATGTTTAAGCATAATAAAAAGCAACACATATCTCATGTGCACAAGTGAATTCTGGGATTTATGTATCTTGTGATATAGAGGATGAATGACTGAGTGGGACCCTGCCAGTTAGAAGCTATATGGCAGGGGTGGGCAAACTTTTTGGCCTGAGGGCCACACGGGGCTTCAAAATTGTGCAGAGAGCCGGGTAGGGAAGGCCCTGCCCCCTATCTGAGGCCCACCCATTTCCTGCCCCCTAACTACCCCCCTCAGAACCCAGACCCATCCAACCCCCCTTTCCTTGTCCCCTGATCACCCCTCCCAGAGACCCACCCCAATCTAATTGCCCCCCAGGAACCCACCCCCAATATAGCCCCCCTGCTATCTGTTCCCTGACTGCCCCCTTCTGAGACCCCCCGCACCCTAACCACCACCCCCGCTCCCACCACCTAAGTCCCCCTCCCACCTTGCCCCAACTGGCTTATCTACTCAGCTGGGCGCGGGGCCCTGCAACTCACAGCGCTCCACCCGGCCGTGTGTCTTGCCCTGCTCTGCCCAGAACCCCGGGCCGGGAGTGCGGAGTCTTGTGGCAAGACGCGCTGGGCCCAGCCCCCCCCCCCTCCCCCCCCCGGCCAGGAGTGCGGGGCCACACAGCTTGCCGCGCTTGGCTGAGGGTTGGGAGGGCAGGGCCATTGGCCCCGCCCCCCCGGCCCAAGCTCGCAGGCCAGATGAAAGTGGCCGGCGGGCCACATGTGGCCCACGGACTATAGTTTGCCCATGTCTGCTGTATGGATATTTTTCTTGATGACACAAATTGTTAGGCCAGAGACAGTGAAGAAGATTAAAGTGTTTTATTTCACAGGCAGCCACTAGAGCAAAGAGACAAAGAATGGAACAAGTGGGCTTTACTCCACAGTAGATGCTGATGTTTCTTACCTCTGTGCAGTTGGTTGCGAACTGAGGTCCATTGGTAGAACTCTGTGGAGAAGCTTAGGCAGAACTTGTTCTGAAGTGCCTGGCTCTAAACTAAGCAACCTTCTCATTTTAAAAAAAAATAGATCTATCCTGGATTTTCAAGCAAATCATACATAGAAAATCAGTGTATAAACAGAAAACTAGGGTATAAATAGTTTGTGATGGCAGATGTTAAAATAAGGTTGAACATTGATGAAGTAAAGTATTTAAACAAGGGTTCACAGCCTTTATTTGAAATAACTTCTATTTAAAAATGCATAGCTCTTTGAGAGGGGAAGGGATTTAATTTTTGGTCAAACCAAAATTCTGTCACTTTGCACAACTATTGTAAGTTTTCTGGCTATACCTTGCCAGGACCAGTGATAGGAGTTTCTTTAAAATTAAGATGTTTTTTCTTAGGGTGGTTTGTTTTGTTTTGTTTTTTTTGTTTTTAAGTGTGCTCAGCTCAGTTTCCAGGTGGGGTCAGCATCCAGATTAGCCCAGAGCTTTGAAGTTCAACTGATTTTCTTTAATGAAGCTTCAGCATAGTAAATCTGCAATTTATTATAGACTGCTGCTGGCTGGCATAAAAGCATTCATGCTTAATTAGACATGATCACCCTTAATATAATCTTTAAGCATCATTTAAGTGAGTTCAAAAAAGCATTACATGCTGTGTTAAATGGCTGTGTTTAATCAGAGAATTGTGCATCTGTAATGTAGGTCTAAACAAGTAACTTTTCTTGTATCAAATCAATGTTTTTATTTGTTTTTCTAAATATACTCTATTATAAGGTTGGTACATTGAAGTCAGCCTTTGGAATGTTATCTTGCTTCATTCAAAATACAGATAGATAAGGTTGGATAAAATAGATATCAGCGCCTGGAAAGAGTTACTAGACACTTTCTAGTAAGAGAATTAAACCTATTAGCCGGGGCATAGATACCAAAGATGACATGGCCCATTCCCTCTGCCTCCTTGCAGAAATTTAAAAAGCCGATATTGAAATGGGTAACACAGGTTCCATCCTGCTTACAAAGTAGTTTAGTATTCTCTAATACCTGGATCCTGTGCAGCCAAGTGACATCACTATTTGGTGAGGTGGATACCACCAGTCCGAGGCTCAAACATTGCCATTAGCAAAAACATTTCAAAATTCAACAGAGAAACATTATGCTTAACTTATACATTTGTAGATATCTCAGCTGAAGTTTGTCTCATCCCAGACACCAACTTGTGAGGCATATCTCTATTTAGCTCCAGTTTACCAGACAGCAGCTTGACAATCCCCACCATAGTAAATAATACTACTTCAGTAGCATGACTCATATGTTCTGTCTGTCTACTTTCATATGGCTTCTAAGAGGAACTCTGATTTCATCTTCAAGTGATTGCATACGTCAGTTCCACTATGGGGTGTGTGTGCGCATGTCTCATGCTCTGGTAAAAGAAAATTTTCTGTAATAGGGATGGGCAGGCAGGTGCCCTACCTTACCTCATGCATGGAGTCAAGGATATAGCGGTTCCTTTTTTACCATCTGTGGTTGGAGCATGTTGTTGTACTTTGTTAATGGTTTTTTCTTTTAAATGTGTATGTAGTTAGTGTATAATGTACCATAATAGTTAGTGGTACTCGTTTTTTATCCAGTTGGGTTTTTTTCTTAAAGTTCATTTTTAATTGTTTTGGCTTGTCCAGGTTTTGCTTCAGACCAGGGGAGTTTGTGCAGCCTTCAAGAAGCAGCAGCAAACTACAGTGTAAAACGGCCTCAGGCTTCTGGGGCACATGGCCACTTGTACATATGTGACGCACACAACAAGATCCATCTCTTGTGTATGCAGGCATGGCTAAAATCTGTCTAGTGTCCAGAGGTCCAACACCTAGACAAGCTGGTATGCATCCCAGAGTATTGTCATTCCTGGATTGGTGGATGCCCCCAGGCATTGTGTTCAGGGCAGTCCCATTCTTACCTGTTCTCCCCTTAATGACTTTTGTAAACAGATGCTTCCATCATGGCGTGAGGAGCTGCAAGCTCAGGGCCTGTGGTCTATTCTCATGGCCAGGCTGCACATAAATGTTCTCAAACTGTGAAGCAGTGTGCAACGTTCTGAGCATGTCAGCAGTTCCTATCACCCATTGAGGACAGGTGTTCACAGGGAGCACCTCAGCTATGTTTTATGTAAACAAGCGCCAGATCTAGCAACCTGTGTCAGGAGGCAGTCAAGCAGTGGAATTTCTGTATAAGAAATTATATAACTGTCAAGGCTGATCTAAGCAGAGACCACAAACTTTTTCTCAGCCCACGAATTCTAATGTGTCCATATTTTAAGTAGTGGGAATTCCTACGGTAGATATGTTTGCAACATGGCAGAACAGGATATGCCCCTACTATTGTTCCATAGCTGGCTACAATCAGGGTTCCATATCAAATGCTTTCCTATTTACATGAAACAATGATATACTATATACTTATCCACCAATACCTCTCATTCCCAGAGTGATATTGAGGAAGGATGATCCTCATAGCCCCAGCCTGACCAAGACAACCCTTCGATCTGCACAGGCTGTTCCTTACTTTTCTAGCTAGTCGAGGACTATAATCTTATAAGACCACAAGTCAGGTGTTGCATCTGAACTCAGTAAAGTGCTTCACTTCAAGAGTTGGTTTCGTGCTGGTTAATGCCAGAAGTGGCACGCTGTTCAGCAGCAATCCAGAATATTCTGCTCAGAGTGGTAGACAACCTTCCACACCGTAGCTTACTTACCATAAGTGGAAACACTTCTCCATGTGGGTGGCCCACCGCTGTGTGTCTCTTAATCTTCTGTCTAGAAGATTTTTGACTGTTTTCTACACCTTAAAGAGTCAGAGCTGTATGCAATGTAGTTGTAACTGTGTCGGTTCCAGGATATGAGAGAGACAAGATGGGTGAAAGACAAGCTTTCATGATCTGAAGGAGAGCTCTGTGTGGCTGTCACCAACAAATGTTGGTCCTAGGGATGTAAAAGGTTAACCGGTTAACCTGCCTTAGCCGTTAACCCTGGGCTGGCTGGCCCACTGACAATAGCACCATGCCCGTCCAGAACCATGCCGCCTGGCCTGAGTGGCCCTAGCTGTGCTGCCCGACCAGAGCCGCGCCCTCCGACTGGAACGTGCCCAGCCGCATCGCCCAGCACAACATGCCACCCGGCTAGAGAGGCCCCAGCCATGCGAGCGGATCGGCCCCAGTCCCAGCCACACTGGCCGGCAGGATCAGCCCCACCTACTTAATTGGTTAACTGTTCAAACAACATATTTTAATCATTTAAACGGTTAACTTTTAAAATGGTATTTACATCCCTAGTTGGTCCAGTAAAAGATATTAGCTCTAAGAGTCAGATCTGGCAGTCAGCTTGATCAAGGTGCACCTGGCTGCAAATCCTGTACGTCACTCTCATATTGCTAGAAGGACTGTGTTCACTAATCCCATAGCAACCAGATTCTTGAAATGATTTGCCCACTTTTGGGGGATTTGGCCCTGCCTTAGGACTTGAATTCTTTAGGCTCTTGTGGGGCTTCCATTCAAGTCCTTAGTCTCTTGTTCAATGTTACATCTTTTGGCTAAAGTACTCTTCTTGGTAGCCATCACCTCCACTATCAGCCAGTGTACTTAATGGTCTTTTTTTTCCAAAGCTACACACTTAGAAAAATGAACAAAAGCAGCATACTCTGGATGTGTGCCGAGCTCTGGGTTTTTATCTGGATAGAACAAAACTCCTGCAGGTTTCTTGTCAGCTCTTGGTTTCCTATGCAGAGCAATGAGAGGTCATCCTGTGATAAAACAGACTTTCTACATGGATTACCAGCTGCAATTCTATGTGCTATAATGCCAAACTTCTGACACCTCTTGAAAAACTGACAGTGCATTCAACTACTGGCTTCGTGGGAAGGGATGCTATTGTTGACATTTATAGGGTAGTGATGTGTATGTACCTCTGCTAGATGTTATGAGATTATAACTGCCTGAAGGGGTGATATGAATGTTGGGAAAGCATTCAACAGTCCCTCTTCAGATGAGACTCTGAGCCCCATCTCCATTGAATACAGCTTGGGAGTGACCTCCACTGGAATGGACGAATGTAATCACCTGAAAAAGGAAAAACTGTTACTTACCTTCTTGTAACTGTTGCTCTTCAAGATGTGTTGAATATATCCATTCTGTGACCTACCCTCCCTTCCCAGCACATCAAAGTCTATCAGTGATTCTCATGCAAAGGAAGTAGAGAGGTTGGGGGAGGGAAGTGAGTTCCACCTTTTATATCTTCAGATCCAGGCACAAGGAAGCCAGGTTACCCTTACATGTACCGCCAGGGAAAACTCTCCGGCACTGGTGCATGAAATCTCTACACCCACGCACACCATAGACTGGAGATGTGCAACACATCTTGCAGAACAACACTTACGAGAAGGTAGGTAACCATTTTATTCCTTAACAGCCAAAACTCACAGCTGAGGGGAAGGCTGTCAGAATTGCAGGGCAGCCAGCTGGGGCAGGAGCAGATGCAGGCTGGAGCAGGGACATGAGCTAGAGCAGAGCAGGCTGGAGTGGGCATGCACCCAGGAGCAGTAGCACAGGCAGTCTGTCAGAACTACTAGCGCTCCTGGCCAGGAAGTGACATTGAACAGACAGGAGACACTGCTTCCCCTGGGAGCTGATATATCTGTTTGGGGATCACCTGGGTAGATGCTCAATCTAGATCTTCTTCTCCCACTATAGTGGTACATGTATCCTTCATGGTGTCTGAAAATCCCCAAAAGCATGAGAATGGCAAGGAAATGACGCCCAAGTGTGACACTAAAAGTGGAACAAGTTTAAATATCTTGGAATAGAGAGGGGGTTTTCTTGCTCTAATTGTATCGCAGCTTGAGGCTTTTTGGGTTTAGGACCCATAGGGTAACCAGACAGCAAGTGTGAAAAATCAGGACCGGGTTCGGGGGTAATAAGAGCCTATATAAGAAAAAGACCCCAAAAATTGGGTAATAGGAGCTTATAAAAGAAAAAGACCTATAAAATCGGGACATCTGGTCACCCTAAGGACTCATGATCACGTGACTCTGTCTCAGCAAATGGCTAACCAGTCGATACTCGTCATTTCTTCTTATCCCAGGAAACTATAGGGCCTGCCTTGAATTCCTTTTTTATATTTTTGGCATTGTCTTTTCTGTATCCCTGTCGACTCTCTAAGTTGGCCTACCTAGAATAGCTCTAGCTGAAGGATGGTGAACATGCCTTTTAACCTATAATTACATTGTATCCTCGAACATAATGGTATGCTTGACATGTGTACACACCCCATCTATATTTAGAATTATATGCTAAATAGCTTGTTAAAGTGCAATGTTGTTGCCACTAAGTGACCTTCTTTTAGATGCATATAGATGAAATGAACTGGTGAATGTGCTGTCATAACTTCTGTTAGACATTTAAAGTCTCAAAGCAGTTACTGGAACCCAGATCCTCCTGTGCTTTAACTCTCACATATTTTCTCTCCCGCCAGAGTACTTACTGCAGGAAGGTGTAGTTAGGAAGGTCCTAAGTTGCAATGAATGTTGACTCTGAAATCTTTTTTTCTTTTTTAGGCTTTTTTCGTTGACCACAATTCCCGCACTACCACGTTCATTGACCCACGGCTTCCCTTGCAAAGTAGCAGGCCCACTAGTGCATTAGTGCATCGACAGCACTTAACCAGACAGCGCAGCCATAGTGCTGGTGAGGTAAGTCTGAACTGCTCTTCGTGCTACTTAGCTAACAAGGATTTCAGGATCATCCAGTTTTCACATCATTCCATTCAAACATTATTTTGTCAATAGTTTAATAAGTCCACCGGTGTGGTATCCACCTACAAACAAAAGATGTTCTTACCTTTTGAAAAGCCAGTGATGGTCTTTATTGTACAAGGAAATGTCTGATTTGATTATGCTAATAATCTGATAGGATTTTATCTGCTGCTGTTAAATGGTAGTAACTCCATCAAACCACAGGAGGGCTCTTGAATACAGATTTCTTCACCAAACAACAGTAGCCTGTTTTTTTACTACCACAGGCAGTTTACACTGACCAGGGAAGAGACAAAGCAAGTAGGTGATTTAATTTAGAAAAACAAGTTTGTGTGCATGCATGCCTGAATATTATACTGTTTTCCCATGGTACTATAGACCAAAAAAGGTAAAAATTCTTCTTACCACTGACAGAATATCAGATAGTTACATTTTATGGTCCATATGACATCACACTAGTAATAATAATAATATAACTTTTTTAGAACATGGATTCTAAGTAGAAATGCTTAAAGCCCCTCATCTATAATATAAAAAAATTCTGTATTTGGGTTCTGATTACAAAGCTCTTGAAATGTATTGTTTTCACTAGAAGGCTTTGAGCCAATTATGTCATGACTATTTAAGAGTTTTATATTTATATGCATATGCAAATACTGTAGGCTCGTTCCTTGACTATAACGAGTTTATCTTCACTGCAGTTGAGGAAGGGGGTGGGGAAGATGGTTCCAAGCCATCTTTTCACTCCCCTCATTTAGGTCTGGTCAGGGACCAACACTGCACTCAGTGTACTTTAGAGGAGCTAGAGGGCTGCTAATTTATGCTGTCTGTGAGTAGCCACTGTGGGAGATGAGGATCTGGCAGAATGCTCCCTTACTCCTAGCATGGATTTTCCCTGCTTCCCACCCCAACGTACCTTACTTGTGGACCGCTGATGACAACCTGAGAATTCCCCTGCAGTGGGGGAAAACCTGTTTAGAACAGCCTTCTGCCCTCTATAGTCTGATACGATCTCTAATAATATGATACAGTCTGTAATTACATTATCACAAACTATTTTTTCTTCCCTGCTTTGTTCAGTGCACAGAGTGGAGAGGGACTAGGGCAAAGGATTGCAAGAAGTTAAGACGTTTTCTTTACTTAGGGCACTGAACTGGGACTTGTGAGAGCTGGATCATTTGATCCTGACTTTGCCACAGACTTACTGTGTCATGTTATGTCACTGTTATCCTGTATATGCATAAGGGGGTTGAATTAAAGTTGTGTGAACAATGTTAATTTTGGCATTTTCTAATTTTTGGGTACTTGATCTTTGCAATGATGTTTTAACCTAGTCTTTGGTACATAGTGCCAACTACAACCCCTTTTAGGGTCTTAGCGTCTTGCAGGATGGGTCTTTATACAGTACCTATTATAGACAGAATACAAAATAATATTTGGTGATACAACTTTTTATTAGCTCCAGTTTGGGCATTTCTCAAAAGTGTCTAAACCAGTGGCTATGCAGGTCACCTCGAAGTACTATTAATACAATATTTATAGCAGTACACATCATTGTTTAATTTATGTGGTATTTTGGAGAGAATTTACTTTACAAAAATATTTTGAACTTTAACTTTTTTATTGGCACAATTATATCCTGATACCCATCAAGCTAGGTTTTCTTGGTTACCATATACTGGCTTTCATTTTTCTTTGGGTGCCGGTCACTATGTGTATTCCATATGTGGGTATGTGTGCCCACCGTGCTTCTGAGATTGAAGATCCCTAGCAAGTAGGGCCTGTTGGTTTGCACTGGCACATTCGCTCTTCTTGTGCTCTGAACCAAGGGTGTAAGTGGCAATGCAGATCAAAACCTCTCCAGTTCCTTCCCACCACCGCATGGTCTGAGTAAGAATCTTCTCTGTATCATCTATCCCTGTTCCTTCTCAGTGAGTAGTGAACACCAGCACTACTTTTACTGCCTTAGAAAGGCTCACATCTCTGCTTAGTGCAGCATCTGTCACTCCTTCCCTCCCCAAACCTGTGAGGATTGAAAGCTCTAGGTTAGAGAGAATCTCCTGGAGAAGGCCATGAGACCTCAGTCAGATATGGGCTGGGTAGACCTCCCTGTACACCAAACTAAGTAGACAAGCAGCATCCCTCCAGAAACGAGCTCAAGAGCTTAGGCAACAACTGTGAAGACTAAAGAGTCCCTTCCTAGAGTCTCATGAGATCACAGGGCACTCTCACAAGCATAAGGATGGATCCTCTTCAGAGGCTGTTCCTAGAAGAAAAGATCCCTCACAAACTCTTTCCAAATTGGGTGAGTCTTCAAATGCAAATACTAAGGACTTAGGCCTGCTTCATTCTCCTCAACATGAGTGAAGGAATAAGAATTTGTTTGGTACTGACTTTGGTCTGATGCATAAACCAAAGGATTGGCACCCACTGGCGCAGTCTAAGAACTCCAGACTAAACTCAGTACCAGTACTGGCCGATCTCCAGATGTACTGACATCCACTATAACCAGGGAGCCGCCGGATCCCTCAGTCCCATCCACCAATATGCCCTGCACTCTATGATGGTGCAAGGCCCATGTCTCCCTAGAAGATATCTTCACGCTCCCCACTCCTCTCCTTTGGGGCCTGACCTTATCCAGCAACAGCATCACATTGGAGGAAGAAACTACATTGAAGACAAAAGGTCAATCCCCTGTTCCCACCAAGAGCCAGATTGCTTGTTTACAGGTACTGATGGCTCCAATGGTTGAACAGAACTTACCTTCTCATTGGCAGTGTTGAAGGCTCCAAACAAACCATCACATACACATAGAGAGGCTAGTCTTGAGAGAAGCTCTAGCAGATCTGTATTCCACCCCATTCAGGGGATTGATGGTACCCAATGCTCTGCCCTGACCAGCTGATCCTTCATGCTGGCGTAGTTGGGGCACCAGGAATCCTTACATTACACACAAGATCCATGCAAGAATCCTACCTATCTTCTCCTAGCTGACACTAACCGTCTCTGTTAGAATCTGAGGGAGAAGAGATTGTGATGGATTCAATGGTCCTGATGGCTGTCACTTCATCCTTTCCAAATGAGGCTATTATTCAATCTTCCCACATTATTCCATCTTCAACACATTATTCCATCCCAACTTGATGATCACAGGCCATATCAAGAGCTCTTACAGCTATCTTTCGTTTCTTAAAAGCACTACATCAGCGATCTAATCTCGCATCTAAACAAACTACACTAGTTAGAGGAAAACTAATGCTTAATGGAAAAAACCCTCAAAATATTTTCTTTTAACTTGCCTATTCAAAAGTGTTGATTTTTAACATCCAATCTTATTTTAGTTTGAGAACCCCTAAAACAAAACAACATTTTAAGGAAATTTGTTTAATCAGAAGAGGAACTAGAACACCTACTGGGTGCTAAGTACAACAACGATCAACTTTATACTTTCCAGCAATTCAATATCTACAAAGGAAAAGGTTCTTCCTTTTCCCATAGAGAGAGTATTATTCAGAGAGCACAAAAATGTTGGGAGAAATCTCAGGGCTTTTAGTCCATTATGGTTCTAGAGGCTAGACAGAGCACTGTAATGCAGCATTGAGATTGTTTGCTCTTAGGGAGAGAGATCTTGGGAATACAGTCAGATCCTGTATCTGTATGTGGAGGGGTTCAGCCAGTACACATAATGGCTCAGTGGGATGAAAAGGAGGTTGAGAAAATGGCATAGTAGTAGTAACAATAATAATTAAAAGGAAAAGAAGAATGCTAATGCAACAAGATCAAGCTCACAAAAGCCAGAAAATTTAAGAAGTTGCTCTGACATTATGGTCACTACTAGAAATCGCTTTAAAGTGTCACTTTTCTGTGAAAAATAATTCTGTAGAAATAACACTTTCTTGCTCCCCATCCTGAATTCAGAGTCCTATCTGCTCTCTTTGGTGATGCAAAATAGGTTTGTTGCAGTGCTTTTTACTCGTGTGTACCCTGCAGAACCCATACAGCTGAAAGAGAGTGAGCTGGATTCTAGTGCTTTTCTTAGTCATCATGAGAATTGTTTCGAATCTGTTAGATCTAGGACATGATGAGGAAGGTTCATTTGTTTTTTGCTTGGTGCTGACTATAATTACTACTGTGCTTTTAGGTAGGAGAGGATTCCCGTCATTCAGGACCACCAGTTCTACCAAGACCGTCCAGCACGTTTAATACAGTCAGCAGGGCTCAGTACCAGGACATGGTTCCAGTGGGTATGTCAGGACTTGGAGTTCTCTTGAGGGAAGGGTACTTGGATTTAACTGTGCATGTCAGTATACACTGCTGGGTTTTTCTTATTTTTGCTTTTCCTGTATGTTATGGCTAACTCTATCCATTATCACTCCCTATCATGGAATTTCAATTTGTGTGTGTAATAGTGAAAAACTTCTAGGCATGACCAATTTATTAATACCAAAATGTTTGCTAGTTAATGCAAAGGGTTTCTTGCATTACATTTTCTAATTAACTTCCGTTCAGGAGTAACTAGAAGAGTTACTAGAAGAGACAAATAGAGGACCAGACTCTGTATTGACCTAGACCCTATGTAGTCCCATTAATTTCAATACAAATATTAGTATTTTATTTTACAGGGCTTCCATGAGGTGTGAGTCACCTTAGAATTGGTCAATAGCCTAAATTTTGTTCTCAGTTACAGACACACAAACAAGCCTTTTGACATCAGCACCACTAAGAAAATAATTTAGTGTGCTGAATAAACAGGCATTGTGCAAAAAATCATGATTGATTAATCTGCTTGATCTTTGTTCAGTAGCACAGTAACTTGACAGTCACCACAAATTTAAACTCCTTTCACTTGCTATGGACATTGCATATTTTTCAGGTTCAGCATTTGGTGGTGATTTGAACAAAGATACTTTTAATTTTTATTTAATAATTGACAGTGGAATGGGCACAAACACTTTGAGTGGGCCCTCACTTCATAGATGGAGCCACTTTAGAGACACAAGTAAATATAAAATGTTTATGTAGTCCTTTTCTTTGTAATAGAATAAACAATACAAATAAATACATAAACAAAAAGATGGCCACTGCCAACCACATTTCAATAGCTTTTCATTACTTTTAACTGTAATATTTGTCAGATCTTCTTAGAAGTTTCACTAGTGACTGCATCTTACTCCTATATAGCACAATACAAGTTGTCTGCCAATCTGTCCAGCAGTAGGATTGATGTTGTCATCAGAAATGTGTGCAACTATGTAAACCATGTGTGTTCAAATATATGCTGCAGAGCAGGAAGAGAAAATGATGCACTATGTTTTGATGCAACACATCATAACCATGGGTATTTGGAAGGACATTGTAGTTCCCAGTTACAGATCAGGGAGGGTTATAAAAGCATATGATAGTTTTATCTGGCAAGAAATATTCTACTACTATTTGAAGGGAGGTCAAATTGCTGTACGAACATTGACAGTGTCCTTATGAATTTTTTGATTGATCATTTTATTCCTTTCTCAATCTGATGTTACAAAAAAGAAGAGGAATAAAATCTGTGAAGCCTTGAGTCTCTCTTGAAAACAAAAATAAGGAAATTCACCATTAAAGCAGAAAAGCTGGCCAATACACGTCATTGGGTAACATAAGGGTTTAGAACTACAATACCTAGGCAAAGTGACATGGGTTAAGGCTGGCATGGAAGCCTAGATTTTCAGCCTTATGTGTGAAGATATTACTTTTCTGAGACTATCAGATCCTTAATATGAGTAAAACATAATTATTTTTCAGAATAGTGAGCCAGGGAGAGGAGAAGCAAAACAAAAATAGCTGCACGTTAATGTGCAGCCAATAAAAAACACATGTAATTTACTATTAAGCGTGAGTTTCTGTTTTCACCTCGTCCTGTAAGTCTAAGAAATAAAGTAGTATAGAAAATAAGGCCCCTTATAATTCATTCATGGGGATATATGTTCCAGGTTGTCATGAGTTGGGGGTGTATGTGATAAAATATTATAATACTCTGAATTCTTCAAAAAGGCACATTAACATCTGATAGTGTTTTAATCCAAAATTGTATTTGTAATAAAGCAGGCCATGTATATCCAAATTCAAAAATCAGCCCCAACCTTTAGGCTAAAAATGTAATGAAAAGATTGTATTAATGTAGTAAATAAAAAGATTATGAATATAAAGACATAATTCCATTTTTATGCAGAAGTTACAAATGCACCTGTTTGCAGTAAGCTGTTTTTGGTTGTCACTTATAGCCTACAATGACAAGATTGTCGCATTTCTGCGACAGCCCAATATCTTTGAAATCCTGCAAGAGCGTCAACCAGATCTTACCAGGAATCATTCACTCAGGTAATGATGTTGATTCTGTTCTCCAGCTTTACTTTCAACTGACAGTCCCGTTCAGAACAGACCATCAATTAGTATTCTTTTTTTCTGGCAAAGTTTACAGTATTTTTTTTTAAAAAAAGGTCACACTGCTGGCTTGCTGGATGTCCATTGGTCATTTATAAACTTAAACCTCTCGTTTCTCCTTTCTCCCCCACCTGCCTCTCCCACCACCCAAAAATCCCCCAAACCTTGTGTAATTTCAGCCTGTCAGAAGGAAGCTCAATCAAAGAATTGCAGGAAATATTCCTTTAATGTGCTGTTACGTAGTGGCCTTGGACCTTTGCAGTAATACAGTTATGCTCTTTCAGGATCTTGCACGCATGCATCCAGCCTGTCTGCTGCAAGGCCATAAATAGTGCACGTTAGTCTCTTCTCCGTGTCTTCTCATTTGATTCTCTGTTCAGCTTCTCAGCCATCCTCAGGTGGTGTCCCAGTGGGGCAAGTTTTCCCATGACAGGGAGGATTGCAGGGAGGAAAAAAAGGAATAGTGGGAGCAAGTGGATCTGTCCTTTTTCTTTCCCTCCCTGCTCTTCCACTGCAAGTGTGACCATAGGCACCTCTGTGCAAACCACAGCTCCTCAAAAGATACCTGGCTCCTCCCCCTGTTCTTAAACTGCAACTTGACAAGCTGGTCTTATCTTCTCTGTTCCCTTAGCACTCTTCCTAACTACATTAGTGCATGTGGCCTGGCTCCCAGAGCCATGAGTGAACTTTGCCATCACCAGCAACACGTAGCCATGGGCAACCAAGGAAGTGGGAAGAGAATGTGTGCGTGCGAATAATAATTCTCAGTGAGGAACAGGGAAGAAGAAAATACTGGAAACAAAAAGGGATGGGAGAAGCAAACCCATGCTAAGCAGGTAGGCAGGGGAGAAAATGAGCATAGATGGACAACTCAGGATGCTGGGGCATGGAGCAAGGGGAATGGGAGCTGGAAGAGGAGGTTGCCAGCCTGCCATTCCATTACGAAGACAGAGCATCAGGGGAAGAAAGTTGAAACTACTGACGTAGGATATCTCCAGAAGTCACAGAATCTCACCGACAGGCAGGCAGGCAAGATGTGGCCATTGATGGTGTTGAATATGTGTGGGTGTATGAAGCATTCAGGTAAAAAGGCATTGATTGGGGCCCTGCTCATCTTTCTTGCTATATACTGTAGGGTTCTTCCTAAACCTAGAGTTGGCCCTGCTTTTTTGGATAAGTTCAGTCAGCAATATCCATTTAGCATGTTTACAGTTGCACATTTTGAGAGTTCCACAGATGGTTTAGGAACAGACCAGTTTAGTTCTTTCACAACCCCATGACATACACAGTATATTATGAAAGATCCTTTATAATATTATATGGTGGTTATGGTATTTTATAGCACAGACTCTCTATATAGCTGATACAGGGTAAAATTCACCCTGGTGCAGAGGGTAAACACAAAGCCACCCAGTCCTTCTTACTCATGTACTTAATTTTAAGAGCATGAGTAGTCCTACTGATGTCATTGGGATTACTGATGTGCATAAATTAAGCATGTAGTTAAGTGCTTTGCTGGACTGAAGTCAGAGGGTTTAGCACAGGGGTAGGCAACCTATGGCACGGGTGCCGAAGGTGGCACGTGAGTTGATTTTCAGTGGCACTCACACTGCCTGGGTCCTGGTCACTGGTCTGGGGGGGTGGGTCTGCATTTTAAATTAATCTTCTTAAACATTTTTAAAACCTTATTTACTTTACACACAACAATGGTTTAGTTCTATATTAAAGACTTATAAAAGAGACCTTCTAAAAATGTTAAAATTTATTACTGGCACGCGAAACCTTAAATTAGAGTGAATAAATGAAGACTCGGCACACCACTTTTGAAAGGTTGCTGACCCCTGGTTTAGCACATTGCAGGATTGAGCTTTAAATCCCTCATAAAAATGCTGGACTTGTATAAGTCCTATGCTGACCCTTTTCACAGGAGTGAATTTCACCCTTAGGATATACCTATTTTGTAATTCAAGTATCTGTTGCTTAGCCGTAAAACTAGATTGCTGTTAACATGGGAATTAGAAATTGGAGTTCAAATGTGTGTTTCCAAAACTATCCTGGACACTCGGCTGTTGAAAAATGTGTTTGTCATTGCTGCACATCCATCATTATGGTAGTTATATGGATTTTGATCTCATTGTACGCGATGGCTGCCAATGCAGTGCTCTCACTTCCCAGAGTCAGAGTCTCGCGTGTTCTAACAGCCTGATCAGTATGTGCTGGTTCAACTGCTAGCACTACTTACCTGTCATCTTTTCTGTGCAGTGACGCATAGAGTCTGACTGCACAGCAATTAGAGGTGTGATTGCAGCATGTGTAGCTGAAATAACTGGCAGTGAAGCCACAGCAGCACAGGGCTGCACACTGGCCTGCGCTGCTGCCCCTGCTGCTGCAGCTTCACTGTTGTTGTTGGAGGTAGCTAGATCAAGCCAGCTCAGGTATGTCTGGCAGTCAAACCTCTGGACATGCTCTTAGTGACCCTGCTTCCTGCATGCCCTGCAAGTTCTCAGAACTCAGCCAGCTATCCTGTTTTGCAGTTTCCCTGAGCTTCGTGTCCTAACAAGTAGACTGATGACTGATTTATCCTCTGAATAAGTCCTGGTTGACATCCCTGAAATCAAGTACCAACAGAATTCGCACTTTCCAGAAAATTGAGGGAAGGAGAAAAATTAAAGCCCCACAGATCTCAGCCTGTCAAAGTGTTTTCTGTTTGTACCCGTATGATTATGCAAAAGGCTGGTCTCATTTGAATTGTGTTCAACACGTGAACAAGCCAATCCATCAGGTAATAAAATAAAGCCAACTTCTGTTTTTTTCCTCTGAGGTTCTTGGCTTCAGTTACTCCAATAGCAACAGCCCCAATGTCGATTTTCCCCTTAATTTCTGCCCTGTTTTACTCAATTTGCAAATCAGAAGATGTTCAAAGAATTATTGACGCTATCAGATTTTGTTGCTTGTAGTGTCTTGGTTCTTGAATCATAATATTAGAGCAAGCTAGCAGCTGGGACCTTGTCAGAATCAGTTAGTTTACAGCTTAAAATTACAGACCACGGCAGAAAAGGTGTTAGTATATGCCAATAAATAGCATGTGCCAGCAGATAGGATCCATTATTCACCAGGTACAGTTTGTCCTTGCTGATATCCCTATAGTAATTAGGTTGAAGAAATGTGTCTGACTCTCTTACCTGCCTTAGCAGAGGGATGGAGGATTTTATTGAATAGAGTAGCACGATGCTTTGCTCAGTGTAGTTGGTTTGAGAGAGGGTACACTACATGGCCAGATCTTTGTTCTCTCACTCTTTGGAGTTATGATGCTTGGTTAAGAATTAGCTGCCTTCCTTTGCCCCCTAACTCCTACTCCCACATTCTTTAAAACTGTATCTCACATGATTTTTGTAGGACTGACACTTCCATCACATCACTGCATATTTTTATAAAGATGCCGCTGCCTATTTTCCTAGTTAGTGCTTTAAGGCCCTGATTCAGCAAGATACTTGAGCATGTGCCTAATTTGAAGCATATGACTCTGAGCAGTGCCATTGAAGTCACTTAAAGTTAGGCACATGCCTAATTACCTTGCTGAATTAGGGCCTATGTGGGATGGTGATTAATAGTGTATGTATGGCCAGTATGCATTCCTCCTGTGACTGTGTTGTATTTGTTCAAAAGTTCATGTTGCATTTAAATTATTATGGAAGTTTAAAAATAAAAAAGATCTTGGATTATCTTTTTGTTTTAATACATGTGCACAAAGTTGGACAGTATGTAAATAACTGAGCATGTTGTTATTGACATTCACTTCTCCATAGCTAGGGATTATAAATTACCTCCAGTTATACAGCAGCTTTTTTCTGGATTGGCTGGACTCTCTCTCTCGCTGACCCTTATGGGGGTGGCAGGCCATGACTGGGCTTTCTCTGGTGTTTCCCGAGTAGGCGTGCAGGGCTTGAACTGCATTTTATGTATTTTCCCTGGTGTATTTGCTTTAGTTGGGGCTTTTGATGAGGAGTTTTGGGCTAACCAGTCTGTGTCAGTAGTAGGAGACAGCAGCTCTTGTGGTTTGAATTTCTTCTTTGTGGCTTTTAATTTGTTTGTGTCTGAAATGTGCTGGTTTACTGCTGGAAAGTTTGTACTGTTGTTTTTCTGAGGAAGTGATAGCTCCTAGATGGATTTTTTTTGTTGCTTGCTGAAGGTACAGCAGTTATGTTGTTTTTAAGCATGCACGCTCACTTGCTTGGACATCCCAGCCCCATTGAAGTCAATGGCAAGGTTCCTATTCCCAGGAGGGCCAGGATTTCATCCTTTTTTTATATAAATTTCTGACCTGACTTCTAGTGCTGCTATTGCCATGGTTTCATCTTGTGTCCACTTCTCTGCATCTCCAGTGCTCTCATCTTCCTCTCTGATTGCCTCACCATATCCCTTTATCAACTTTTGCTTCTCTTCCTCCCCATTTCTGGTCATGTGAACACTACTTCATTCTCTTTCCTACCACCTCCCCACTAGTTCCTCCCACCTTTCCTCCCTGCCCTCATAAATCTTATGCTACTTTTCTTTCTCCTCTCCCTTGCTCCTTGTCGTCTTCAGACGTTATGCAGGTTCCCAAGCCCTTTATTCTTGTTCTCCCGTCCTCAATCCCATCTCCTATCCTGGCATTCCGTATTGAATGAACCTAACATTGTTCCATCCTTTTGTTCTTTTCCCCTCCTCAATGGCTGTGTTTTCTTTCTCTCTCTCTGCCATTTTAAGCCACCTTGTCTGCCTGCCTCTATTTTCTTTGCCTTCACTTAAATCTGGCTGTCTCCTTGTGATTTTCTTTGGCCATCCTCTGACAGATTCATAGAATCACCTTTCCCCTACCCCTTCCCACATCTTCTCTTTGAGGTTCATCTAGCCAACCTTTTACTACTGTTCAAGCTGTTGTCATCTTCCATCCTGCCTCAGTTGTTCTCTTTAAAGGGCCTCATGTCTGATTCTGAATAGTTTCAGCTTTTGCCTTGATGATCCCTCCACCTCTCTGCTGAAATCTCTGCCCTTGTTTCCTCTTATTGACGCTCCCCAGTTCGTTTGATCTATAGCGTCTCTCCCACCAGGGTCCCATGGGAGGCCACCACAGCCCCAAAAGTGCCCAAGTAGCTAAGGCTGTTGGGGATGTGCAGAATCAGCACATCCCATCAAAAGCTTGGTGCAGACTAAATCACCCACTCTCAAGGAGAGGCCTGTGGTAAATTCTTGCACCAGAATGCAACATATTTCACTGCTATAGAGTGAACTACAACTTATGAAGCTGGTTCAAGGTCTTGTTCTCCCGACTGTTGCAGTTAAGTAACACACACACTTCATTCACCCACGCCCTCAATAATTGTTTTTATTCAAGGGCATGCATCTGGGGATTTTAATCAGCGTACAGCCTAACAATCACTAGCATTGCACAGTGTTGGGCATGCATAGGATCCAGAATAGCGACTGACTTGAATTGGGAGGTAAGGGAGGGAAGTGTGTGAGGGTGGGGGGGGGGGGGGTAAGGGCAGGGCTGGGAGAAAGAGAGAGATGCATGCATACACACAGCAGAAGGCCTTTCTGGAAGATCTGTAAGTGCAGTGTTGTACATAAAACCTACCTTAAAAAGCACGAATGATCTGTAACATACAGCTTGAATTTGTACTAAAAGGGAAAGGGGAGAGAAAAGGAGTCGGAGAGTACTACTTTAAGCAGTTCACTTTCAGAATAGCAATGTCCTCCCACAGGGCTCTGTCTGCTGCTTTGAATTCAGGGCCACAACTGATATTAACTTGAGGGATTGATTTTTATTGGTTGGATGGCTGTGTTACCTGAAGCAGCCTGAGCATCTTACAGAGGAGGGCAATAGGAGAATCATTCTTCTGAACAAATTAGGGGGTTTTTTTGGTTGTAAGATTCTGTTGTTCCCATGGACATGGTGTGTCAGGAAGAAAAATGGTGTCTGAAATACAGAGGCATAACCCAGAAATCTATTTGATATACCCAGCATTTTTTCTTGTTGCCCTGGTGTACATCGGTGCCTTATTTGCAAAAGATGTTTTGGAACTCTTCCTTTGCTTAAACAGGGAGAAGATCCAGTTTATCCGGACAGAGGGAACACCTGGACTAGTGCGCCTATCCAGTGATGCAGACCTTGTCATGTTACTAAGGTAGGTAGCAGCGTTTCATAAAGGATGGTTGGGAATATGCTGTGAACAGCTGGTGAAGTGCCTTTCTGTGTAGTGTGTGTACTGACTGGGTGACCTAAATGTCTCCCTTTCAGTTCTCAGAATTGCAGCTGGGGGAGCTGCAGCAGAGGATTCAAATTCTTGATTTTCCCAGTGCTGAGATTCCAGATGTTGGTTATTAGGAGGGAGATCACATTTTCCGTAGTGATGCGGAAAAGTGATTATCCCTGTGGGAAGGAGGGGTAAAACAGTACAATACTGCAAGTAGAATTTAAACTCAATTACAGTCCAAGCTACTATAGGATTCTCTTGCAAGGAAAAGAATAAATAGGCTTGTCTTAATTGCCCTAAATTGTTCAGTTATAGTCATTGTTAGAAGGACAGAGATTTATATAGATCAGTGCAGTTTGAAAGTCCCTGCTCTGTGCTCCTTCAAGTATATTTTCTGTTTAGCTCTGTGATTTGCAAGTACTGAGTCTTTGGAAGATAGCACTTGATATGATTCCGTTATTTGAGCTGAACACCACACTGTCCAGCTTTCAACTATGCTGACGGTTTTTGCTCACTTTGTTGATGGGATGATTGATCATCGCTTTTTAGAAGTAGAGAACTGTCCCGTTAGTGTATCCCACTTCAGCATTAGCTCAGAAAAGAGACACACGGTAGGAGAGATAATATCTTTTATTGGACTAACTTCTTTTGGTGACAGAGATGCAATTTCAAGCTTATAAAGAGCTCTTCAGACCTGTATAAACTTGAAAGCTTGTCTCGCTCCAAGAAAAGTTGGTCCGATAAAAGGTATTCCCTTACACATGTTCTCTCTGTAATCCCAGGACCAATATGGCTACAACACTGCATACCCAGAAAAACAGGCAACTGAGAGTAACGTCTTTCTTATGTCCAACACATTGTATGCTCATTCAGGATGCACGTATGAGAGAGAGAAAATCTAATATGTTTGTAGAAAAAGGTTTTAAATGTAATGTTAAAAATAGTCTAAATTATGAAGTGTTGGCATTAATATAATTATTATTTGGGGTGACATTGCATGAACATAATGGTCCCTTTTGGCCTTAAAATCTATGAATTAATTAAAAGCTCTTCACATTTTAGTCTGAAACTGTGCTGATGCTATTTAAAGAAAAAATGAAAAGAATAGGAAAAATAACTGTAGGATTTTTTATAAGTATATAATACATGAAGAGGTCACAGGTTTTACAGAGAGAAACCGAGGTTCACTTCTAATTCGGTTTTAAATAGACATGATGTAAATCCTTTTGTCATTGCTGCTTGAATGTATTTTTCTGTTAATCTGTAAATTCTGCTAATACCAAAGACTCCAAATAATTCTTATAATGGAAATATAATAATTTGATACTATAATTGATATCTCTCTTGTGGAAATACATAATTTAAAAAATTCAAAAAGGCAGAGAGAACCCCCACAAAAATGTACAAAATCAAATATCTGATTTTTCAGATTTTATTTACTTAACACACTTCTTACAATCATATGTTTAGCATGATTTTCTCTTAGTTTAACTGTTAAGAGATTTGATCTGTGATTAGCCCTCTTTTCAGTCCTAACAATAGTTATTGTACTCAGGAAATATGTGTTACTGAATACATGATTTCTGTGTTTCCATTGGTTCCGAAGAGCCTCAGTGGTATACCTCAGAGGTCACTAAGCTGGGTTGAGTTATTTGGTAAGTTAGCTATAGAGTGAGAGTAAATATTGATGTAAAAGCAGAGATGGGGTAGTTTAAAACTGTAATTTAGTGTATGTGCCTGATTTGTTATTTTAGAGTTAAACGGGGAAAAAAATTATAAAATGTTCTAGCACAGGCTAGAGGCCCGAGGGCCACATTGAGGTAAAAAATTGTATGGAGGGCCAGGTAGGATAGGGAAGACTGGCCCTGCCCCCATCCGACCCCCTCCCACTTCCCACCCTCCTCAGAACCCTCAACCCATCCAACCTCCCCTGCTCCTTGTCCCTTGACTGGCCCCTCCAGAACCCCCTGCCCCTAACCACCCCCAGGGACCCCACCCCCTAGTCCCTGTCCCATGATCGTCCCCTCCCAAGGACCCGCCCCACTCCTAGCCATTCCATGAGACTGCACCCCCCATTTAAGCCTCCACGCTTCTTGTCCTCTGACTGCCCACTCCTGAGACCCCTCTGCCTCAACAGTCCCCTCAGAACCCCACTACCTAAGCCCCCCGCTTCCTGTCCCCTGACTGCCCTGACTCCTATCCACCCCTACTGCCCCGTGACAGAACCCTGGGGCTCCCTGCCCCTTATCCAAGGGCTCAGCCTGGCCCCGACCCCCTTACTATACCGCTCAGACCTGCCAGAACAAGACATGCTGCCCCGCCCACTTACCACGCCACTCAAAGTGGCAGGAGCTCAGGCCCCACCAGAGCCAGCGCTGCCTGGCTGTAGCAGCTGTCCAGAGCGCTGGCGGCGTGTTGCGCTGAGGCTGTGAGGGAGGGAGGACAACAGGGGAGGGGTCAGAGCAGCTTCCTCTGCTGGAAGCTCAGGGGCTTGTCAAGACGGGCCTCTGGCCTGTTGTTTGTCCACCTCTGTTCTAGCAGGAGCAAGACTGGGCCGCTTCTCTATGCATCCTTGTCTTCACTGCATTCAAAATGTGGATATTTTCTTACTGCTGGAGAATATTACACCAATTATAAAATGTTTTCTTCCATGCATCAATAAAACTCAAAGTTCAGCTGAATATAAACACTTTTCTATATAGGGAATGAAGGTGCCTTAGTTAAAATAGCCTGAGAATAACTGATCTAACACAAAAAGAATGAGAAGTACTTGTAGCACTTTAGAGACTAACCAATTTATTTGGGCATAAGCTTTCATGGGCTACAACCCACTTCATCAGATGCATAGAGTGGAACATACATGATGTAACGCAATATTCTGTTTCAGAGCTGAGGCTCCTAGAAGGAGATGATTAGCACTTTGAGCTTGTAAATATACTATTAAGCTATATCCTATGCAGTTCTAGTTTTATCTGATAATTTAAACACAAATCTGGTTCTTAATTTATTTCCAGATTGAACCAGTTTTTTCAGATTTTATCCACATTTGAACAGCATAGTTCAGCTTTTCTCTATGAAAAAACTTATTGTATACTGCAGATGATTTTTTAGGAGTGCAAAAATATTATCAGTATACATCTATTCCAAAAAACCACCAAACCAGTCACAAAGAACTATTGCGGGTATCTGTAATGAACAGATTTGATATGAAATCTTTTTTATTTTAACCAGTTAGATTATTATATCACTGAGAAATGAGAGAACCACAAGACAATGATGTACTGTACAGAATAACAATTGAAAATAAAGATTCTTTTCACTAGTCAATTTGATGTGTATGTGTTGATAACATCCAACAGCTAAGCTATTTCATATTTTATTTTATATACATGTTATGTAAAAATATTATAAACATGTCTGCTTTGGATGTTATGTTTTTATCAGAGATTTAGGGATATGCAAACGTTTCATACATTCTCTGTGAATTAGATCTATCAATTAATTGCAGTTAATTTAAGCGATTAATGCTATTTTAAAAAATAGTCGTGATTAACTGCAGTTTTAATTGCACTGTTAAACAATAATAGAATACCAGTTTAAATTTGTTATAAATATTTTTGGATGTTTTTTACATTTTCAAATATATCTATTTCAGTTACAACACAGAATACAAAGTGTACAGTGTTCACTTTATATTATTATTATTTTTATTACAAATATTTGCACTGTAAAAATTATAAACAAAAGAAATAGTATTTTTCAGTTCACCTCAGACAACTATTGTAGTCTTGTTATCATGAAAGTGCCACTTACAAATGTAGAATTATTATTTTACATAACTGCACTCAAAAACAAAACAATGTAAAACTTTAGAGCCTACAAGTCCACTCAGTCCTACTTCTTGTTCGGCCAATCGCTCAGACAGACAAGTTTGTTTACATTTTCAGGAGATAATGCTGCCACCTTCTTATTTACAATGTCATCTGAAAGTGAGAACATGGCATTGTTGTAGCAGGTGGTGTAAGGTATTTACTTGCCAGATATTCTAACATTTATATGCCCCTTCATACTTTGACCACCATTCCAGAGGACATACTTCCACGCTGAATTTAAATTGGTATTCTGTTATTGTTTAACAATACAATTAAAAGTCTGATTAATCACAACTATTTTTTAATGTCACAATTAATTTTAATTATTTTTAATGGTTTGACAATCTTGTTATGAACTATTAAATAGTATCTAAATTATAGATTATTTCAATGTTTCAGGCTGTTAAAGTTACACTGTACTTCCTAGAAAACATTTTTAAAGTCACAGAAAAATAGGTGAGGTATACTGAAGCCTACCTGGTGAAAACTATATATGACACATTTTTCTTTGTGCATGGCATGTTAGATAAACATAAATGAAGGATTAATTCCTAATAGACTAAAGAGTATATGGTTCAGTTCACTAAACCAATTCATACATGATTGGTTACGCAGAAGTTCAGAGTATTTGGCTGTGTTCTTATGTACAGTATTACAAATCTTTGTCAGGAAAGTGCCCATGAATGTTAATGGTGTATTGACCGGGAAAATGTATAAGCAAAAGTATAAAACAGTGTAACTTAAAGGATTCATTAAATACGTGGAGCTTAGTTTTGAAAATAAATACACGTCATGATATTGAGATGTCACACACAAAACTAGGAACTATGACTTCCCAGTCACTTGCAAGATTTCAGTCCTTGTTATATAGAGATAACATTGAAAGAAGGGCAACAAACCCCTGCTTTTTTGCATTCTGAGCGTGCGTGTGGGAGATAGGTGAGTGACTTTCTTAAAACCAGACTGGCTTTGAAGGTCACATTATTGCTAGAAATTAGAACATATCCTTGGCTCAGATAAACATCTTCTGTCTTCTCCTGTTTGCTCCTTTTTACTAGTTTGTTCGAAGAAGAAATAATGTCATACGTGCCGCCACATGCCTTACTTCATCCCAGTTATTGCCAGTCCCCAAGAGGTTCTCCAGTATCCTCACCTCAGAACTCTCCAGGTAAATTTTGTTGAAGGTTACAGTGGGATCTTTAGGGAGCAATACCAGGTACTTAGCCTTGGTCTGCACTGGTGGGGAATCTACCTAACATACGCAACTTCAGCTCCATGAATAACGTAGCTGAAGTCGACATATTCAGGTCGACTTACCTCAGCGTCTTCACAGCACTGAGTTGCTCCCCTGTTGACTCTTCCTGTACCTCTCTGCACAGTGGAGTTCCGGAGTTGACAAGAGAGCGCTCAGGGGTCGATTTATTGCATCTAGACCTGGTAGTGTAATGTAGATTTGGCGTTGTGTGGACCAAATAAGACCAGGGAATAAGATTTTTGACAATGACTTCACAAAGACTAGGACTTTACCTCTGGACGAAAGCGGTAAAGGAATTATTGGTCTATTGGATTACTTTTTCTGTAATTACTTCGTTACATTGACAGCTTGAGTTCTGCATCATGTTTCTCAGAAGAGCCCTTTTGTAAGACTCAAAAATCTTTCCAGATGATGAAGTTATATGCAGTGAGATGATGAGAATCTACTGTAATCCAGCAAAGGTTGAAGTTACACAATAAAAGTAGACAAATAATGTAAATGTAAAATTATTATTCACTCTCCAATTCTGAAGAGTGTAGTCTCATTTTCATGTGTAATAGGAACATAAAGCTATTTGTATGGGGTTTATTTTCCATGATTTTTGCTCTTTAGTCTGTAAATAATGTCTAAATGACTTGTATTTATTGGAAGTCGTAGCACTGCTGATCTGATTGCAGAGGTTTATTTGATGGATTCTTTGCAGGCTATAGTGTCTTGGTGGCCTTTTGAAGTAAGTTGGTGTTTTCAGTCCGGTTCTGGTAGGGTTCTCATCACAAAACCCACCATTGAAAGTGGTGGTAATTGTCACTCTTCTAAGCATTTTCCCCAGAGTAGTTAATGATTGAGGTTCCGATCCAGCAAAGCACTTAAGCCAGGGCTTAACTTTAAGCATGTGATTAGTCCCACTGACTTCACAACACAAATGAGGAAACTAAAATACCCTGTCACCCTGAGAAATGATCTTTCCAGTTCAGGGTGTTGGAAAGTGTGCTGTAACTTGCATTGCCCTGGCTCATTCAGTACAAAATCTATAGAACAGACTGTAGGGATGTCACTATAGCATCCTTCATGAGCACTAGGATTTACTTTAAAAACATTGTTTGAAACATATTTTTGAAAAGGAAAATTGAGAAAAAGAATTATTGGTGGTATTCATGTTCTGAAAGGGGAAATAATAGTACACTATTCAGATGGGTCTGCTTCTTGTTTTCTTGCAAGGCATGGGAAGTTTACTTAATACTGCTGTAAATTTTTTTCAATGGGTTTGGGGATTCTCTTTGCAAACAAACTGAAATAAAACAGTTGTATGGCAGTCTCATACCATAGGCCTACTATTAACAAGGATAACATTTTCAAAAAACCTGACTTAGGCTCTTAATTGCCTGAATCACCTTTGAAAATGGGACTTAGGCACTTATAAACCTGAGTGCCATTGATTAGCAATGAGAATCAGGCACCTAAGTCATTTTAGCACATCTGAAAATTTTACTCCTCCTGCACACAGTGGCTTAATAACTGCTGTAATCCCCCAAAGTATTAGTTTCATTACAATACTCTAATAATCTCATTATAGTATTGTAGTAATGCTTCTGTCATTATTAATTTACATTTTGTTTCACATAATTACATCATAGTATCCTTGAGATCAGAGCTCTGTTGCTGCAGCAGAACTAAGGCCTAATTTCATTTCTGATTCTAGCAAACCAGTGTGACGGGACATGAATCTCTCAAACTGGAAACTTGCCTTAGGCTCACAATCAGATCTGACAATAAGAAAAATGTGTTCAAATTCCAGAACTTGTGCTTTGTTTCTGACTGGTAAAACTTGTTTCTAACTGACTTGAAAGGGTTCACACTGGGGCACCAGGAGTAAGGGGGAGTGACAACAGTTATACAAAGTCAGACTGCTGTCACTTACCATGTGTGTGAGTGCATATAGTGCAACTCAAACCTCCTGCTGCACAATGATTTTTTTTAAACCAGCAGTTGCACGTTTCCCCTCACATCGCCCATTATAGTCTCACCTGCCACACCAGGATGTTAGGGCAGAAACACTCTGGCAAGAGGAATGGATAGCTGTTATAATCCCCACCCAGTCCCTCATCACTGACCCCACAATTTGCCCTCCTGGTTTTTACCTGCCCTGTCGCCAGTGGTCCCCATTGAACAGGTTCCAGAGAAGGCAAGGTCTTTCTGTGCAGCCAACCAGTATCGCTGGGGCCTTCATGACAGCCCTTTGTGCAGCTGTGATGCAACACAGACAGTGACGCACATTGTCGATGAATGCCTGCTGACTAGGTTCAGCGGTGGCCTAGAAGAACTGCATCACACCATTGAAGATGCCATCGCTTAGCTAGACGACTGTGGTCATGCTAAATAAATCTGTCTGCAAACACACACTTTACAACTTAGTGACAATATCTGTGCATGATTAAATAGTGATTAATAATTTAGTTAATTCAAACTAAATTATTTCAAATTCAGCAAAGCCTATTTTCTCGTCTGAGGTCCACATACGGCAGTTTGATGTGTTCAAATATAGCTGGTATTATAGTATTGGAAAGGAATAGTGAGAGATAAGCAAGAGGAAAAATGTGGGCTGAGATAAGACCACACTTGGAAAATTCAAGCCCATCAGGAAGATTATCAGAATGTTGTGTTTTTGTAGCCTTGCACTCAGCCCAACAGAATTAAGTATCCATGCCCCAGTCTCACAGGCCTGGGGTAGCATGTGTGTTTCCTGAATGTTAAAAGACTGCGTTCTGTGGGACCCCAGGGGGACTCCTCACTGAAAACATCCTGCTACCACTGCCCTTCCAGCAGGGCGCTGTCAGCCTGAGCTCTTCAGCCTATCTCAATGATGGCATTCTGCTGGGAGAAAGGTGATCTCTAAAACAGCACGGGTCTGAAGCATTTGCCTTTTGTAGCTCAAACCAATACCTTGAACTTATGTGGAACCCAGTCAGAAGCCAGGTCCATGTCTCCGAGCCTGGTCATAAAGTTCTCCCTGCAAGAAGTTTTGCTAACCCAGCAGGCTGTTACATGCTGCACTGTCTGAAGGTTCCAGGTGATCATTGTGAAATGTAATTCATTTCATTCTTAATATGGATTTTGTTGCTCTAGAATGAATGCTACCACTCTCCAGTGTTTAATTTGTAATGAGAGAGATGCCGGGGCTCAAGCAGTTGTTTTTTTCTCTTTTGTAATTGATGTGGCAAGCCAGAGGCACAAATTTAAATGCTGCATCTCTCCACACAATCTATGAACTGGCTTGGCAGGAGAGGTATAATAGGTGTAAAACAAGTTAGCTTCTCTTGAAGGGGTCCTTCTCGTCATATTTTGTTGTTTTAATAAAATCTTCTTCTAAAAGGATTCCTAATGGTTTCTGGTGGACAAAGCCGCCTAACTTTCCAACAGACCCGTTAATGGGGTCTAATCTGCCGTGATAGAGCTGGATGTTCAAAGTGCGCTTGTTACCCCAAAAAAGTGATGTGGTCAAACTGGAAATCTGACGTGCTTTGGGGAAAGAGGGGTACGGAGCTGTAGTGTTCGAGCAAAGGTGCATTTGGCTTCCTCCGAATATGCAAAGATAGAACATCTCAAGAGTGCTATAGGAAGAAGAGAGTATCATGCGCCTTTGCCTCCTGAAGAAAGGACTGGTGTATGCTCTCAGAAATGCCTGCAGCAGCTGCTGGTAGCTAGCAGGCACACTAAAGTCTGGTCATGGTCCCATTTTAACTTGTCACTCCCACCTTAGGGCTGTGGAGCATAACAGGCTACATTTGTATCTACGTCAGTATAGTTAAATTCCAGTTATCCATGTTATTTGTTTTTAATATTAAATGTGTTTTCTGTTTTATCCAAAACTTTGGCTGTATCCGGAGAATTTGGATAATCAGAGTTTACCTGTACAGTACTCAGCTTTGGCAAAAGGGCACTAGCCATATAGAGGCTGCTCCTACAACCCTCTTTCTCGTTCTGCTCCATGCCATGCACTTGTGAAGGGCAAGGCAGCAGTTTGCGTTGAGTTTTTCATGATCATTTTGATAACTACTCTGCTCTGAACAGCAGTGATATGTACATCCACAGCTAGTGCTGCTGCTGTTGCATACATTTGTGGCAACTACTGTTTGTGTAGAAACTATTTCTTGTTGTTTGTTAAGAAGAAGTTAAAAATGAACATCCATATACATGCACCTTATTGCTGCCGCAAACTTGGCAGTCTTTTTATGATTAAAAGGAATTTTATCCTCTCAGTTCTCATTTCTGAAGTGGGTCCACCGAAACACCCTGGTGTAGGCCCTGATTCAGCAAAGTATATAAAGCAACTGTTTAAGGTGAAACACATAATTATTGTCATCCCTGTCCAGAAAAGCACTAAACACATGCTTAATTGCTTTCCTGAACTGAGACCTAAATATCGAAATGTGAAGATTTAGATTCATTTTTCTTACAGTTGCAATATCTGTTCTAACCAACACAAAAAGATAAATAGGCCCATTAAATGTGTTTTCTATCAGTCATTTGTTTTTGTGGATGGAGCCCTATGAGTTTTAAGGAGAAATCTTTGAAACAGGTTGTCGTTTCTACTGGGACTCTGTGTGTTCTGTATTGCCAGACTGGCTGCTCTGTACAGCAAGGGGCTGTGATCTTCAATTCTTTTTTAATTTCTTGCAGTGACATTAATCAGGCTGACTTTACCGGCTTTACTGTGAATGTGATGTTTAACTTTATAGGAACTGATTAATGTCCAACTATCCTAAAATGTGGTGGTGTCAAATTAAAAGAAGATTTCTGAATGCAGAGAATACAATTATAATAGGGATCAAGTCAGTGTTTTGATCAGTAACCTCAGTTACAGATCTCTTCAGATACTGTGCTCTTCCATTAAAGGACACAAATAGTCATGAAATTACTCTCTCTATCTCTTTTGTAGAATATAATCTGTCTGAGACTTCAGTATGATTATCCATATCATTTGTATTTTTTGTTGCCCTTTCCCTCCCCCAACGCTTTTGGTTCACAAGATGGAAGTAATTGCTATAATTGCCCAGCAATTTCTTGGCAATTGCCGCTGATTTGCAATGAGTGTTTGTCATGTTCTGACAGAATAATTTCTTGATAATTTTTGAACCATGAAGCAATATGTTAACAGTTTTATTTACTGTGATGTATCTGTTAGCAAAAGTTTCCTTTGGGCGCTGTTACCACAGTGCAGATGAAAGTATGGGTTTCTCACATTCTTTGGTGAACTCATAATTGTACCTCCCTCCACCCACATCAAAATAACCTCCAAATAAACAAATGATGGGGAAGTGTCATGGGGTCACGACTCACAGGTGCAGCACTTCCTGCTGGTCATCCTGGGAATTAGCTCTTCCAGCCAGGAGCGCCCTCTGCAGGCTGGTATCTCGCTGTCCTCTGGCCCCGTGTCCCTCCTGGACCCTGGTGCCCTTATTCCTGGGGTGCTGCCCCCTAGCAATATCCCCGAACTCTGCCTCTGGGTCTCCCCTCCCTGGGGAACCCTCAAACCTCTATCCCCACCTTGCCTCAGTCTAGGGCTACTGCCGCACATCATCAAGCCCCCGCACCCTGGGGCAGACTGCAGTGTAATATCCAGTCATTGTAGGCAAGGGGGGGTTGGACCAGCTGCCTCTGCCTAACCCCTAGTACCCTCCTTAGGTCTCGCTTCAGGCCTGCAGCCTGGGGAGTTGTGAGGCTGGAGCTCCCCAGCTCCCTTGCTTATTCCCCCAGCAGTGTTCCACCTCCGGTACCCTGTCCCTCAGGCAGTCAGGCCCTGCTCCCTCCCAGCCTGGAGAGAGACAGTTTGAGCAGCTGGCTCACAGTTCTTTTATAAGGGCCGGCTGTGGCCTGACTGGCCCTGGCCCCAGTTGTGGCCGCCTTCCCAATCAGCCTTGGTTCACTGCTTTCCCTCAGCCACAGCCCTCTCCGGGGCTGCTTTAACCCCTTCTGGGCTGGAGCAGGTGACCACTCTGCTACAGGAAGACATCAGTTAATGGACTGTATATATATAAATGGCTGCGTATTTTGGAGTATTCAGCAGAAATGTCCAGTAGGAAACACTTGGAATACCCATTAAAATATGAACAGCTACAGCAGGTTCAATTGATGTCTATGGTTTAGTTTTCCAGAGACATTCTGTGCATGTCTCCTGGAACGCCGAAGATCTCCTGCCATGTTGTCCCTCATAGCCCAGTCTTCTGACTTTCAGGACATACCCATGTTCTGTCTGGCTTCTGAGGATGGACAAGAATGATCAGTTCTGATAGATGGAGTGGCTGAGGGAAGGACTACAAAAATACAGCTTTCTGATAAACTCTCCATAAGGGCTTGAATTCCTCTCATATGCGCTACTGCCACCGCCATCCTTCTGGTGTCAGGGAAGCACTTGGGATTTTTTAAGGGACCCATGAATGGCATTCATTGTTGACTGATATGAGAGGCAGTTTCCTCTACCTCTCCCACATCTGTCCAGAGACTGAGTATACAGCTTCTTCCAGCAGTTCCATCCCAGAGAATGAGGATGTTATCACATCTATCCCACCCGTCTAGCTGATGGCTAAACAGGCTGCTTCCTTGTCCCAGCCTACTTGTCCAGTAACTGTGAGCACAGGTACCAACTTTTCTTGGCACCAGAGGGTGCTCGCACCTTTCTGGCCCCGGCCGTGCCCCGACTCCACCCCTGCCCCAGATTTCCTGCCCAAACTCCGCCTCTCCCTGCCCCATTGGACCCCTCCCCAAATCCCAGCCCCAGCCCCATCTCTTCCCCTGAGCGCCACATTGCCTCTCCTCCCAGGCTTGCTGTGCAAAACAGCTGGTTCACCCCACTGAGGGTGGGAGAAGCAGGACGCAGCGGCATGCTCAGTGGAGGAGGCGGAGCAGAGATGAGCTGGGGAAGGGGGGGTAGGGCTGGGAGCTGCCTGTGGGTGAAGAGCACCCACCAAATTTTCCCCGTGGGTGCTCCAGGACCGGAACACCCACTGAGTCAGCGCATATGTCTGTGAGCACAGCCCTCTCCCAGTTAGAATCTGAGCAAACTGCCTCTTCCTCCTCTTCCCCTTTCCCTTGCTGAAGGCTAGGCACGTTGCCTCCACAGTACTGAAACCCCCTTTATCTTTATATAGGGAGAAAAAAAGAGAAGTGATATATTGAACTGGCTGATACTTTACCTATAAATAGCTTTAAAGGCAATTGCATGCACACCTGAGATTACTCACAAATGAATAGTTAGGAGCATAGCCCTGTTTTTGGAAACATCAGCCCTTCGGGTATATTTTGAACCATGTATATTTCAATGATCCAGACACCAGAGAGGGAGAGGAATTATTTAAAGTTATAAGTATGACTTATGAAATTAAAAGGGCAAAATGGAGGCGGAATCTGAGGGCACCTTCTTGCAGTGAAATCTTTTGGGCTGAGAAATAGTCTCTCAAGGGAAGTAGAGGAAGTTCACTGCCTGGATGTTTAAAACTAAACTGGACTAAACGCAAGATGGTACCACTGGCTACACAGCTGAATTGGGAGGGAAGTGGGATAAATCCCCTCCGTGCTCACATTAGTATCAGTGGTTTATTTACCCCATTTGCAATAACTGTGCATACAAGTGTAGCTGGATGTACAATTTTTTTGGCATACAGATATCTGCCTCTCTTTAAAGAACTGTTCCTTAAACGTATATCTCAAAATATGAATTTCACTCATTTGAGTCATGTTTGAAAGAAAACTAGTACAGCAATTAATTTGATCCAGACATTTGAATGAAAAGATGTCTTCAGTCCTTCCTCTCTCCCAATATTTTTCTCCTTTGTTGCATTTCACAGAGTTAAGTTTTCTACAGTATTCTCTCCTCAATAAGGTGAGAAACTCCATGCTTTGAAAGGAGATGTATTACACGCATAGGACATACTAATTTAGCTCATTGGAACTACTTTTTTTTTTTTTTTAATGAGCATGCATCATTTTAGTGGTTAAACAGAGGTATTCATAAAATGCACTTATGTCAAACAGAAGTTGGGTCTTTTCTGGTTTCTTTGTTTGCTTTTGTTGGGGGTGACGATGGCTGCTTTGGATGGTATCAACATTTTAGGACTTATTCTAAAATCTTGAAGCCATCGGACAAACAAACAGCAATCAAAAACACCTAAACCTTACAGTAGGTGTGGAAATGCATATCTCTTATCAGTATATAAACTGTGATTTTAAAAGAAACCAACTGTATCCTATGCTTTTGGTCAGCAATGAACCTTCTTTTCAGTCAGAGCTGCAGTGTGATGCTTTGTATAGCTACAGTTCATTTTCTGCTTGTTGTTTGCTGCAGGTACTCAGCGTGCTAATGCCAGAGCTCCAGCTCCTTATAAAAGAGATTTTGAAGCCAAACTGAGGAACTTCTACAGGAAGCTGGAGACTAAAGGATATGGACAAGGGCCAGGGAAATTAAAGTATGTAGAAGCATCTCATCAAATAGGGTTTATCTCCCAGGCAGAACTTCTTTCCTTGCAAGTATAAGAACCGCTTTCCCCTGGGAATCCCATTGGTAACACGATGGATTCTTGCACTTATTGAATTCAGTGTGAAATGTGTTGTAAGGCACTCAGACCCATCTCACTCACTGCAGAGAGCACATTTGAAGCATTTCTTCCCCATGTTACTGCCTGTTGTAGTTTCTTCATATGCACATTCATGCTATGGCAGTGGCAGAAAGTCGTTTGAAGAGCAGCACTCAAAGGATCAGGGAGCAGCTGGGCCACTTCCATTATAGCAGTCACTGTGGGGCAAGTTGAAATAACTCCATTTTCTTTTGTCTTGCCCAGCCACAAAAATAAATATACTTTCATATGATTCATCTTCGTGTAGATACAGAATCTTTGCTGAACAGAATTTGTATAATTTAAATATTATTAAATTCCAAAGAATTTGAAACGTCAACGTAGTTTTTGGTAAAGTTAAGCACTCCATATGTGGGAATGCCAAAATGAAGGCTTCGTATCACCTTAACTTTGCCTCCTTGTGAATTTTCCTTAGTATAGAATAATTAATCACATGCTTACATATGTGCCATTGGGCAGCCCCTTCCGGGATCAGCCTCCTGCAGCAGGCCACGGTATGACAGAGATGCCTGCCTCAGTTTCCCCTCTCAGCTGACCCAATAACTTCAGGCTTTCTTGTCTCAATACTGTCCCTCCTTGAGGCTGGTTTATCACAAAAATGTAAGGCTAAATAATCCATAACAAAAGTTCCAGACATGGAGTCCATTTCTCACCCCAGTGCAAGCCGTTATTAAAATTCAAGACATTTCATCCCTCAATTTCCCCCATGCCACACACTAGCGCCTTTGATGGTGTCAGGGCTCTCAGCCCTCTCCTGTCCTTGTACCAGGACAGCCACTCCAGCCCTTCCAACCTGAGTTCAATCTTGCTCTTCCCAGCGTTAACCCCCCACAGCCTCTCTCCTGGGAACATCCTTGCCAGGGGAGCTTCCCTCACTCCCACTGTGTCTCTCACAGCTCCTCTGAGTCCAGCTCTCCAGCCATGGGAACGTCAGAGGGTAAGCTCCTCCACAGCTCCTCTGCCTTCAGTCCTCTCCAGCCATTGGATCTGGCTGTCCGACTGAGAGACAGCAGGCAATTCCTGCTGCTGCTCTTGCTCCTCCTGCCTTCAACCCTCTCCAAACCTGGCTTTCTGGCTTGGAGACATCAGCCAGCAAGCCCCCGTCAGCCTTCTCTTGGGAACCACTCTCTGTCTCCTTCTGGGACTCGTCTAGTTCCTGAGTCTCTGGTAGCTTTAACCTTCCTGTCTTGGCTGAACCAATTTACTGTAACTCACGGGGATTTCCCCTCCCTGGGTCTTTCCCTAATCCTTTATAGCCCACTGCTGCTACCTTGCCCTCCCCTCTTAATTGGGCACCTGCTTTGGCATACGTGAGATTGGACCGACGTCATGTACTGGGTCCAGCCACCATGCGATAGAACTATTATAATAAGAGATAATCATCACATCATACTGCCCTGATTTAAAAAAAAAAAATCTATGCCATGCACCAACTGTGATCCTCAATGTCCCATAAGTTAGCCAAATAAAAACCTACTTTTAGTGGAAAAGAAAAGTTTTCTCCCAAAGAACCATCTTCCTGCCTGATTCCAATTTTCTAGCTCCAACCACTGTGGCACTAGAGCGGTTTAAAAAAAAAAAAATCACTGCATTTAGAAAGGACAAGATGTATTTTTCTTTGCCACTTAACGATTTTTGTTCAAAAAAACCCTAGGTAAATTCTTGAAGGATAGGTCCATCAATGGCTATTGGCAGGGATGTGTCCCTAGCCTCGGTTTGCCAGAAGTTGGGAATGAGCAACAGGGAATGGATCACTTGAAGTTTACCTGTTCTGTTCATTCCCTCTGGAGCGTCTGGCATTGGCCACTGTTGGAAGACAGAATACTGGGCTAGTTGGACCTTTGGTCTGACCCACTATGACCCTTCTTATGATCTTATGTAAAATTTCCAAAATATTCACCTTTTGGGCAGAGCCCAGACTCTGATCATTTCAGGAGAACATTTCTTAAAATTGTCAACAACTGAAAAAGGATTTGAATGGAAATGCTTACCTAGAATGTAATGGATTTTAAAAAAATGAGCTGTAATAAATTAAAAAGAGCTGCAGTGACCAGTTTGGCAAATAGGTTGTGCAAGAAGGTGGCTGCTGCCAGCTGTAAAGGCCTACGATATATACATGCTCCTGTTACCTCGTTTTTCTGGGTTTATGAACTACAGGTATATTTCCGGTAGGATTTTCCCTCATACCATGAGGTTTTAAGCAAAAGAAACAAAAGTATAGTTTATTTTGATACAAATAGGCAACTTTTTAAATTAAGTTATCTCTAAGGTGTTTGAACTTTTACAAATAATGTACTACTGCAGCCATTTTGATATGACAGGCAGGAATAATTAGTAACACAATTTAAGGTGGTTATATTTCCTCCTGTTCTTCCCCTTCTTCTTCCTCCTAAGGGAATCCAATGCTGCATAAACATATTTTGGCCATGGACATAAATGTTCAGTTCATTGTAGGCCATTGTTCCAGACCCTTGATTTTTCTCCCCTTCTACAAATTTTCTAGTAACTGGAGCATTACATTTTTTTTCATTTATTACCAAATTCTTCTCTGAGGACTATTTGCCACTCCAGTTGACATTGCTTGTTGTCCAGCTATACATGTTCTGTGTGTAAATACAGGATATTAAACTACAGGGCTGTCAGTTCCACACTTTTCACCAAATCTTATATTTTGCCTTTGACTATATTGCTTTAGTTGAAGAGTCAGATTCTCATTTACCTTAAGGCCACTTTACACAGCCCTTGCATGGTAAACAGCCTTTAGAGTGGGTTTAAATGCCCACTTCAAAACCCCTTTATGCTGCCAGAATGGTGCAAAGCAAACTGTGTAAATGAGAACGGGACTTAAAAAATTTAAAATCCTGGTTTTTTATGTGAGAGACATTTTATTGAATAAAGTATATCCAAGAAGCACATAGGCTAACAGATATTTGATCAAGATTTAGCAGCTAATGGTTGTATAAAGAGAAGATTCAATATTGTTTGTATCCACTATCCTTTACAGTTACCATTCAGTGTAACTATGTGTTTTCATCTGCAGTTCACCTTTGTGAATTACTGTGTTTAAAATTATCTTGCTGTGCAGATTAATCATCAGGAGAGACCACTTGCTAGAAGATGCCTTCAATCAGATTATGGGTTACTCAAGAAAAGACCTGCAGAGAAATAAACTCTATGTCACATTTGTTGGGGAGGAAGGGTGAGTAGAACAGGGAAGTGGGCATGAATCCATTAATCAACTATGTTTGCAGCTGTGCTTGGCTATTTCACCATACTATTGCGGTCTAGAGTGGAAAGAGGAAGGATTGTCCTCAGGAAATGCCACATACATAAGACTAGAACCTACAGCTGTTCACGTTTCACAAAGCCAAATACTTCATTTTGATGCTTTTGGTAATGCATCTTGCTTAAAAAAAATAAAAAAGCATGTATCTCTGTGTATATGGAATTTCTGCTCTAACCAATGTATACTTCAGTGTGTCACCAAGGAAGCAAACAAACCCAAATCTAGTTGTCATTTTGTTTCTATTTCTTTCATCTCAACCAGTGTGTTCCTCATGTACGCTACATGTTAGGAGGTATTTTGATTGATGGGAGTTAAATACAGGGTGAACTAAAGGACCAGTCCTTCAAATTGCTGTGCATCCTCAACTCCCATTCAAATCAATAAGAATTAAGCACCATAGACACCTTTCAGAGTCAGGTCCTTTGTCACAAATAAGACTTTCAGAGGCAACTACTCAGTTGCTATTTGTTAAATAAACAAGTGTTTCTAATATTCCACAGTCATGCAGCTTGCAGAATGCTGATATGTTGTAGCATTTGTATGATTTGCATTATGAGGCCAAGTTAGGAACTTGGTCAGAGCTACTTTATCCAAATGAAACTTTGTTCAATGTATTGCTTTTCTCTTTCTCCCTGCTGTCTCCCCCGCCCCATGAGTTTTTAAAGCCTTTTGTAATGTATTATTTCATTAGACACAAAGAGACAAATCTTACTTCATCCTGGCAGCGTAGTCCAACATAGTTCAGCTGTGGAGGGGAATGTATATCCAATGCCCAGCACCATGCCCTGCTCTGTAGTGGCTCCTGGCATGACAGTACTCAGAAGGTAGGTGCGTGTGGCAGGAGGTAGGTTGTGGGAGAAAATATCCAGAGGATCTGCTACTTTGAGGATCCTCTGTTTATCCTTCGTGTTGTGATAGTGATGTGTAAGGAGCACAGAGAGCTGCTTCACCAAGTAAACTGAAGTAGGTTCCACAGCCACACAACACCTGACCTCTGCCTTGCTGAGCTGCTAGGATGGGTGCTGGCATGAGGATTTTCCCCAAAGGTCTGATTTTTCAAATGGGAAAACATGCAGATTAACTTGCATTTTCACATCTGATTTGCACAAACAATTGTTGTTTATCTCTGACTCTTTATGAACATGATTAAAACCATAATGATTGTAAACATTTACTTAATTTCATTCACTTGTATTTCAGACATTTTGCACTGTCTTTAAGGGGACTACTGCAAAATAGGTCTTGAAGCAGTCCCTATAATACTGTTAGTTGTTAGTACCATGCGGTTTGGCATTCAGTTTCTAGAATGGTTTTCATAGCTCTGGTGTAGTAAAAGCAGCTTGTAAGATTAGATAAATACTCCTTTTCAAGGTTCTAAACTCTGTAGTGTGTTTTAAGTTCATCCTCAATGGCCAAGTTTTAATATGACCTAGTTAAAATTTTCAGGTAAAATGTGATGGTCTCACCCTAGCTGCAAGTGTGGGCTTGTTCACATACATAATATCACCATACTGTCTGGCACCATTCAGATTGACAGGTACTCTTGATCCAAGAAAAACCCAGAACTGGAATGGCAGGACTGCAACAGTACAGGATTAAGGTGTTTTGATTGAGCTTATATCAGCCTTTGTTTTTACTACTAGCAGCTTCACCCAAATTTAAAATGTATGTGAAATGATAGCAAACCATACACGAGAGAGTGGGAGAAGAGGAGGGGAAGAGCTGAAAAAATACAGTAAGAAAATAAAACTCAAGTCAGTTAGATTGTCTTCCAGATCACATCATGTCAGGTTTTTACTTTCGTAAGCACAAAATGACAAGATGAAGAATGGCCTGGATGAGGAATGCATGTTACATACACTATTCCTTTCTCCCCTCTTGGCCACCTCTGTACAAGAGGCCTTTCTTGGAGGAAAAGAATGAGTTATTTTATGAGTAACATGAAATCAAAATAACAGTAAGTATCTTGCTAGCAAAATGACTAATCTCAGCTTTATACAATCATTTGATCCTGTTTTGAATGGTGAGAGGATGTGTGCAAACAACTCTTTCAGCATAGATGATGTAAGGATGTGAACCATCCAAAACCGCTTATTTAGTTAGATGTAGGAGGACGTATCTGTGGGGGAAGGGAAAGAAATAG
Source organism: Dermatemys mawii (assembly GCA_007922305.1). Classification (NCBI taxonomy): domain Eukaryota; kingdom Metazoa; phylum Chordata; order Testudines; family Dermatemydidae; genus Dermatemys; species Dermatemys mawii. Next base: position 9,749,220 of record ML677340.1, read on the forward strand.
TAGAAGAAATTTTGAAAGAAGCATGTCCTACTCCTACACACTCCTTTTTTTTTTTTTTTTTAATACAAGCTAAACTATTTGATGATTGGCAGGAACTTGGTTTTATGTTTCTGTTCCTCATCCATTTATAATGCGGTAAGTATAAGTCGTAAAGAAATAGGTAATGAAATCCCCAGTGAATGTATATGAGAACATTTTGATTAACTCTACGCTTGTTTGCATTAGCACATGGGGTAATTTAAAACCCACTGTTGCCATTCAGACAATTTTATCATGAGTCTCACAATATTTTGTGTGTTTTCTTATAAAGCCCCAGTTCCTGAGATTATGAGAATCTCAATTTTACTATTTTTTTTTTTAAAAAAAGTAAGTTCTAGTCCTCATGGTTGCAGAAAAGAATCAAAATATCAAAGCAAATAAAATGAACCCCAAATGTATTAGGTTTTCTACATTTCATGATTTTCCAGCCAAATGTTTGGCTTTTGGGGCCAGATACTTTTATAAAAATATTTGGCATTGGTAAAAAAGGGATAGTTTAAAAGGGAATAGTTTTAGGGCCTAGATTTGCTGTCAGTAGCAAAATCAACAGTATCATCAGTCTACCTTAGATGTCTTTAAATATGACTATAAAAGCCCAAGTGGCAGCTGGGGGTGGATTCCCTTGGTGTAGGCACCGTGGAGGCTGACTCCCAACGATCCCCTTGCAAGTCCTGGTGCAGAGGGTGTGCCTGAGCCAGGTCGAAACATACATAACTGTAAAGGCTTTGGGAAGCACTGTGGGCCATAGGTAGACCCAGGGAGACTGCCGTAATTCGGAAGAGCCCCCGGGACTGTCTAAATTTCAGTGTCTCTCCAGCCCTGAGGACAGCCCAGGGCTGAGAGGATGCACAGATGGGCTTAAAGTTAATTTTACATTCCCAGCTCCTGTTAGAAGTACAGCTCAGAATCTCACCCATGATTTAAGTCCAAGAACTGTTTAGACTAAAGAGATCATATAAAGTAAAATAATTTGTCATGTTTTCTTACTCTATGGCTGTTCTTTGCATAAATAAATGCTTATTTACCATTGATGAAGGTGACTTTGAAAAATAACAAGCATATAACTGTATCAAAATGTCCTGCTGCTGCAGTCTGTTCTGCATGTCAAACAGCTGCCTTGCATGAGAAGGTGGTAGTTTAAAATGCCTAACACTCCTCCCCAAGAGAATTGAAACATTCTGCCAACCACAGTACTTCTGCGTTTGAAAACCCAAATGCCTCCGGTTGCAGCTGTTGTGTGGCTGAGTGCCTATTGTATGGAGTTTTTTCATTCTTGTGCCAAGCCTTTAGTTGTGGGACAAACCTGACTGACAGATCAAGAATGTAATGAATGATCCATCTGATGTGAGTCATATTAACTGTATGTGTAAAAGCAGCTGGATGGAATAGCTGGAATTAGATAAAACACAAAAGTTATATTTTATCCTGGGATTTCATGGCTGCCATGGGATTATCTCAGAAGTTTAGAGGCTCAATTCCTATAGCTGACCATATACTTGATGGGGTGTTTGGGCTGGGATTAGAGATCGAACAATTGGAAATTTACCCATCACATGGAACTATCCTTTCCTTCTGCAGTTTTTTAGGGTGGACACACACCTCCCATCCAGGTGAGAGACCAGCTTTGATACTCCTCTCTAAGATGTTAATGGAACCTAAATGCTTCCAAATGACTGAGAGAGAATATTTTTCCTTCAGATAGAGCCATTCATGGCTTCATTCCCATCTTAACAGTGATCCCTAGACCTTCTCTTCCCAGCTTCATCCCTGCAGGTCACGTGCTGGTTTATAGATGGTAGGCAACAACTGGAATTGTAGAGATGACTGGCAGAGTGCTAATGGCAGAAGTCTTTTACTGAAGCTGATTGATTTATGCAATAGATTTTTTTGCATTCTTGTGACATGGATGTATAGGAGGCAAAGGAGAGTCTCTGCCATCATAGCATTGACATCATCTTGATTAGTGTTTTTTTTGTGGATGCTGATCAACACAGATAGTCTGAGCTGTCGTTGCTCACTAACTGTATTGTGTTCCTCCCATTGTGAGGAAAAATTACATTCTTCTTCGAGTGGTTGCTCATATGCATTCCAAGTAGGTGTGTGCTCGCGCAGCGTGCACGGCTGCCGGAAGATTTTTACCCTAGCAACCCCCGCCGGGTCGGCTGTGGAGCCCCCTGGAGTGGCGCCTTTATGGCGCTGGATATATACAGTAGGCGACCCGGCGACCCCCTCAGTTCCTTCTTGCCGGAGACTCCGACAGTGGGGACGGAGGGTGGGTTTTGGAATGGATATGAGCAACACATCTCGAAGAACAACAGTTACTGGGTAAGTAACCCTGTTTTCTTCTTAGAGTGGTTGCTCATATGCATTCCAAGTAGGTGACTCCCAAGCCTTACCTAGGCGGTGGGGTTGGAGTGATGGACCACTGACTGTAGCACCGCGGATCCAAAAGCAGCATCCTCAGCAGACTGCTGTATCAGCACGTAGTGCGAAGCGAAGGTGTGGACCGAAGACCACGTGGCAGCTCTACAGATTTCCTGTATTGGGACTTGAGCCAGGAAGGCCGCCGAGGACACCTGCGCCCTGGTAGAATGAGCAGTAAATGGTTTGACTGGGGAACCCGCTAGGTCATAACATGTACGGATGCACGCCGTAATCCAAGATGAGATGCGCTGGGTTGAAACAGGAAGGCCCTTCATACGGTCCGCTACTGCCACGAAAAGCTGAGAAGACTTTCTGAACGGCTTTGTACGTTCAATGTAGAAGGCAAGTGCCCTACGGACATCTAAGGTGTGCAGGCGCTGCTCCTGTCTTGAGGCATGGAATGGATATGAGCAACATATCTCGAAGAACAACAGTTACTGGGTAAGTAACTCCGTTTTACTTGATGGACAAAATTGCTCTGGTTCATACTGAACCAGTGGCATCTGTGAGACTGGGGCTGCGTGTTGACGGGAACTAAAGCTTCTGTGCTTGGGTTTCAGTTAGTGTCATTCACTAAGGTAATGGAAGGAACTTTGTCACAAATATCCTGGGACCTACACAGCTACAATAACACCGCAAACAACTCTTCTTGTTGTCCTCCTTGTTTGGTAAAGGCCAGTGGGGAAGAGCTGGGCCAATTGCTGGTGGGGAATGAGTGTTTCGGTTATGGAGGCTGGGTTGCTTGCCTACCTTAAGAAAGCATTTGTACATCCATTGCTCAAGAAACAATCATTGCTATTGTTCTTTATCTCCTCTTCCATTTCTGGGTAAGATTATTGAAAACGCTATGGGGAGAAAACTCTCATGGTATCTAGATCCCTCAGATTTCCTTGACAATCTGGTTGCAGGCTTGGGCATGGCATGGAGACATCTTTGATGGATGAAATCTCCTAGTGATGGATTGGGTACCCAGGTTGATACTAGGTCTGTCAGCTGCCTTGGGTAACTCTTGATGGTAAAGTAGTGTAGACGTTCATGGAACCCTAGCAGAAACAGAGACACTAAGGCAGAGGTGGGCAAACTACGGCCTATGGGCCATTAGTGCGTGAGAGGGAGCTCTCCTGTGGAATACTACAGAGTTCTGTCTGGCCACACCTCTTATTTAATGAGTATCTGAGGCTACTGGGAGGGTTAGTGGAAAAAAACCAAACACCTCAGTTACATTGTCTTTAGTGTACTCATGACCCCCAGCTCTGTATCTCTGTAGGATCTTTGGTGAAGTAAAACTTTGAAGAACTTATCTTCATAACCCCTTCTGTGAGGTGAAAAGTATTCATTTCCATATTTTACAAATGGGGAACCGGGGCTAAATGTCTTGTCTGTGTTACATAGGAAATCTATATCACAGCCAGGAACTGAACCAGGATCGTTTAAGTGTCAGTACAAGGCCATCTTTTTTCCTCAGTTGAAGCAAATGGGTGTTTTGCCCTTTGTCTGGTGGAGATTGGGGCATGGATAAAAGCTACTTGGCTGAGACTCAATGTAGAAAAGACTGAGAGGATATTAGCAGGTGGGCGAAAGCCAACCTGATTACATCTGCTCCTCTGACTGAGGGCATGGCCTGCCTTTTCTCACTGAGGTGGTTAGATGTGAAACTGATATTTAATAATCAGGTATCAGCCAGCAGTCAAGGTGATTGTGACCTTTTCTTTCTTACATGGACTTCTCAATATCATCATCTTTACCTTTGACATCTTGAGTTTAGACTACTGCAGTACACTGTGCACACTGCAAAGTGGGGTTACACCTTAAATCCATTCAGAGCTGGCGCAGAACATGGGAACCTGCTTGCTAAGCAGGGTTTTGCACTGAGAACATATTATACTGGTGCTCAGGTATGCGGACAAATTGGAGAGAGTCCAGCAGAGGGCAATGAAAATGATCAGGGGTTGGGGCACATGACTTACGAGGAGAGGCTGAGGGAACTGGGTTTATTTAGTCTGCAGAAGAGAAGAGTGAGGAGGGATTTGATAGCAGCCGTCAACTTCCTGAAGGGGGGGTTCCAAAGAGGATGGAGCTCAGTGGTGGCAGATGACAGAACAAGGAGCAGTGGTCTCAAGTTGCAATGGGGGAGGTCTAGGATGGATATTAGGAAACACTATTTCACTAGGAGGGTGGTGAAGCACTGAAATGGGTTACCTGGTGGGGGGGAGGGGGTGTGTGTGGACTCTCCATCCTTAAAGGTTTTTAAGGCCCAGCTTGACAAAGGTCTGGCTGGGATGATTTAGTTGGTGTTGGTCATGCTTTCGGCAGGCGGTTGGACTAAACCTCCTAAAGTCTCTTCCAACCCTAATCTCCTATGATTCTGTGATTTCCATGAGCTACTCTTTGGTTTTCCACGTGAGATATTAAGATGTTAATTTTGATAAACAAGTTCCTGAATAGCCAGTCTAGAGAATTGCCTGTTTCAGAGACTCTCTCTCCTTGTGCCATACATTTGCAGTGAGCAGTGGCACTCCTTCAGTTTGAATGAGAAGGAGTTGCTGGCAGGGCATTCTCAGGAGCCTCTCATCTTTGGAACCCAGGCCCCACTTTGGTCTAAAATAAAACAAATTGTTTGAGCTTCTGAGCACATTAAAAACTGATCTGTTTGCTCAGGCTTTTGCACAGAAAAGAGAATGGCCAGCATTTTTGGAAAAGAGTGGAATATTATATATTTTAGTGTAAACTCTTTTTATATTAAAAATGTGGATGCTAGTTTCTGTGGCTGAATAGAATTATCCTGCTAAATGTTAATTTATTATTGTGTATCTGAAAAAGGACATAGATGTCCAGAGCCAAGGTTATGTACATTTTTATATTTTAGATATTTTAAATCAAAATAAGAGGAAAAAACCCCACAGATATATGGTGCAAAGCATCTCTCATTCTAAAAATTAGATGTTGTATATTCTATACATTAGATGTTGTACAGTAACTGTGCATTGGCTAATTATCATGAGAGTTACAGATTTTCCTTTCAAGTTTAGTCTCTTACCTTTCTATGTGTACATTATCCTGGCACTAAGACTAAAGAAGGTCAGTGTCTGAAATCCTTAGGCTATAGAAGTGCTTTATTTCTCTCCTTTAGGGCTATAATAGTGTCTGTTCCCAGTGGGAAACTCCCCAGATTTCCATTCTGCACCACTACAAAGGTATTAGTCCTACACTTGATTCATTTCAGTTGTGACCCTGGGAGGAGTGGCAAGACAGTAATTTGTCTCAATACTATTTCAGCAATGAGGCTGTCTTCCCAATTTGAGTGCAATTAAATGTCACCTGGAGAATGCATTTCCTTCAGGTTCTACTAATTCAAGATTATAGTTTATAATAAATAAATAATGTAAATAACTCCCAGCTTTTTAAATAAAAAAACAAACTACTTTGATAGGGTGAAAGTCCTGAAAGGAGAGAGGTAGTCCAAGAAAGATGAAGCATTAAAGTAATTTGAGATTTTTTTTCTAAGGGAGAATATAACTTTTTGAATTGCTGCATTGCTTCCAGTCTGCAAGGATATATGATTGGTTTTTCATTTCATGCCTTGATTTGTCAGATGCATATATGTGTAGGTTTAATAATGTCTCTTTTACTGTGTGCTTTATATAGGAAGGGATTTCTTCTTTCCCTTTAGGTTCTCCAGAAAGATTTGATTTGACACCAGTGATTAAATCATTCTCAAGAGTCCAATATAGACTAAGCAAGAGTCTTTGGTGAAGGCTGTGTGTCACTTAGGCTGCAATCCTGCAAGCTATTTCACTTGTAGGAGTCCACCCACATGATGCATCTCACAGGATCCAGGATTTAAACACCACAGTGATAGGCGCCTTAGAAAAACCTTATGCAGTGGTTAAAAGAACATAGATTTGTAGAGAATAAGTCCATCAATGGCTATTAGCCAAGATGGTCAGGGATGCAACTCCATGCTCTGAGCCTTTGCATCACTTGATAATTGCCTGTTCTGTTCATTCCCTCCAAAGTATCTGGCATTTGCCACTATCAGAAGACAGGATAGTGGGCTAGATGACCCAATATGTTCATTCTTATGTTTTTATGACAAGGTTTGTTGTATCAAATGAACCTTCTGTAATAAATTAACTTGCATTTTTTTAAAGGTTGGATTACAGTGGACCTTCAAGAGAGTTTTTTTTCCTGGTGTCCAGAGAACTCTTCAATCCATATTATGGTTTATTTGAATATTCAGCCAATGATACCTACACAGTACAAATAAGTCCCATGTCTGCTTTTGTAGACAATCACCATGAATGGTAAGAAAACATTTTATTTATTTTTTTTGCTTTTTTTCCTGTTGTTTCCACATGTGGAGAATCAGCTCATATTTGTTCAAACACAGAGTTTGATATTTTTAACCAGCGGTAAAATAATTGCATTTCTTTAGACTTTCCTCATTATTATTTTTTTTTTTTTGTAGTTGGTTGTAACAGATATTCTTTTTTCTCACAAAGTCAGCAAAGATGAGATTTGGAACATATGCATTGTGGGTTTGGCTCACTACATGAAACTCCACAGTTCTTGTACAAGAGCAAATATTTGCTTCACCAAAGCACTGTCAGTCCTTTGTGTATGAAAAGCAGATTATATTAAACATTGGCTTGTAGTCAACTTAGCGTACAAGAGATTTCAATCAGCATTTATTGCATGTTGTTTGTTTGGGATTTCTCCGTGAATGTAGATTGTTCCCAGTAAGGTAGTCCACATCTGGTGGAGGAAAATCTCTTTTGTTCTTTTGCTATTTAATCAAGGTCCATATGCGTGATAGTAGCCTTTAAAATCTGTGAAAACGATATACTACGAGGAATCTGAAAAACACCAGAGGAAAACGCCTGAAGTATTGTGCAGTATATATGTCTATAAAATGTATCTTAATCTCAATTTCATGATAAAGGGCCAAATTCTAAGCTGGTATAAATCAGCGCATCTCCAGCGAAATCAATGGAGCTATGCCATTTACGCTAGCTGAGAATCTGAGTCTAAGGTATTTAAATTATAGTAATAGGGTGAAAGCTGCAAGTCTGTAGGACAGAGGCAAATTAGAGTCTCAAATGATAGAGGATCATTGCAATGAAGTGTAGTTGAGAGTTAAGCCACTTAATGCTGACTGGCTGCGCTGCACATCAATTGAAGCAATGCACTTGCTGGACTCTGATAAAAGATTGGATACAGAACTTCAGTAACAACAAACTGTATATGCTGCATCTGAAAAAGCATGACATCTGGCAGAACAAGCTGCAGGGCTGTGCATGGCCATCTTCTCCCCAGCCATGTGGAGCTAGAGAGATGGCCAGTGAGTGAGTGGGACCCGACCCATTTGTTTCTGGAGAGGCTAGTGCCAGCATCAGCATCAGGGAGAGTGCAAGGAATGCAGCTGTGTGCAAAGGGAGGAAGCTCTGTGTGTGTCTTCCCCATCTTGTACACCCTCCATAGGGCCAGGCATAACAAAGCCTTAATTTTCCCCTAGTAAAGTAGTTCTGAGTCTGTCTTACCAGGAAGTCTAGAAACTTGTTTTTCTTTCAAAAGGAGCATTAGGCTTGAATCTGCTTTCAGATACATGGAGGGCATATCTAGTTTCTTTAATGATTTTTTTCACAATGTTCTGCAATATGCACCATTATTTCCAACAGCAGAATTGTGCCCTTAGAGTCTAACAAAGTCTGTGTGAAGGCCCTAGTATTGCAAACAAAGTGGCCATATTCCTAATTCCTAATTTTCCAGCAGCTCTTGAGTGCACAAGGGGTTTTAAATCGTGTTGGTACTTTTTTGGGGAAATGGAATGGTAAGGGTGATAGTTTCCAGCTACCCCCCCAAAAAAAACTTACATGGAGCCCAACATCCACCAGTCATGAAAATGAGCATGGAGCCACCCACTAGCTAGAAAAGGATGCCTAGAATCATCTATCAGAGTCAGTCTCTCAGTGCTCATAAAGGGAGAGTAAGGAGACAGAGGGGCAGAAAACAGCTGTCATGTTTGAAAAAAGGACTTAGTTTGGGAGGATTAGAATGAGTTCAGTTTAGATTTCAGTAGCTGAAAAATGCCAACTTCAGCTTTGAAACCCCAGGTGCTTTCCACGCCTTGAAGATTTTTTTCCCCATGACATTCTACTGAGAAGCTAAAAAGAAACAAGCTACCACAATACAGTTATAGTTATCTGATTTAAATATACTGTTTAACTTGGTACACAGATAAATGATAGGGCAGCACACAAACCACAAAGTCTGAGTGTACTGGTTATAACTCATTTCCTTTGTCATTCAGGTTCAGGTTCAGTGGTCGAATCCTTGGTCTTGCTCTGATACATCAGTATTTGTTAGATGCCTTCTTTACACGGCCCTTTTATAAAGCCCTCCTCAGAATGTGAGTAGAAATGTTCTGATTTTCGTTCGGATGGAAAATGCAGTTTTTGACCAGCAATAAATGTCAGGTTCTTGACTCCAAGAAGATAGGTCAATATAATTTAATTTAGTTTTAATCCAAGATTAACTTTAAAGTATAGTTGCCTAAATGAAGGCCCATTTATGGTACTACCCAGTTACTTAATGACTTAGAAGATGTTGCTGATCAGTATCAAAACTTGTGATTTCTGTCAACCAGTTACATCACCTATTCCTTTCATCAAACTGTACTCTTCAAATCCTGCAGTGAAACATCAGATATTAATAGAGTCCTTGTTCATTTGTCTTTAGTGACTCATAGGACAGGATATGAATCAAACCTTATTTAGACTTTAAGATCAGGGTTTTCAAAAGTCATCTCTGATTTTTGGCTGCCTCCATTTTGGGATGCCTAACTTGAGATACCCTGGGTCTGATTTTCAGAAGTACTGCGTCTCCACAGTGCAGCTGAAGACAATAAGAACTGCAGTTGCTTAATACCTCTGAAAATCAGATCTAATGTATCTCGAGTTTAGGGACCCCAAAATCAGAAGCCATACTTGAGAATTTCGGAAGATGATTTACAATTATCTGTAAAGCACCATTAACATTTATGGTGCTGCGCAAATAATACAAGTTTATTTTTACAGCAACCAGAACTGTAATAGGTGCTTTACAGAATATTTTTTTTAAAAAGACATGGTCCCAATCCCAAGGATCTTACAGTCCAAGGTTAGAAGTGATGTGACAAGGGAACTGGGGGGGAAGGTAGAGGGGAGACTAATAAAACAATATGGTGAGATGGGTGGTGAAAGACAAGGACTCCATCAGTAATATCATGTGGTTACTTAGTTTAGTTATGTGTTGGTCCTGGTGGACTTGCTAGAAGTTTTTTTAAATAGCTGTGGGCCAGATTCTGCCACCTTCACAAACAGTGGGCCTGATTCATGATCCCCTTATGGCTTGGCCAGCAGAAAGACACTACAAAGCAGCTTTGTAGATCCCCCTGCTCATGCACTCCCTCCTGGGTCTGCAGCTCCACAGAAGGTGTCTCAGCCAGCTCTGCACACATCTTTGCAGGAGGAACTGGTGCACAGGGCATTCCTGGGTCAGCAAAGGGAATGTTGTCCCAGCCATTCTGCACTGCTGCTAAGGGCCATTGCTGCAGGATACAAGTTAAGGTAACCCTTAGCCCAAGACAGCTCCCGGTACCCTCTAGCTAGAGAAGATGCAAGCTATCTTCCCTGTGTGCCTGAACCAGCCCTGAAGTGGGCACAAGAATAAATTCCCCTGGTGGAGTAGCAGCTTATTCTCTGAGTGATCCTAAATGTTAGGCTGTTCACAGGTTAAGATTCTGCTTCAAGTGAATAAGGCTGACAGAATCTGATTCTGTAATAATAATTATAGTTGTTGACTGACTTCTTGTGGGGATCACGGAAGGCGCAAGTGGTAAGGACGCCCTTGAATTAAGAGAGGGCAGTTGGCTCACAAACCAAATTTGGAAATGCGTACCATATTTAAGGGCTTTATGGCAAAATCACCCAGACTGCCATCAATGGCAAAGTGAAGAGAGCAGGACCAGACTGATTAAGACTACCCTCCCTATTGCAAACATTAGTTACTACTAATAAAAAGGTCCTATTTCTTTTATGAGGTGAATTACATATTCCATATTGATGGATCTTTACACTTAAGTATTACAACAATTAATAGCATTTTTTGTAACCCACGGTTGAAATAAAGGTATTAGTCATTGAAATATGGTGCCAGTGATCAGAATTCGAAATAAAGTGAAATTTACAAGCAAAAGGTCTTTAAAATGGAAATTTAGTATTTTGTAGTTTAACAACAAAGAGATGAAAGTTACGCAAGTAGTTGCTATTATCATTGCTAGGCAAATACAGAGATTCAGAATAGTTTCTGCTAACTTGACTTCAGAACATCAGCACAAAGGAATCCAGTAACCACTGTTCTTTGTTCTGTTGATTTCTCTGAGCTCCCTTTATTCTCAGTTTGTTTTGTAGGGCTGTCCTGTCTCAGCTCTGTTAATGAGCACGCACTACTGCTGTCAGCTATATTTGTATATTTTCTTCTTGTTTATGTTAGACTCTGTGACCTGAGTGACTTGGAATACCTTGATGAGGAGTTCCACCAGAGTTTGCAGTGGATGAAAGACAACGATATACATGATATCCTAGATCTCACATTCACTGTAAATGAAGAAGTTTTTGGGCAGGTGTGCAAGATTGCTACTTTCCTTTCCTTTCCTCTTTATATTCTGTTGTTAGGTAACTGTTTCTTTGGACTGAAAAATGATGTCATTCCTTGCTGATTTGAGTTCATTAATAAAAATCTTGGTTGATATGAACAATTGAAAAACCTATAGTGAGATTATCATTCATTACCTACAAATGCAATACCTAAAGAATGCAGAAGTTGGTTTGTATCTCTCTTACTTCGAAGCTGCTTGTTCTTACTTTGTACTTGACGTGATCTGGTGAAAATAGGGATGTCAGTTTCATTTAATCAGTCTAAGTTTATATACTCCAGTCTGTTAAACCAATCTATGCTCGGCCTATGATACTGGAGAATTAGCGCTACGTATTTAACAAAAAGCTTGAGTTTATAATATATTCTTGTTGTCTTTATATTATTTTGGTGATGGTTTTCCTCTAAGATCACTGAACGGGAATTGAAACCAGGGGGTGCCAACATCCCAGTCACAGAGAAGAACAAGAAAGAATACATAGAGAGAATGGTGAAATGGAGAATTGAGAGAGGGGTTGTGCAGCAAACAGAAAGTCTAGTTCGAGGTTTCTATGAGGTAAGAAGGTCCTATTCAACTCTAGTTCCCATATGTATATTATCTAGCTTTCTCTATATTTGCATTTCTAATACACCCAACCACACAGTATTTTGAAAAAATAGGTAAAATCAGGAGTGAGAGTTATATGTATCCTACAGTGGACCTAATGTATTTCATAATAATCAAATGTCGTCTTATATATGTGGAGGTCACTTGTTGGAGGTCATTGAGTCAAATAACATGACTATGTTCTAAAGAAATGGAAAACATTATTACCACTATTTGCAGTAGCAGCAGTGCAAACTCAGATAATAAGGATAGTTTTACTCCATGTCCAGCATTACACAATTGGCTGAGTATATTTCAAGATGTTTTCTTTTACATTTTCCACCTTGAACATGGACCTTGAATATATTGACTGTTATTGCCTTGGAAGTATTTCTGTATTATTTTTCTAAATAATTTTCCTTCTAAAGAAACTGAACGTAGCTACAGTATGAATAGTCCACATATTTGCATCTTTTGAAAAATGTTTTAATCTTAAGCCTTTCCCTTTCATTGAACTAGCCAGAACATTACTTGAAAAATGATACAGCATTAGTAACTGGGGAGTCTGTGTAGTAGGAGGCAAAAATAAGAGAAACAATGAGGGCACATTTCTGTGTATTTTATTTCCTTTCACAGGTGGTTGACGCAAGGCTGGTGTCTGTATTTGATGCAAGAGAATTGGAACTGGTTATTGCTGGCACAGCAGAAATTGACTTAAGTGACTGGAGAAACAACACAGAGTATAGAGGAGGTAACATTGATTTTTTTTTTCTAGTCAAAGTTAGCTCTGGTGTGCAATGAGTGAACCTGGAAGTGCCCTTTGTCTAAGATTTTGCTAAACCTGTTCTATGAAATATGTCGATATAAGCAGCGTTGGAGCCGATTTTAAACTAATATTTGGAATGTCTTTATTTTCCTGGTTAGCTTTTGAATTAGGAGCAGACATTTTAGTTGATAAAAGGGATAAGATCCCAAACGGCAAGAGCATGTTTGTATTTTGAATTTAAAGAGAGGTTGATGGCATCTGAAAGTGAATAGGCAAACCTTTGACATAAAGGTGTTCTCAGAGTCCATCTACAGCAGCAGGAAAAGATTCATGTTATATCTGACTCCAAACCCCGCTCACATTCCCATTACGCTCAGTCTTGCTCATTGCTCTTACATTCAACTGTTCTCTGATTTTTCTCCTGCCTGACTGCATGAAGAGAATGGTAAGGCAGCCATCTTTAGTAAGGACCACTCCACTTCCATTTCCAAAGGCTACCTGGAACTGTAGTGGGCCTATCCAAGTGCAGTCCGGCTTCACTTACATCAAGAACAATGGAATGGTTTTGAGTGAGGTGGCTGCAATTGCTACTGGCATCATGAGCAACTTTTAAAAAAACATAAAAAAACAAAAACCCTAATGTCACAAGAGTTGGCAACTCTGATGAGTGACTTGCTAATGGTTTAAGTGTTTGCAAAAGGGAAACTGAATGTCTGCCTTTAATTTGGAGCACTGTGCAATGACCCTGGTAAGAGCCTTGGTTTAGTTTCACCTGCTGTCCGTTGCTGATATTTGATTAGAAGTATGGAGGCTAAGACTGTAACTAAGACTGAGCTAGGGAAGGCCATTAATGATTAATATTTCACGTGTGTGTGCTCCTGCACTTCTGTAGCATGTAATATTAAGAGTCAAAGGTGATGTGGCTTTTTGTTGTTAATGTAACAGGTTACCATGACAATCACATTGTAATTCGGTGGTTCTGGGCTGCTGTAGAAAGATTCAACAATGAACAACGGCTAAGGCTATTACAGGTGAGAGATCAGTAGATTTGTATAAATATATATACATACTACCATTTCACATTAAATGTTGAACTACTCTGTCAGTTTCAGATAATGAAACCTTCGGATAATGTGATGTCAGGACAGGAGAATGACCTGGTATCTCAGCAGTCTCGAGATGCTTACTGTAAATAATTGAAATGTCAGAGCTAACTAACAACAAAAGTCCCCTGTGATAGAAAGTTACCAATACCAGTATGGGTGGTGGTGATTTTTACTATTTGACTAAAAAAATCCTCAAAATTTGAATTCCAAGGAAAGGAAAAAAACATGCTAGTATTTACCTTTGAAGGTTATTCAAAGGAAGAGTTAGGGAGGACTTGGCTGACGTGTTCAAAATTATGCAAATGATACTGATCCAGTCCCTCATTATTATCCCTTCATATAACATGAAAAGAGGTCTTCACTAAGTTGATAGCCAGTAAATTAAGAACAAATAAATAGAAACACTGCTTCTCACAGTATGTCCAGCTGTGGAATTCATTTACCTGATGAAGGATTCAATAACACTGAAGGCAGCAGAGGAATTTTAATGCATGTGGGTTTTTCACAGAGTTACATGTAATCAAATACAGGTACCTCTTGCACATCAAATTCTTTAGAAGGGGCCAGATCTGATTTTATCTGTGTTTGCCACATAATTGCACTAGTTTCAAATCCATTTTTTTAAACATTTCAGAACTGGTATCTGATCATCATGTTAACTGTATCACTAACATGCCTTTTTCCTGTTACAGTTGGCTCTGTGTAAATGATACGCGGGAAACATTACTGAGGGCTGGGCTACACTACGGGGAGGGGTCGACCTAAGATATGGAACTTCAGCTACGCGAATAGTGTAGCTGAGGTTTCAGTACCTTAGGTCGACTTACCTGGCTGTCCACATGGTGGAAGTTGACCGCGGCCACTCCCCTGCTGACTCCGCTTACTCCTCCTGCTGAGGTGAAGTGCAGGGATTGATTTATCACGTTTAGATGAGACTTAATAAATTGATCCCGCTACATCAAGCGCTACCCATCTATCCGGCGGGCAGTGTAGCTGTACCCTGAGGTGTCCTTTTTGATGCAGGATGGATGTGTAACTTTATTGCTAAGATTTCCATTTGTAATTATAATATATGTAGGAATTCTGCAGCTGGAGGTCAAAATATTTTTTTAAATATAGGTGTTGACTCACAGACCATTGAAAAATAAGCAGGCTCTATCTGTCACAAGACTCCCTTATCAATGGATGGTTCTAGTCAAATCTGCTCTGTATAATGTCATAAGACATTCTCACTGAAATTTGTGGGAATTTTACCTAAATGAGAACTGCAGAACTTGGCTCTTAGCTTACATCAGTTAGTAAAGTGCTTTGAAATCCAGCTGGATGAAAGGCGTGACATATATGTAACATCTTATTAATTATGTAATTTACTTATTCGTTAGCCCCTCTTAAACCTTATTAAGTGTATTTTATTTTCTCCCTCCTCCCTTTTTTATTTATTAGCTTGATGATGCTAGTAATGTGACTTTAATTCTACACTGATTGTGCATCATAGTTACTCTTATATACTGGCTGTCGATAAGTGAAATCTGTAACAGAAATTAATCTAGTAAGGCCTCCCTCCTAGAGTGCTAATCAAGAAATACGCCACTTTCCCTCCCCTACATTTTAAACAGGACTTTAATATTCTGCTTCCCCTTCAAATAAGGCCTGATCCTGCAAACTCTTATACCTGAGCAACTTGACTTAGTGGGAGCACTGCTGTGAGTAGTTACTTTATGCATGAGCATTCACACGACCCTCAGGTGGTATATCTGTCATCCATATTGTTCTTTTTGTGTTGGTAGTTTGTTACAGGCACATCCAGCATACCTTATGAGGGGTTTGCATCTCTAAGAGGGAGCAATGGGCCAAGAAGATTTTGTGTAGAGAAATGGGGGAAAATCACTGCTCTTCCCAGGTAAATGTATGGTTTGGAGTTGTTTTTTTAAAATCTAAGTACATTTTAAGCCACTTGGAAAGAGTTCAGTTCTCTGTGAGCCAGTCACAATAGATGTGGATATTCTCAACTACCCCTGTTGCTAACTATTGGGGTCATGCAGAAGCTGCGTGAGAAACAAACAGCTGTCATAGATTGACTGAGTATGCTCTGCTGCAGGGGAAGTTCTGCTTCCTAGTTGTTCCGGTGTGTATGACATATCTGTATTTCTTTGAACTGAAGTGGTGGTTTTCCTGGGTGGTGGGAAAGACAGACAAATTGTGCTTAGGAGTCCGTACCTTAATTCAATTCATTCGACTTTGCCAGGTTTACAACTTCTCTGCTAAAGTGTATGGGTTTTTTGTTTGTCATAAAACCAGGCATTGCTTCCCTAAAATAGTATATATGATGTTCTCTGAAAGGTAAGTCATTGGTCATTGCCATAAAATAGATATCAGCTCTAGATTAAAGAGACCCCTTGTATTTACAGTCTAGTTCAGTCCCTAGGAGGGTGAGGATGACTTCAGTGTTGTGTAGCAATCTTGCGGTGGTGATTTTTGAGTCAGAGGAAAAAGTGTGTTCTGAAGAGTGATTTAAAGGAGAGACAGAAGAAGGCAAAATATGATGTTAAGAGAGGGTGACGATTTTAAAGGGAGCAAGTAGTAGAGAGGCTTGGGCCAAGTGAAACAAATGAAAAGGGGAGTAGAAAGAAATGAGTTGGATGTAAGGAAGAGCGGAGTTGCACAAAGCCTTGAAGAGCAGACGCCAGTGAAAGAATTCAAGGTGGAAAGTGACATGATCAGAGTGGCAAGAGGAGAAAGTAAGGAAGGAATTGCTTTCCTCATTTTTCCTTTTGTGATGCCACGAAAAGAGCTGTGGTCTTAAATGATCTACAGTATCAATGACTGATGACACATGAGCCAGGATCTAAACAGTCGTCTTAACTGAATTCTGAATTAACAAGAATTTTTCTGCAGTGAGGTCAGTTTTGCAGATTAGTACATTTGGGGAAGATTTCCCATCATCCAATTCTGTAGCATTTAGAGGCAGTTACACTGGTTGGAAATAGATACTTTGCTTATTTTGATTACCAGATAGAAAGTCAAAGTATAAACAGTATTATGTAGTTGAAATGCACAGACCGAGTGGTCAAGTTTGTGGAGTCAGTAGCTCAAACACAAAACCACCTTGTCAGTTAAGAGTATAAATGGGAGTCATGCAGCTGAAGATCAAAGGTAGGTACATTACAAGAATTCTTAGAGTTTATATTTCAAAACAATTACTGTAGTATCTTTTAGGGTCAAAAGGTAATTCATTAAATTCCTTGCTGGACCCCTCATCTGTAAAAAGAAATGTTTTAGGGGGGTACAGTGTTGATGATTTTTAAAGTAACTTAAAAATGGGAGAAAGAAAATAAATTGTGAAAGCTCCATTGAAATAGTGTCCTGGACCCATAAAAAACCAACAAAGCAGGGGACTTCAAAGGGAAGACTCAAACTAGCCGTCTACCGTTTATTGTGCATATTGGGACCACATTAACTTCTTAGGCAGCAGGATCCAAACTGGAACAGGAGCACACTCCTGTAAGCTCATTCTGCCATGGAAACCAGAGCCAGCGGGTATACTCAACACAGAGGGAAGGGGCAGGACAATCCAGGAGATTCAGCACCTCTCTGAGGGAGTTTCTTCTGGCAGGGCTACTGGGGAGCTCCAGCTGTAAAATAAAACGGCTTCACTTTGGAGAAAGAGAGCGGAGATATGCGCCGAGCACCTTTACCAGTTCAGCCCAGTGGGTGCAGGGGAGGCTGCCAGCTGCTTGCCTCTTTGCCCATGGCAATGAATATGGTCCTGGATCTTTAACTTTCAATTCCCTTGCTTTGGAGACACTGGGCCACAACTTTACTACTGTTTTAAGATATTTTTACGAACGTGAGAACCAAATAACACAAGTTATTTGTCATGAGTCAGCCACTCCCAGTGCTCAAGACATGGTACCCTAATCCCATAGGAAATGCATGACTTACCACATCCATCTCAAGCTTAGCTCTGAGCAGAATGTAAACTATGTGTTTGCTTTTCTAACATCTCCAGTTCCTATGTGCAGAGTGGCTTCAGCCTAAGCCCCATCAGCTTCAAAGGCTTTACTGTGCAAACACTGAGTAGCACTGGCTGAAGCTACTTATCTTAAACAAAGACACTGAGTGGCAAATTTTCACCAGGCTCCTAAAAGAGATCTGCAGATGTGAATAAATTGTTGGACACCCACTGAAAATTTCACCCTGAGGCTCTTTGATGCCTAATGGTTTTAGGGTTTTGTATTAACCTAGGGACAAATTCTTTTACCCTCACTCTCAGTGATTAGTATTTTTATTTTGTGAATAGTCTCACTGATTTCAATGAGACCCCTTGTGGACTCTGATACTACTGGCAAAATCTGGCTCTCAAATTACAAGTCAAGGTGGTTTTTTTTTTTGGTTTTTTTTAATTCATACCAGAGAGAAGAAATAAATGAATGAAAACATTTTATAATAGCCATTCCCCGTTCCCTTTTCCTGGCTCTGGAGAGCTGAGAAAGGCTAATACAGATAACAGATTGATTAGATGATTTCGTAGCTTCCACAGTTCTGATCATGTTCTAATCAGCCTTATTGAACCAGAACAATGAAACTTCTATAACTTGCATGTCAAGTTGCCTGGCTTTTAAAGCTGCTCTTTCCACCATACGTTAGTGGCATGTGAATGTACTAAAAAAGTTAGTTATTACTAGTTTAGTTTTGCCCCTGCTGTTTCTGTCACCACTTTTACTTTCAGCTTGTTTATCTTCTTGTATGTCAGGCTAAATCAGATATCACTTGGGGAACTTTTGCTCTCTGTTTCCTAAATGTTTAGACGTTGGTAGTGTTAATTATATAGCAGCTAGTGACGATGATTATATAAACATTTGCATGCGAACAGCATTCTTCTGTTATTGCTAAGGTACTGAACTTTGGACTTAAAGTTAATTTGTCTGTAATAGTGTTTGAACTTCAGTGAATGGGAAAGTGATTGAATGTCAAGACTCCAGGAACTAAGATACATTTACCTTTATCAGAAAATGTGAGAGCAAAAAGATGTACATAGTATACAGTTATCTTGAAATGTCCTGGGAAAGCAGTATCCACTGTAAAATCACTCTCCTTGCAGAATGACAGAGTCCTCTGTCTGGTAGAAGAAGAGCACATTTCCTCAACAGGATCAATATCTTTATATTTTAAAATGAATTAGCTCTCTAAAGAAAATGATGATCACATTTTCAATACACTGAAAAAGTCATCCTCCAAAACTGAAATAAAACCCAGCTTGTCTTCCTACTAAACCAAAATGCAAGATTGTTAGCTTGCAATGAATCCTTTATTGATTCATGCGTCGTGGTTTTTATAATTTGTGGTTCTACAGCCCACATTATGCATGATGCATAATTCTAACAAGTGGATGTCTGTTTCAAAGAAGCTCCTCTCCTTCCACACCCTTTCTGAGTGCATTAATTTTCAGAAGCAAGAGGAAATCATTCTGCTGGTTGTGGGAGCACCAAGAGGATCCCAGGAGGATTATTACAATGGTCCACATTCCCCTCTTGTGGGCCTGATGGAGAGCGAATCCGTATGAAGTTTCTTTCATAATGTTTCCTCCAAATTCTCCTTCCAGAGGGTTAAGGAGGGGGAATCAGCTGAACCTACCCACCAGATGCAGGAGTTTAGGCCACAGAACACAGAGAATTGGTGGATATACAGGGCCATCTAGCTACCTGACAGCACTGCTCTAATTGTAAGCCTTCCTACTGTCTTTGCCACCACCCTATCCCACCCCTTAACAAGGGTGTCCATCATGGAGGACTCTGCAGGAAAGTTAGGTCCTCTAAGCACACTTCCTGGATCCCATAGAGAGCTTTCCACAATGTTCTGGGAAGAGACGAGAGGATCACAGACTCTGCAGACCTGCTTCCTTTCCAGGCAAGCAAGGGTTGATCCCTAGTGGATTGGGAGGGAGGGAGGGAGGAAGGGGAGAGAGGAACGGGTAGCCCCATAGAATACCATGGGGTGTGAACTCTACTTACTGAAAAACATTCTTATTCTGATAGAGTTCTGTTAAGTCTACAACAATTAGATGGAGCAAAATAAAATATTTTTTCTAGCACAGCAATACATCTGAATTTTGGTCTGATGTTTATAGTGATAGTCTGGCCCTGCATACTGTGTTTCTCAAAGCCTGGTATTTTTATGACACTATAATGCTGTTTGCTAACTCAGTGTTTCACCTTCACTGAGGACTTATAATGAACTCTTAGCTTCTGTGTTATAAACAAGCTAGAGTGACTCACTCCCGCTCTTCATGTTCCAACCTGGTAGTTAGGATCTGATTGACACTTAAGGTGATGTCCCTAGATTTTTCATCTGGGGGCTGGGCACCCTCCTGTTTTGAGAGGGCTCATTGTAAATCCAGTGTATCATTATAACTGCTGGTGAATGGGGTGTGTTGAATAGGGAGTCTCAGTCCTTGGTGGAGGGAGAGTTCCTGACATTATACAATGTGTGTTTTTTAAATGTTTGCTGTTCAAGCGGTGACAGGCAGGCCACTGCAGAAAAGGTTTCTGCTTGCCAACTGGAACAGGTTTAAACAACAGTGTGATGTGATTGCAAAAGGAAAAAGTAAATGTAAAGAAAGTCCTGCCCCTTGAAGGGCCAAACCCAAATACAGAAGGACTTTTATCTTCCAAAGCAAAGGTCTAAAGGGTTAGTCATTTTTGAAAGAAGAGGAGGAAATAAAAACTTCTTGGAGCTTTCATCTCAGAACCCCTCTCCCAAAAGATCCTACTTGCATTAGTCACTCAGAGCTGTGCCATTTATTTCAGTGGGAGCAGGATGGAATTATCCTGCTACTCAATAAATCCCTATATCAAATTCAGGCAACTTTGGTCCTTTCTCTAGTCAAAGGATAGGACCTTTTTACAATGTGCATAGAGATTGTGATAGGTAGATATAGAAATTGAGGGGGAAAATATATTCCTATCCTGTCAAGAAAGCCAGAGTGTTTTTGAGAATTATATACATACATTCATTTAACTGCTAAATATATTTTTCTGTAATAGATTACCAAGGTCAGCTCCTTGGCTGTATAAATCAGTATACCTCCACTGACTTCAAGGGACCTACACTGATTTACACCAGCTGAGGCTCTGGCCCAGATAAATTATCAATGGAAAAGACCTAATTTGCTAACTAGTCTATCTCCTGTCAGTAGGACTGTTCCCTACGCGTATTTTCTACTATTTCACTAACTTTATCTAATTTATGTGCATTCATTCTTCAGAAATAACCTGCTCATGATTACAGACCTAGTATTCAAATATCACTAATTATTAATAGAAAATATTGATTTTAAAAGTGTGTATTTTAAGCCATTTTTTCAAAACAGACTGCCCTGTGCTCCTAAATTGAAAATTTTGTGTGTGCACATTTTACAGCAAAATTTAGGCTACTACTTGTGGTCCACATTAAAGGTCAGAATTTCAAAAATATCTTTGACAATTAATTCTTTTTAAACTTGAAAATAACAGTGTTGAGTAACACAATATCATTACACAAAGCATGATATTTTGAAAGGACCTTCTAGCGCACCTGAAATTCCAGTTACTTTCATTTGAATTTCTGAATAACCATTGCTTATTGGCCTTTCTTTTTGCAGGGCTCATACGTGTTTCAATCGTCTTGACCTTCCCCCTTATCCATCATTCTCCATGCTCTGTGAGAAACTGTTGACAGCAGTTGAAGAGACAAGTACCTTTGGACTTGAGTGATGCGCAAACCATAGTGCCCAGCTCTTTGGACATTTGTGGATCTGTCCTCTCAAGAATGAGTGAACATTTGTATTGGATTTCTTAGAGGAAAATTGTTTTACAATGCAATTCAAATAATGAGATTTCCATGAATGAGTAAATCAAGCTTTGGAAGCAGTTACAAGCATTGTGATAGTGGCGGAGTACTTTACAGTAATACTGGAGTGTTCCTTGTTTGCAGGGAAAAACAAGTCTTGCAATAAACTGTTTTTCTTGACTGCCATGTTTGTTATGGTCGAAGCAAAAGATGTGACCATGCATGATCAGCAAGGTGGCTACTGCAAAATCTGACAAGTCTTGAAACTGGATTTCACCAAAGTCCTTGAATATAAAGTTCAAGTCAAAATGTGAAATCGTTCAGCCCATCCCTAGATTAGCTAAAATCAAACTCTGGAATTCTTTAAAAAAACAAAAGTTTCCTAAAGATACGTTACTTTATGCCATATTCTATAACAGAATATCCATTACTTGCTAAACCTAAGACTATGAGTGCCTGCATGGTGTGCACCATAGATTTCAGCTTCCTGGGGCAGAAGTGAATTTGAAGGAAAATCAGGAGCAAGGGATGTCACAACAATGGCTTGCAAAAGGAGGTTTGTAAAAATGTATATGCAAGTGGTGCGTGTATGGCAAATGATGAGCTATTACAAGAAGAACTTAATAATGACTGATTTTATGATTTATACTGCATGGAAACTGTTTTAAAACATAAGTATAAATTTAACACAGCATATCAGGAAAAAAAAACCTTACACAGTGACTTCTGTTTATTTTTATAGGTTCATTATATTAAGTTCCTCAGAGTGTAAATAAGAAACTAGCAAACTAAAAGCTATTTCTGTTCATTTCACTTTTCATGCATAAACAGACATTGTGCTAGTGTTTTATTCTTTAAGCACTCTCAAGGGAAAAATGCCTTTTATTTTTATATGAGTAAGAAATTCCCAAAAATATTTTGCACTGAATGTACCAAAGTTGAAGGGACATTATGATCAGACTGACCGTAAACTGCATCACTCTTACAACTATCTAGGAAATAGCTTTTTAAGAACTCAGCTTTCTTCACAGTGCCATGTCTGTAGATATCAGGACTGTGCACATAAGTAATAATTTTGTAAAAATCACTACATGTGATATTGTAATATGCATTTATTTTGAATGCACTTGGTTCATTTTTCATCCATCAAATAACCTTTAAGGAATTGAGTGTAATACAGGTGTTTCATATTTTCCCAGCAACTTTTTATTTCTGTAGCACTGTAAAACACACTAGCTTATTGGTGAACCCATGGGCGACACTTAAAGAGGATGAATCTGTAGTAGTAATGATTCCACTCTTCCTTATCAATTAACACCTCCAAGTTATAAGCTGTTTGTAATGTCTTTCTAGGTTTGCATTTTCACTGTTTTCTTATCAATGTTAATTAAAATGGAGTCCTTTTCAACAGTATATCAAAAACTGCATGAATCCACCAATTTAATTATGCTTAATTTTATCAAAGTGCACAGGTGTCACTGGCACCCATTCCTCATAACTATCTTTAGCTCTAAGTTAGTTTTGCCTTTGTGCACTTGTACAGCCATTGAGAAAAACTACATGCATCGGGCCAGGGTTCCAGAAAACTGCAACTGGATGTTGGATGGTAAGAACGGAACTAGAGCTCTTTGTGTTCCTTTTGATGGCACTCAAGCATTTCAAGATCTGCTTTGTGGGAGAACTAAGTTTAGGAGTAACCTCAGGATTCCCACTCTGGGGACTCTCATTGCGTAGGTGTCTCAGTGAAGTGACATGCTTTTTTTTCTGTGTTCATAACAATGGGAGCACCCATCCACTCAAGAGAACATTGGAATGGCAATAAAGATGCTGTCAGCAAAGACTACTTTTTTACCCTCCCAATGAGAAAGTGCTGTTGTGGGGTAAGAGTGGGATGCTGGGTAAATTTAAGTTGCCACAGATCCCTTCCCACCCCGTCATTACCCAAATGATATAGGAAATAATGTCTGTGTTCAGATAACTGAGGAAACCCCACTGTCAAAAATAAAATGAAAATATCTTTTGACTTTACAAATAATGGTTCCTCCCTAAAACAATGACATCCAGGAATCACATGAATTTTCTTAAACTGCTGCTGGCTTGTACTAAGTGTCAAAGAAAAGTCAAACTGTTATTCTATTTTACATCCAAGTCTATTGGTGTTTGCTAAGATATCACGTTAATGGTCCAAGATTTGCTAATGCATGTGTTGTATCAAAGAACTGATACACAGTAGATAAATTTACTTGTGAGCAGGTCATTTCAGAATGGCTCAGGTTTCATGTGATCAAATTCATTAAGTACATGACACTCTAATCACTTAGAGCCAATGACACACTTGATTGGCTAAGAACCACAGAATTTGGCTCTTGTAATATTACAGTATCTTTTCCCTAAAAAGAGATCCTTGCAGGAGATCAGATCTACAAACATCAATCCAGAAACTCATTGGAATTAAAAAGGTTAAATATTTGACACAAAAGTTTACATCAGGCTGCATTTGAGCTATACTTTTGTACAAACCAAAAGTAATAAATGCATTTGTCACCTTTTATTTAAAAAATGAGATGTACTACTTACTTTTGTTCTGTATTCCGCCTGTTTCACCAGTTGGTGGGCATCCAAGACTCAGCAGAGCTCCAGCAGGATCACCAAGGTGGCAGGTCTCAGCAAAAAAGACAAAACCCAGCGACCACTAAGATCCAGGAGGATCATGCTAAGGGGAGGAGAGACGTTCTGCTCCCTCCTCCTGTCTTGCCTGCACCACACTGGACTCTAGGGAAGTGCCACCTGCAGGTGATGGAGAGCTGGCTGTCTTGATGCTGCAACTTCTCTTGTTCTCACCTCTCAGCTAGCTTCTTGCAGTATTTTAAGAAACACTTCACTGAAAAGGGGAGTTGAAGGGAAGGAGCATAGAAGCATTAATAGCCCCACACACCCATTATCCCACCAGCACCAGAGCCCATTCAATGCCTGATCCCACAAAAACCAGCCCTGGGTTCCTGCAGAAGATTGCAGGGTGTGATTACAAGGATTGTGAGGGGTTGAACTCATAACGAGACTATGGCTGGTGTGGGGGCTATGGTGGGGAGAAAGTTTGAAAATCCCTGGCTTAAAGCAATAGATCATTTAGAAGATCTTACTTGGCTGATAAGGAGCTTTCCTGGGGAGGAAACAGAATAGTCTAGGAGAGCAGAATGAAATAATGGGCCCCATTCAGCCACTGCAAGATACTGACTTGTGCCAACATAATCCCCAGTACTCTTTTATGGTGGAAAGCCCACTTGGATGGTTGCTCACAGCACCCGATTTAAGGCACCTACAACCCCGTCCTCCTCTGACGGGACTCCGAGCCAGCCAGCACTACACGGAAAGCAAGTGGTGCAGGTAGGCGTCTTCCCCGGCAGAACTGCCAGGGAAAGGGTCTCATCTCTTTTCTTCTGGGGTAAATCCTAACCTTGGGCACCCTGGAGTACGGCATCTCCTAATGGGATGGTGGGATGTAATTTGCACAGCTCTAGTGAACTTAATCATTATCTCTGCCAAATACATTGGAATAGCATCTAATTAATGAACGCATTCCAACTATCAGCAGCATGGATGCCTATTATGTCATATGTAGTCTTTTGTTCAAGGTATGTATGTCAGAGCCTTTTACTTTGACCACTCAAATCATGAGATAGCCTTCTGTTATGATAAAAATGCCCTCAGCAGCAGATTGTATATTCATTTATTAAAGGAATCTTTCATCCCAAAATAAATGTGTAACATAATCTTGACTCTGCAAAATGGAGGCAGAGATTTCTTTTTCCCAGTTAATCTGTTACGCTTTCACAATAAAATAATAACTTTTCAAAGTTAAAGAAATTATTTTCATTATCCATGTTGTGGGCCAGAGACATACCATAAATAAAGGTGTTAATATCGTTCAGAGATAGAGTGCATCTAAGGTGAAATCAACTACGGTGCTCAGAGCCAGCTTTGCAACACATAAGCCTCACGGTAAAGTTGTTCACCCCAGGTCTTACAGTATATAGTGAATATACAGTAGAACCACAGAGTTACGAACATCTTGGGAATGGAGGTTGTTCATAATTCTGAAATGTTCATAACTCTGAACAAAATGTTGTGGTGGTTCTTTCAAAAGTTTACAACTGAACATTGACAATGCAGCTTTGAAACTTTACTATGCCGAATAAAATGCTGCTTTTTTAGTAGTTTGTTTAACACAGTACTGTACTGTATTTGCCCCCCCCTTTTTTTTTTGTCTCTGCTGCTGCCTGATTCTGTTCTTCTAGCCGCAAATGAGATGTGTGGCTGACTGTCGGTTTGTAGCTTTGGAGTTCGTAACTCTGAGGTTTTCCTGTACGTAATATATATAATCTTCAAAGGAAACTGAAAATCCAGGCAATAGCATTCTGGCAGAGCATCTAAAAGAAAGTGTCTGGCATGATGGAAACTGGCAGAGAACTTTGAACTGATGGTCGGTTTGTTTTTAGATTACAGAAAGTTAAAAAGTTTTGTGGTTTGCTATGCTTTTTCAGTGCTCCTAGAAGTCCAAAATGGCTTCAGTTTTAAGTGTTAAGACTGGTATCATGTGGTTGCTAAAATAATCTCTGCAGTGTTTAATTGCAGATGCTCATGAAGTCTCTGCAGTATTGATGAATCTCCACAGTGTTGTTTGAAGATAGTCATTGAGATGTTTGCAGAGACAGTGTTCTGGATTGAGAGAATTTACACACATGGTAAATCTATATTAACTGTGTTTGACTAGTTTTTATAATCTGATATTTCCATAATGTAATAGAAAGCAGTTTGAATCATGTTTAAGGTTTTAATTTGTTTATATTGAATTACAGTTGTTTTTAGAACTGTTGCTTATATTTATTTAACTTGCCATTGATTTGGGGAAAGAGGAAAATTTGCCCCTTGTAACACTAGTGGGAATTAAGCATTAAGTAATATCTGATTTGAAGAGATAAGACATTTGTCTTAACATCAATCTTACAAGTTAGGACCTGTTTTTAATTAAATCCCACTCCATCACCCCAAAATGAGTTTTCTATTCCCTCCTCCAGCACCTCTCCATCCCAAACAAAATTTCAAAATTATGACCGACACCTGATTTTTTAAATGTTTCCCAACTGACCAGCTATTGTTGGTCTACCTAATCCAAGGGGCAGTGGCAGAAATTTTCAATGATGACTTGTTAACAGATTGCAAATGAAAGGCCTTTAAAATTGTATCTGAGTGACCACAATGGCTGTTTTAGAACTATTCTAATTCTTTGGTTAAATATTTTTAACATAAAATACAGACTAAAAAGGCTGATTTATAACTGCTCTTGTCTCTCAGAAAAATAAATACAGATTATATAGCATTTTAAAATATATATTATTTAAATGGACACTGTCAGATTCAGAGCTATATTTAAAAATATCCTTTTCTGTTACTAATAGCACTTTAGATTGTTAAAACTAAGCATATATAATTAAATACGCTTTGTAATTTTTGTTTTACTTGCCTATTTTTCAACATGCACAATGCAAACAGTGGTCAGTTTGGTATTACTTATGGTCAGTTTCTGGTCAATTGCTCTTTCTATTCTCATGCACTAGTTTAGAGGATTATTTTTAATAATTTTCTGAAAATATTTCTAATGTTTTTACATACTTTTATTTTAAGGAAACCTAATTTGAGGGTCTAAGCTGCCTGGCTGTGTCCTTTTAAAAAATCAGGGATGCCATCCTAACAGACCTTTGTCAAAGCCATGTTATACCCTGGTTGTTTTAAACTGTTGAATTAATTGGCATTGGCAATTTTAACTTTTTCTAAATACCAAATGTAATAAGAGCACATCACAGAATAGCCGCTGAAAAATATTCTAAGAAATGTTTTGATGTTATGATGAAGGCAAAATGCATCCAAGCTTTGTTTCTTTCTATTATCACCCCCTAAAACTTTTTTAATAAAAGGTTTCTAATGGAAGTGCTACTTCATTGTTCAGTATATGGTGGCTTTTTTCTTTCTACAGACAGGAATTCTTGGTTTATCCATAACTAGAAAGTCCCTCCCTCCCCATGAATAATAACTAAGAGCCATATTATGCCACTAATTTACCAGAGTTCTCCACTGGGAACTTCTAATTTAAAATCTATGGGACTAAAAGTCTTTTAAAATGGGGACTAGTCAAAGTGGAATTCTTTGTGCTTTCATTCACTTCCTTATTTTGAGCAGCCTCCCAGCAACCCTCTTCTCCCACTTTAGTTGCATGTTATTTGGACTATTGCCACATCCAACCTACAATCAACAAGCAAGAGCAAGCAACCATCTATGATACTGCAGTGTTAGAGTCGGGAGAGTGAAGCTAAGACTATGGCTTGCTGCTCTTGTTCCTCAGGAATTAAACACATCTCCTTTGATACAAGACTAGCTCCACTAATCCAAGGAGCTAAATGTTTTTTTAATTTAGTTTCTTGACGTTAACAAGTTTTTTGCATGCAGAGCCATCCGTGGGTACAGCGAATCAGGGCAACTGCTCTGGGCCCCGGTGCAATTGGCCGGCGCAGAGAGTCCCATGACGGATTTGTCACTTCTGCCCCGGGCCCTGCACCGCCCCTAGGGACAGCCCGGTGTGCCCGTCTGCACATGCTTAATTTATTTTCTTACCTCCAAGCTATGCTACTAAGTGCAATTACCTTTGGCTATGAGATCAGTGAAACCCCTTACCAAGGCATAGGTTAATACTGATCGCGATTTCTGGGGAAGGTGTGATATATATGATTACGTCCAAAATATTTCCTTCCATAGATGGAGTATATTGCCCATACAGTACTTAAAGGTGGCTCTTCAAGAAGGATAGCTAAGGATTCTAGCACTCCTCCCATGTTTCCATTTCCTGTTTGGTGATATAATCAGGTGTTAGCACATTCCACTGAGTCAGCACTTAAGCATCTTTACCTTGCATCGTGAAAATTATACTTTGAATAGGTAGGTAGATATATTAGGACTGTACCATGTTCTCCAACCGTTCAGATGTGACTGGTTCAGTATGAAAATTTTGCCTGAGACATTGGATTTGATTGTACTGTTGGCTGCTGGTTTCCTCATTTCCCATTGGGGCCTGAAGTTGGATATTTTTTAAAAAAATTAAATAAAAGAGAAGTAACTACTGATGCCTCTTGAGCTGTGCCAGTCCAGGAATGTAATTGTAGCTCTTGAGCAGCTGTGGGTATGCCATGAAAAATGCAGTGGGTGCTGAACAACACAACAGCAGCCATGGAGTAATGCTACTGAATGAAGACTTTTGTGCCTTTTGTGAATCATGCTGGGGAGTATGCTGTGCAGTACACATGCAGTTACTAATAACAAAAGAAAACCCTGCATTGTGAAGTGAGGCATTTGCTTGAAAATCTGCATCAAATAATACACATAAATGGAAAAGTGTCATAAATCTATAAATTAATTAGTTAATATTTCCTGCACTGGTAAGGCTTATTTTAGCCAAGAAGTATTAAAAGTCTTCGTAGTCTGACCTAGAGGTTCAGAAGTCTAGCTTACATGTATTTTTTATTTAATTGAACTATTATCAGGATAATGGAGTCTTGTATAAAGAGTAGTACACAGGTTTTTATTTTGGCTTACACATTACAAGTAACTGTTATGCATGTTACTTTTTCACTTGCAAATATATCCAGTATCGGATAAGAAGCTATTTAAGCCATTGTTCTGGATAGTAACTTACATTTTAGATATGATGGTCTGAATCCTAAAGTTCTAACACAGTTTTTCATCTGTATTTATTTGGAAAACTCCATGTGATGGATTTTATTTGTTTGTATGTATTTTGGGGTGGGATGGGGGTACACTTTGCAGCACAAGAACCATGAAATTCCACCAAGGACTTTGTTAACCTGGGCCTCCTGTGAAATTTCTCTCCAGGGGATTGCCCTAAAGCCCTCTGAAATAAATAAGATGACTCCCATTGACTTCAGTGGGCCTTGGATCAGGCTCAGTTGCATGGAGCCTGACCTCTGTTACACTCCACTGATGTCAGGTGGGAGGCTTGCTGAGTAAGGACTTAGTAAGGGTTTTGTTATTTGGCCACCCTGATCTAAAGAAGATCACTGGAAAAAGTTTTCTATAAAAAACCCCCAAACTCCCTGAAAGTTGTCTCTTCAACAAAGCAAGTCAAGCTGGTAAGAGCTTCATACAGAAAGTGTATTTGACTGTTATGGTTCTACATAGTAGGACATTATTTTGCAGTTAGCCTTCAACGTTTAGGAGACTGACGTTTTATTATCGGCATCGCAGATGGGACTGGGAATCTCAATGGTATTGTTAGTAAGTATGTAAATAATCATAGAAAGATACTGTTTGTACTCCATTTCTCTTCAAAATGCTGTAACATTGGAGATATCCATGAATCTGGATCAGCTATTACTGAGCTATGTATATATATTGGTATCTTTAGTGTAACTGGCTGAACATTGCTAACTGCAAAAGTTGGTGTGGGGAAGAAAAGGGAAAATTATGGAGAACGTAGGGGAGTGGGGAGTACAGTTACCAGTGTGTGCTGTGAGGAACCCTGAAACCCCAATGTGTTCTATGTACTTGCTCCTCCTTAACCAAAACTACTAAATCTGAGCTGTTAGTATGTTTGAAAGCACATAGGATGACCAATTTTTATAATGGGGATGCAGGCATCCAGAACCAAACAGGTATATACATGCATCTCCCTTACTTTTGACAAAGTGTTACCTGATCTAATTTTATATTAGTTCTTTGTTTTAAAAATATTTCAGGCACTGTAAAAAGAGCACAGATTCTAAATTTTAAGTAAGGCACATGGTATTTTTTTTTAAGCCTTTCCATGCTTTTTTATGTTGAGAATGTCCACAAGACTGTGTATCAAATGCAATACCAATTTTTTCTATCTTTCTACAAGCCAGTTTGTTTCATCTGGGTTTAGTGTGCATCTTTTGTAAGAGACAAAACGAGGGAGCAGGGGAATGGGAGAATATACTTCAAAAGTTAGGATGACGTATGTCTCTCTCTCCATTTCACATTGCATCAGCTATGTGTCACCTTCTTGCTTCAAGACAGAAAGAGCAGATAATGCAGCTAACTGAGTATGTTACATGGATGGCATTACATAGTGTGGAATGTACTTAAATGCGTGGCTGCTTGCAGATTTGTATAATTATCTACTCAGATGAACATCTGTCTCTTGTGTTATATTTCTAATTATTCAAAAATGTATTGAGGGAAAGAGATTTACTGTATACAATTTATTTTATTTTCATTCTGATCTCTATTTTGTTTAAAACCTTGTTCCATCATGAAATCACTTAATCCAAAATAAATCGTCTTACAAATAACTTTGGAAATTAACTTTTTCTGTATGTATCTGAAAATATTTTGGTCTAATTTTTTAAAAAGATTAGTTCTCATATATGAATTGTTTTAAATCCCGGCCAGTAGGTTTTTAAACTTTTAGAGCATTTCATTGACATTTTCATCATCTTACATTAATTGCCCCGTGTTCTGGAAAGTGACATATCTTAAAAGGAACAACATTTCAGCAACAAAGAAAGTAAAAGCGACAGAGAGTCTTGTAGCACCTTATAGACTAACAGATTTTAGAGATCATGAGCTTTTGTGGGCTAAGACCCACTTCATCAGATGAATGTTGTGGAAATCTCCAGAAGTGGGTCTTAGCCCACAAAAGCTCATGATCCCTAAAATCCCTTAGTCTATAAGGTGCTATAAGACTCTTTGTCGCTTTTGCAGATCCAGACTAACACGGCTACTCCTCTGATACTGAAGAAATTAAAGATTCTGTAACACTCAGCCTCAGCTTTTGCAAAAGAACCACATTTGAAACCAAGGCTATGATAAATGAAATTAACAAAGGACAATGTCCTAGAATCTCCACCTTGGAAAGTGACCAGAATTCACTAAATTGTTTCAATGTCTACTCTTCTACAGAGGATCGAAAGCTGCAAACGTACATTTTATTGACAATGGCTTATGATGAGATAGCATGATATTTTAATAGGCATAAATCTTTGGGAAAATATGTACTTCTCTTCCAATGTTTTAAGATCATGATGATTGTTATTCTTAAATCTCCATAATCAATAGATTATTATAGATTATTGGCAGAGAAATTGCTGAGAGTTACACTTGAAATACTGGCTTCCAAAATAATATAAGTAAATGGTCCCCTGCTAAAGAATTTAAGCAGTTTTTATCATTTAGTAGGCTAGTTCTAGCAAGAAATAGTGTCTATTATTTATTGGAGCCAATTCTATGTTTCTGCCAGGTCAGAAATAGTCCACTTTCTGTAATGATTTGATAACAACGTTGCCATCTTTATGTAACACCTTATATACAATTACTTTTATAGGTTTGTGTTAAGATAATTTTCTTACTACCTTGGAATTATTTCTTTTCAAAGAATTCTTGGTATTACAGGGTCTAGGCATTAAAGGAAGCCTGAAGGGAGCTGGTCTAAAGGATTAAAGAGAAGTCTGTGTGCAAATGTTGATGTAATGGTGGGATACTGTCATTTTAGATTCAATTTTCTGCTGCTGCTCTTGGATTCATAGAATTATAAACTGAAAGGGACCTCGAGAGCCTCTAATCCAGTCCCCTGCACTCATGGCAGGACTAAGTATTATAGACTGGTGTTTGTCTAACCGGCTCTTAAAAATCTCCAATGATGGAGATTCCACAACCACTGGGTGGTTAAGCACTGGAATAAATTGCCTGACAGTTAAGAAGTTTTTCCTAATGTCCAACCTAAACCTCCCTTGCTGCTATTTAAACGCATTGCTGCTGCTTCTATCCTCAGAGTTTAAGAAGAACAATTTTTTCCCTCCTTCTTGTAATGTACTTGAAAACTGTTATCATGTCCCCCCTTCTCTTTTCCAGACTAAAATAAACCCAAATGTTTTCAACCTTCTCTCATAGGTCATGTTTTCTAGACCTTTAATCATTTTTGTTGCTCTTCTCTGGGCTTTCTCCAGTTTGTCCACATCTTTCCTGAAATGTGGCACCCAGAACCGATCACAATACTCCAGCTGGGGCCTAATCAGCACATAGAGCAGGAGAATTACTTCTCATGCCTTGCTTACAGTACTCCTGCTAATACATCCCAGAATGATGTTTGCTTTTTTGCAACAATGTTACATTGTCAATTCATATTTAGCTTGTGGTCCACTATGATCCCCAGATCCCTTTCCATGCTACTCCTTCTTAGGCAGTCATCATTCAGACTTATCATGAAACAGTTTGAGCTAAATAAATGATAACCTTCTATGATGAGGAATTGATTCCTCTTCCCAATTTCTAGCCAAGATTGGGGCTTGGATAAAGTTCAGTTCAAGCTGATGCTGCCAGGTTGGGTGCAACAGCTGCTCATCTGAGGAATTTTGCATACCTTTTGTTGTTCTGGTTTAGTGCGGGGGTCTTGTTGGATCTTTGGTTGTTTTTAGATGCAGAAACCAAGAATGATTTTTACCATCTGTGTTTGGTGAGGATGTTGTGATATTTCCATTTGCATGCTGACCTCACTGCAATTATCAATAAGTGTGTCATCTACAGAAGAGATTGTTGCAATGTTCTCTACTTGCAACTACAGCAGATAACCACGTAGTAGCTGTGGTGTCCTGGTGCAAAATGTAACTGCCCACTTAATTAGGGTATTTCTCATGCTTTAACCTAGGATTTGAGATGAGCTGGGTTGCTTCTGACACACCCTAGATATGTTTGGGAGCTAGGTGCTCTCAGGAGGAGAAGTCCCTTGTCTAGAACTTATTCGCCACCTCGGCCTCACAGAATCCAAAGGCTAGATTCAACCCTGTGATTGTGGAGATGGCCACACTGTAGGGAGTCATCCCAGAGGAAGGCAACTTTAAACTCCAACTGGAGATGCATTGAATTAGCATATTTCAGCCAGTCAGGCCTCGGCCCTGCCTACTGTGTGTTGTGCTGACAAGCCAGCTATGCCGCTTTGCACCAAACAAAGCCAGGGGAAGAAGTTAAAAGGAGACTAGAATGTGACATCAGGGTATAAGATTGGCTACATTGAAAAGATTATGATAGTGGAGACATTGTAGGAGACAAACACTTGATAGGTTACCCCCCCCACACACACACAAAAAAAGTAAATGCCAATCAAGGTCTGTTAGACTAAAGGCCATCGACTAGATGGCCGGACATCATACACAGGAGCTTGACCAGGCTGGGCTTAATGGAGGAACAAGACATGGACAGGAAGGAATGGTGAGGCTGTACTGG
Organism: Dermatemys mawii; assembly: GCA_007922305.1. Lineage (NCBI taxonomy): Eukaryota > Metazoa > Chordata > Testudines > Dermatemydidae > Dermatemys > Dermatemys mawii. Next base: position 9,782,965 of record ML677340.1, read on the forward strand.
TTCCAGGGGTTTGTAAAGATGCTTTTGGTAAGCAGAATTCCTTTTCAGGGTAACTGGCATTTAAAGACCTCCACCCTAGATTTTATCATAGTATATTATTTTATGAATTAACCTGATGCATTAGATAACAATAAGCATATTTCATGATCCAGCATTATTTGTAACCTTCATCCTCTCATTTCTCCTACCCCACCCTCTGTTTATATCTTTGCTGTTTATATCTAATTAAAATTTTAAAGTCCTTGGGGCAGGGTCCTGTCAATTATATTTTTCTCTGAAGTGCCATGCATGCCTCTGTGGCATGATATATATTAAATATTACAACAATACTTCCATATCTCTTGGCTTTTAAGTGTTTATTTGGCTTTCAGAACCACAAAGCATAGCAGTTCTGTCCTTGAAAGCATACGTGAGGAGATACAAACAGCCAAAGAAAGACATAAGTACTGTCATTTACTTTTTTGGCACCATGTTCTATAATAACCTACAGCCTCTTAATTGCATCCATCTTTTAATTGTCATCTTGTGGACCATTTGGTATGTTTGGAATGCTGTTTACTTTTCCTACTGTGCAGGGAGCACTCCTAATCAAATGGATCTCTCCATGCATTGCACGTTTCTATTTTGTGTGTCAAAGCTACTTGAAACTATTTATAATGAACTAAGTACAAAGGATGGTAATAGCTCTATGAGAAGAATCTAGTAAATATTTAAGACTGTAATAGTGAAAAATCTGTATTACTTACAATTCTAAAATCTAGATGGATGGTCCTGAGTACTTATGTAAAATGTGGTGCTGATTCTTAAAATATACATTCAAACAACCAAGTTGTATAACCCATTCTATATTTTTCAGAAATGGTTTCACCTTACTAAAATCATGCATTTTACTTCTGTTACCTTATTTGTTAGGTTCTGATATAAATATCACCTCTACTGGATGACTTACCCCAGAGTAGGTGGTGGTTGTTTCATTCTACAGTGCCATGCTTTACTTAAATAATATTAGCCAAATAAGGTTCCAGTAACAGTCAGCTGATGAAACTAAAGCAAAAAAATGAAGTAGTTGGCTCATTGATCACTGGAGTTAAAATTTCACTTTGTTCTTACACCAAAGATAGAACAAAAATGAAAGTCTGCAAATTCTAGAGCAACAGCTGAGATTGTCTCCTCACAAAGAGAACTCAACTTGGCAACCAATCAAATCAGTCACAGACATTTTAGAACTACTTAAAAGATTCAACTAGTTTCAAAAAGTCCTTAGAGCCACTGTATGTCCTCAAAAAAGCTCTTGGAAACCAAAATGAAGCTTTTATATCTTCAACTTTTATTTCAGTCTTCCCAAGCAATGAGTTATAAAGCCCTGAATAGTCACCACATCATTTTTTTATAAACTGTTATTCATATGGGTCATTCCTATGTGGTTATCTCCTGATGTGAAGATTACTAAATGTAAAGTAATAGCTCCCTCACTCTTTGAAATGTGCAGATCCAAGTGCTATTCCAATGAGGTCCTGCAGATTCTTCTGGGTTCACTCATACAAGCACTAGAAAAAACTGTCAGACTACTAAGTAATTCTTGTGGCTATGATTCTTCAGTGACATGACTACTTTAGCCTATAACACAGTGAGAGAACCCTAATCAAATACAACTAGTGTTGACATGGTTAGGCCCAGTCCCCGCATGATAGCTATGGGTTGCAGGTCTTGTTTGACAAGAAACTGCATTACAGCTAGACAAGGAGGAGAATGGTGCAGGCATGTATTTTCCGTGTTGTATACAATATCTCAGAAATCAATGTGCATTTTTGCAGCCCAGCATCTCCCATAATTGTGCTGTGTGGGCTATATCTCTCCTGTCCGCAGTTTCAAGAGGCAGTTCAAAGCTGTGCTAGCCATGCCTCATTCTCCAGCCTGCTGCAGATCTTTTGCCTCTGTGGCATCAGTCAGTGGCACTTGTCTTTGCTCCTGATCTTTTCTACGCCTTTTTTCTCTTTGAGGGCAGTCTTCTTTGTTCTCTCCTCTACTCCTGGACCAGGTATTTAGCAGCACCTGGCTGAAGCCACCTGGAGTCCCTGCTGCAGCACTTCTCTGCCAAGCTCCTCTGGCTCCTTACAGGGATTGTAGAGTGGGCGTAACCCACACTCTTTCTGGGTGTGGTTTGTGTCCCATCTAGTGGCACCGAGAACACTTAGAGAGCAATTAATGAGTCTGCTCTACAGCCTTAGCTAACAGCCAGTTGGCTTTTAGCTCATGTACTAAGCTCCAGAGATTCCCCCGTTTGATCCTGCCCGCCAATGACCGAGGTCTGTCAGTGTTGCACAGGTGCAAAAGCATTGGGCTAAACTTAAAAGATGCTTCATCTGTGAGCCAGCTTTACTGGATTCTACAGAGGACAAATCATGTCCTGCCTGTTTTCAGCAGCTGAACCTAGTATGCTCAGGCATGGATCCGTGAGTCAGACAGCTATGTTGGGACCCTTATCCCTTCCAAGAAGCTGTGACTTCACAACAGAAAAGCCCGGCCAGGAAACACAGAGCTTCTCTCTGCTCTAAGGATGAGGACGACTTCATTCAACCAGCCCTGGGAGTCGATCCTGTGGCAGCTAAGGAGCACAAGAATAAGATCCTAGCATAGCTCCTGGTACCCCCACAAGCCCAGGGCGAAGGGTCCTAAGCGAAGAGAGAGGCATAGCTCACAGTTGGGAACTGTCAGGAATTTCTGACAGTCTCCATCCCCCAACCTGGGGGAGTGGGAGTCTACAAGGGAGAACTCTGAGGGAGAAGTTTCTCGAAGTCTCTAGGCCCTGTGCAAAATAATAATAAATAAAAACAAAAAAAGATAAGAAAAAGTACAAATAAAGTAAAAGGTATTCAGCTCCGATTTAGACACTTCCTCCTCTGCCAAGGAAGGAGAGCTATCAGACTCTGATTCTGAGCAGGATACAGACAAAATACAGCCAGTTTCCCACCACCACCTTCTAGCAATCTGAAACCATGGATAAGAAAGTTTTATCCTCAATTCAGTTGCAAGCCTCAGAGGAAATACCTCCCTTCCAAACCTCTCCTGAGGCAGCAATCCCCCTCCACCCATCCTTGAGGAAGTAATCAGGGAGAAGTGAGAATTTCCTAAAAAGGGTAATTGCGTTAATAGGCATGTTCTCAGATTCTACAAGATCAATGGAGCTGTGGCATTTCTAGCAAAGGATACGGTTATTGCATCCGAAGGGGACATTTCCCCTCAATGATCCAATGGATAGGAAGGTTGAAGCAACCCTTACAATGGACTTTGGTGTTTCCTTAGCCATCCACAATCATCTCTGAGAGCCAAGTGCTTTATTGAAGCCTCATTACTGGAAGAAATTAAAGCCCTTAAGGGCAGAGACTAACCCAGTTTTAAATCTATATGTAAGAAAAACTCCTTATCATCAACCTCTTTATCGGCTGATGTTTCAAAGAATGCTATGAGGATTTTTGTCAGGAGACACGTATGTCTTTGTCCAAAGAACATAGATACTCACTCCAAACAAATCTGGTGCTCCTCTAAATTAAAAAGATCTCTCTTCTTTGGAAAAACAAATGGATAAGATAGTGTCTGAAAACACTGCCAAACTTAAACAGTCTCTTCCCTCTCCACTTAATGCTTTAAAAGGGGACTACAAAGCCATTATCAGACAGACACACTTGCAGAGGTTCTAAAGGAAAGATAAAAGATATGTCCAGGGAAAACTTTAGAATTGAGGAGTGCAGACCTAGAGATACTCCTGCATCATCCATGGGCTTATTATGACAATGGGCATATGTGCCTCTGTCAAGTCTACCCAGACCTAAGCTTGGGAGCCATGATTTCCCACTTTCCAGATGACTGGTTTGCTTCTACCACAGACAGTGAGGGATAATGCATCAGGGATACTCCCCCAAGGTAAGGGCTCCACCCCATCCCTTCTTCATCCAGTCTCCCATCAACAACGATCCTGCCACGTGCAAGCTTGTAAGAACAAGTTCTCCCATCTCCTGGACAGAGGAGTGATAGGAGTTCCCCCAGAAAAGTGTTCTTAGGGTTTCACTTCATCTTAATTGTTCAGAAGTGCACCAAAGGAGTCAGGGTCACCCTCGATCTCAAAAGACTCACTAAACGGATGAAGAAAACAAAATTACAGCTGGAGAATCTGGCTTTGATAGTAACATCCCTGTCTTAAGGGGACTTCCTAACCTCAGTGAATGTTGCAGATGTGTACCTCCACAATCCAGTGCACCCCTGCTATAGGAACATTCCTTGGAGCATATTCAAGATCAGGTACTGATCCCGAACCAGGTCAGCAACTCCCTGAGACAGTGGACAGTCCTGGGCAACATCCACAGGGATCTCTCCATAAACCTTCTAGCCCTCAGGTTCTCACCATCAATATCAGTCTTGAAGGATGGAGAGCACCTCTGGGATCCAGAAGGTGCACGGCATCTGGACCCTGGGAAAAGGAACCACAAGTGTTCTGAGCAGTCAAACTAGCTCTTCTGAGATTCTAGAGCCATGTGCAAGTAACCACATCCTGGTCCAGTCAGTCAACATGGCACCGGTTGCACATACAAATCTGAATACTGCCCGCAGTTCTGGTCTCCACGTATCAAAAGGATATTAGAATTGGAAAAGGTACAGAAAAGGACAACAAATTAAGGGTACAGAACGGCTTCCATATAAGGAGAGGTTAAAAAGACTGGGACTGTTTAGTCTTAGAAAAGAGACGACAATGGATATGATAAAGGTCTGTAAAATCATGAATGATGTGGATAAAGTAAACCAGAAAGTGTTGTTTACTCCTTCACATAAACACAAGAACTAGGGGTCACCCAGTGAAATTAATACAGCAGATTTAAAGCAAACAATAAGTACTTCTTCACACAACGTACAGTCAACCTGTGGAACTTGTTGCCAGGGATGCTGTGAAGTCCAAAAGTATATATGGGTTCAAAACAAATTTTTCTTAGGGAGGGCAAGTCCATCAATGTCTATTAGCCAAGATGGTCAGAGATGCAATCCCATGCTCTGTGTCCCTAAACTCCTGACCGCCAGAACTCTCAGATGGGTGACAAGGGATGGCTCACTCTATAACTGTCCTGTTCTGTTCATTCCTTCTGAAGCATTTGACACTGGCCACTGTAGGAAGACAGGACACTGGGCTAGATGGACCATGGTTCTGACTCAGTATAGCCAGTCTTATGTCCTTAAACAAGGAAGGACAAAGAAAGTAGGTCTATGTGCAGAAGCAATGGAGAAATTTTAAAGTGGGCAAAAATGACTCTCCTTTTCTTAAAAGTGATCCACTTCAAAGGGGAGCTGAACCCAAAGGCAGACTGGCTCAATCACTGTAATATCAACAACTTTGAATGGTGCCTAAACCTCAGACACAGTCTTCCTTCCATAGAGCTGTTTGCCAATTGCAAGAATGTAGAACAACCAAAAACACGTCATCCGACCTTGCAGACCCCAAATCTGAAGGGGGACATACCCTGTCACACAGATGGCCTCAAGGCTTACTATATTCCTTCCTACACTTACCAGACATATGGAAAGTAATCAAAAAGTTAAGGTGAGAATAAGCAGGGGTGATAGTGCTAATTCTGCACTGGCCAAGGAGACCCTTGTTCTCTGACATCATAGACCTCAAAGCTGAAACCACCATTGCAGCTACAGTGAGACCAGACATCCTTTAAGAAAGACCATTTGCCTATCTGAACCTGGACCATTCATTCATCTGGACCCAGACCATTTTCATCTAGCAGCCTATCTGTTGGAAGGGAAGTGTTGGCTGTGCTTGGCCTATCTTCCAGCATAATAGGGATTCTGCTCTTTTCTAGGAGAGCTTCCACAGTAAAAGCCCATTACTTCATCTGGACCAAATTCAGTGCTTGATGTCAAGAGCACAGACTATATTCAGTTACTCTAGACTTCCTTCAAGGAGGAGTGATTACAAGACATCAGTCAAGCATCATAGTTCACCAGGTATCAGCCCTCAGTAGCATACTGTTTTGCAGGATCCTAGAACTCCCCGGTCAAGAATCCTGAACTATCCAGGTTTCTCAGAGCAGACATACTGGCCAGACCAAGCTTTCATAAGTGGGAACTACCACTGGTGCTGAAAGCCCTAACCACCCATCTCTTTGAACTTCTAACCTCTGTATTACCATTTTACCTCTTCATCAAAACTTCTTTTTGGTCACCATCACATCCACCAGATGAGTTTCAGGACTGGATACCTTATCTGTGCGGGAACCATTCTGCACATTCCATGATGACAAGGTGTTGCTAAGAACTCCAGTAATGTTCTTGCCTAAAGTAAATTATCCTTTCTATACCTTGCAGGAGATTGTCCTTTCTTCATTCTGTCCAAAGCCACAACAATCAACTGAGAAGCTAGAACACCTCAAATGTCAGATGAGCACTAAAGATTTATATCAAGAACACAGAATCCATAAGGAGTTTTTCCTTTCACTCAAGGTGTCAGGGCCTTAAAGTATCCAAGCTTGCCCTGGCCAGATGGATCAGACTGTCTTTGAGTTCTACAAGTCATCCAGTGTGGCTGTTACAGAATAAATCAAGGTGCATTCCACAAAATCCATGGCAACCTCAGGAGACAAAAGAGCATATGCTTCCACTGCAGAGGAGCAATCTGGACATCAGTTAACATCTTTATCAGGTGTTATAAAGTGGATTTTCTGTCTTCCTGAGGAGGATATTGCAGGCAGTGGTCCAGTAATAACCTTGCCATCTGAGCAATCCTGAAGGGTTTATTTTCTTTGTTCGTTCTTTTATCCCTCCCCATTTCTGTTCACTGTTTGCTACTTCCAATATGTAGCAGAATTGTGGGAGATGTTAGGTTGCAGAATGGAAACTTTCTTACCCAATAATTTCCTTTCTGCTAGCAGCATCGCCCATAGTTCTACCCACCCTGAACAGCTCTCCAACTATTTGGACAGTTACCTTATAAACAAGGACTTACTGTACATAGTTACTTGGTTAGCATTGGAATTATTATTACTAATTATCTTCTACAAATTTTTACTCAGCTTTGGATTTAATCATCTGGCAGCAGGTTGGAAAAGAGGGTGTGGCTAGCACAGGCTAGGCTACTACTTTGAATTGCCTCTGGAATCTGAAACAGGAAGGGAATAACCCATATGTAGCAGAATTGTGGGAGACACTGCTTGCAGACAAGAAATGATCAGGTAAGAAAATTTCCAGTCCACAACACTGAATGATTTTGCCTAAATTTGACCTTCAGTGATTCAAATGATATGACCTTCAACTGGTGTGCTATGCACTTTTTGGCATCCCCTAGTGGTCTTCATCTAATATTTCTTCCATAACATTCTCATTTTTTATTCTTTCCAAGTTTTAGGACTCCAGAGCTACCATTTATGTACATACTGTTAAACCTTATTTAAAGGTTAAGATTAAAAATGATTAACTGACAAGAATATATGATGTGTGTATGAAGTAGATACATTTGGTTTGTGAAGAGTACTTCAGTGGATCTAGTACTATACACACAGCAAGTAGGGAGGGCCACATTTCCCAAGCGCCTTATCTCCAGACGCTTTGGAAATGTGGCCCTCAGCTATTGCATTTGCACACCTGTAACAACTAAAAAAGTAAATAAGCAAAAGCAAAAAATTTTGTAGCAATTACTGTCTGCAACTTCATTTCCTTGCTCTTAGGGAGGGAAGTGGTGGATAAAGTTTTAAGAGACTTTGAACCCAATCACTAAGCATTAAGTCAATGAACCTACAGCACTATACAGTAAGTCGGGGTACCGCCCTTCAGTCTTAAATGCTGAAAAAACAATTTCAGATTTTAAAGTGGCTACCTCCTCTTTTCTCTGAGGGTGTAAATGACAAGCTTTGTGTAATAGCGTTATCTTCCTTGGGACAGTCTCCCCAACCAGCAGGATCCAGGATAATAAAGCTAGATTTGCTGCTAGTTTTGTATTGATTTTTCTGTTCCCTGACTAGTGGCTGAGAGGGTTTGATATTTCCCTGAAGGTGTAAGGCTAATGTCAGAGGTGGTATAGCACTGTAAGTCTCAGTGAATTGGCATGAGGGCAGATGCGAGCTACCTGTGGTGGGGGAAAGAGTGCGGGTAGGGACATAGAAAATAAGGTGAACAAAGGGTGGAAGAAAGAGCATCTGCTAGGAAGATTTAAGATCGGGCGCGTCCCCTTCCTCCATGGAGCTTCTGGTGGTTTTTCCAGTCCCAGCCGCGCCTTTCCTCCCACACAGCCGCAGCTGTTACAGCACCGTCCTGTGTCCCAGCAACGAGACGGCTGTCGCACCATCGGCACCATCATCTCTGCCTCTGGCCCCAGCGACCCTCCTTGCAGTGGGTCCGCTTCCTCCGTGGGGCCAGTACCGCGCTCCCAGCCCCTGGGGCAGAGCTGATACTAACTTGTCGCACTGCAGACGTGGATTCACAGCCGGGACTGAAGGGGCCTTTCGCCCCGTGCTCTCTGCTCCCTCTCGCGTGCCTCCATTTCCCCCTCGCCCTCTGTCCCCCGCCCTCGCCCTAGGGCTCCCCTTCGCCTGCCTTCCAAAGTGACCTGCTACCAGGGCCCTTCCCCATGGGGGGGGAGTTCCTGCCAATCACTGAGGGAAGGCCCCGCCTACCGCCGCGCGGATTGGCTCTATACCGGGTCTGAGGGGCGGGCGCCGTTGCAGCCGCCGCCGCCGCCGGGTTGCGCTTTTCAAACGCCAACTGTGCGGGCTGCGGTTGGGGCGCCGGGCAGAGCCGCGCGCGAGGGCGGCGCCGTCTGTTTGGGGGGGCGCGCGAGGAGCTTCGCGGTAAGTGCCCGGCGGACCCTGGCCACTGCGCGGCTGCGACGCTCCGAGACGGGGCGAGGCGCCTCCGTGCTACCCCAGGGTATCTCCCCCCCCGCGAGAGCCACCGACCTGGGCGGCACCTTCCTCCTCCTGCGGCTGGGGGAGCCCCCGCGGCGTAGGGCGCGGACTGGAGCGTCGCCAAGGCAGGGGCGAGTGGCGCCCCGTCCTGTCACCCTGCTGGGGGGTGGCGCCCGCCCAAGGAGCCGGCGGCCGAACGCTCGGGGCGCGGGGAGTCTCGTCGTGACTGGCGGGCGGCCGGCCGGCCGTTCTCCCACGGGCGCTGCTCCCTCAGCCGGTGCCCTCGCCCGCGCAGCGGACTCAGCCACGGCGCTCGGAGAACCGGACCCAAGGAAGAACCTCTCTGGGGCCGAGCGCCGGCCTCCGTGACGCGTTAGGTGCTTCTCCGGGTAGGCCGTTGTCCAGGCTGGGCAGCGTTGCGCCGCCGGCGAGTTAAGCCCCGGGTACGAAGAGGGGCGTTCAGGTGGGGTTGGGGCTAAGCGCTGTTAATTTTCAGTATTGAAGAGAAGTTGCCCGAACGAACATAGTTGGGGAGATTGGCGGAGTTCCCGTCGCGTTAGTTCCGCCCTCTCCAGCCGGTAACACTCCTGTGCATTTCACTTTGTTCTGCTGCTGGCACGTGAAGTGGGTAGCACGGGCCTGACATAAAGGGGAAAACAGAACTTAGCAGAGGATGGAGCTTGATGTGCGGCGCTGGGTTAATGACTTTACCGGCCGTGGCGCTTTCTGTAACCACGATTCCCTCCCGTACCGCACGGCAGCGAGAGAAGCCCTGGCCTGCGTGAGTCTGAGCATCGCCTTAAGGCCCTGGACGCTGTGGACTCGACTTCTGACCCCCTTGAGAATGCACGCAGACATCTCTGCTAATTCTAGACATGCTGTCCTGATGGAGTTCACAAATGCCTGGGTGGTTCTCTGCGGAAACTGCAGCCCGGCTGCTCCAGAGTATAGCTTTGATTTTTTTTTTTTAAACTTCTTTCATTAGATTTAGTTGGATAAATGATACTTTATTGTATTTTCTCAGGTTTTTTACCTACTCCCAGTACTCGTGCTTGAAATATGTCTAATGCCGTAGCAAAAAAATGAAATATTTGAACCTTTTTGTTTTCTAATGTTTTGTTACTTTTTTTCTTTTTGAAGATGTTAAATGTGTATGAATTTTGAAATTTTCTTTACTTAACTCCCTTTGTTTCCACTGGAGTTCAAAAAACTAAGGAGGCTGATCTTGTGAACACATTACATATTTGTCCTGCCTTGAGTGCAGGGAACTGGATAAAGTGACCTATTGAGGTCCTACACTTCTATATGACTTTTGTGATTGCACAGAACTGCTTTGGGTCATTATGTGGCATCTCTGTTTTCTTGTACCAATATCATCTGATGATATTAGGCCCCAGAATACTGCCAATTTTTTAAATGTAGTTTGGTTTTCACACTGACTCTTCAGAAGCAGAGCACAAGATATTGGTCTTACATAAACAATGGCATGCTTTTTTCCCCCTTCATATTCTCAAGTAACTGCTGTTTTTTTAAAAGCTCATTTCTTATCTAATCATAACAGAGTAAAAGGAATGCCAAAGTTGGTACAACTTAATTTTTAAGAATTGTTTAATACTAAATAGATTCACAAAAATATAGATAATGTCTCTACAATTTATAAAATTCTAGTGAAAAAAGTAGTTTTAATACAAACACACACTGCAAGTTTGAAAGCCAAACAGTGCAGTAATAAGAACCTAAAAGTGAAACCACAGTACATTTTGCTCCATTTGGGCTATTAAAGGTAAACCTAGTATAAGTAGTGACAAATGGGGTTTTCAGCATTATTTCACTTCCATAATCTAAGTTGCTATTACTAAAATCGGTAAATAAAGGCCTGTTTGTAACAGGACTTTTGAAATTGTCCTTAATATGTTGTGTTTGGCTTAAATTGTGTTCCCTTTATATTTTAATTAAAAAAAACTTGTCAAAACTTTGAAACCATGACAGTCTTCTTTGAATAATCCACAAACTGGTTTTAATGAGTGTTATTTCTTATAGCCGATAAGTACATGAGTCAAAGTAGTTCTATTCTGAATGTATAAATTCAGAGAACTGGTGATTTCTCTCTACTGGTGTGATCGTGTTAAATATGTATGGTAACTGGTTTGAAAGAGACGAAGAACAATATTTCTTTTGTTGTGTCCTTCCACCACCCCCACAATGGAAGGTAAGCTGCTGACACTGAAGTTGTTTAATCATCTGTTCATAGAAATGTAAGGCTGGAAGGAACCTCAAGTTATCTAGTTCAGCCCTCCTCACTGAAGCAGGATCAAATGTGCTTAGATCATCCCTGATAGATTTTTCTCTTATATGTTCTTAAAAACTCCAATGATGGGGATTCCACAACCTAATTTGGTAACCTATGCCAGGTAACCTGTTCCATGTATGCTATTCTGGTAGTTAGAAAAATTTTCCTCCTATATAACCTTCATCTTCCTTGCTGTAGATTAAGCCCATTACTTTTTGTACTGCCTTCAGTGGACATTGAGAACAGCTGATGACTGTCCTCTTTAGACACTTTGTATATCAGGAACCCACTCCGTCTTTTATCAAGACTAAAACATTCCCAGTATTTTTTTTTTTTAAATCTTTCCTCATAGGTCAGGTTTTCTAAAGTTTTTATCATTTTGTTGATCTCCTCTGGACTCTCTCCAGTTTGTTCACATCTTTCTTGAAGTGTGGTGCTTATAACAAGACACAGTAGTCAATCTGAGGACTCTACAGTACTGAAGAGAGCAGGACAGTTACCTCCCATGTCTTACACATGACACTTGAATTTATATACCCCAGGATGCTAGCTTTTTTGTTTTTGTTTTTTGCAACTGCATCATTATTGGCTCGCATTCAATTTGTGATCCATTATTACCCCCAGATTGTTTTTAGCAATACTACCCCCTCACCAGTTACTCCCCATTTTGTAGTGGTGCATTTCATTTTTTTTTCCTTTCTAAGTGTAGCACTTTGCACATATCTGCATTGAATTTAATCTTGTAGATTGCAGAATAATTCTGCAGTTTATCAAAGTCATTCTGATTTCTAATCCTTTTCATCAAAGGGCTTGCAACTCCTCCCGACTTGGTGTCATCCACAATTTTTTTTTAATCATACTCTCCACTCCATTATCTGAGTCATTAATGAAAATATTGAATAGAACTGGTCTCAAGGCAGAGCCCTTCAAGACTCCACTAGATACTGTTGAACTTTCAGACATAGTATAAATTTCTATTAATTTACATTTTTAACTGTTCAGAGTCATGTTTTAACTTTAGTGGGTTTTTGGTTGTTTGCTGTTGTCCTTAAGTAACTCTGTTCTGTTCAGATTTGCATCACACTTGCCATATTGTATGAAAGATCACTACTTGCTGTTCTGAGACTTTGGCATAACTGCGTGAGGCTATATCCTTCAACAAGCAGGGAGTCATTGAGATTCTTTTAGTGCAGCCTGAATATCTCAAATGCCGTCATTTCAATGACCTTGATGTCTCTATAAAAGATCTCTAAATTTAACGTAAGGCCCGAGTACTGCAACTGGTTCTATGTGGCTAACCCCTTTTGCCTTTCTTGGTAGTCCCATCAGGTGCAAGGGTCATCCTGTGCAGACTTGATTTCAGTATCAGGATTTACATGTTCAACTTAATTTTTTGTTTCAGCTGTTGAAAAACTAAACTTTAAGATATTCAGAGTAGCTTAGAAACTGATTTGCAATGACCCTTAAACTATGTCAAAGACTTTTATTGAATGCATTTATAGTGCTTCACATGGTTTAGAGCATATTTCCCCCTAAAATAGGCTGGATGTTTCTTTAATATTTAGGAAGGGCAGTTTGAAGGATGGGCTATAAAAAGGGAATGGGATTGAGTGCTGGCTGCCTCAGTCTCTTCCAACTGCAGTAGCAAAGAGACCACCAGAAACCTTACCAGATTCATGGACTGAGGTGTGTTAGAATGGAGTGTTCCCAGTGATACATCTGCCTTAGTTTAGTTAAGTTTTAATTAGCTAGCTCCCTATTTCTTGGGTTTTTTCGTCTAAGGGCATGGTTACACTTACAAGATTATAGCGCTATTGGTTATAGCGGTCCCCTTATACAGTAATATGTACAGCGCTATTGTATGTCCACACTCAGACACGCCAGCGGTATAGCATGGCCACATTTGGGGCACTTAATGCAGCAGTAAGAGTAGCACATTAGGGCAGGTATCCCAGCATTCAGCTGGGTGCAACGTGCTTTTTAAACGAGGGGGGTGAGGGGGGACGTGTTGTGTGTATGCAGAGGGAGAAAGCCAGTGATTTTTCCATTCTTCTGAAAGCCTGTCAGCGAGCCTCCGTTCACAGAAGGCTTTGTTTTTACACAGGCTCCCTCCTTAAACATTTGCATTGCTTATCTGCCGAGTTAAGAGAGAAACTCTAAAGAGGTACTTCCGCATTCCTCCAGCCGAGTTCAAAAGAAAGGGAAGAGACGTCAATTGCCTTAAATGGCTCTAGGCATCTCCAGAGATCACTTGTAGCACAGTGGGTGTCCACATTCTTGCTGTAGCGCTACAGCAGCTGCGCTACAGCCCTTATTCCCCATGCGGAGGTGGATTACCAGGAGCGCTATAACTCCGTGGTTATAGTGCTCTACATGCCTTGCCAGTGTGGACAGGGAGGAGGTTATAGCGCTCGTGGGGGCTTTATAGCGCTATAAAGTGCCAGTGTAACCAAGCCCTAAGGCTATTAGTGCCCTGGCATGAGTGCTTGGTTCTGAAACATTGGAACTGGAGACAGAGAGAGCCAGAGTTTGAGGTGTGCCTCTTATCTTGCTGTTTCTTATGCACCATCTGGCCTGTGTGAGTTGGTGTGGGGGGAGGTTATCTAATTTCTTGTTGTTTCTTATGCAAAACCTTTGATCCTGGGACCAGAAAGGAGCATCAGAATCTTTTCCAACCTATGTTGTTAAACCTTCCAGGTCTGAAATGCAGGTGTCTATAAGTGCTGGAAGACCAGTCTCGGCTCTAGCCCCCGGGTTAAAAAGTCTGGCCAGGGTCCAGAACAGTTGTTAGACTCCATGGCTTGGGGAAATCTAAGGTGCTGGTCACTGAATTCACAGAGATTGGCTGTGGCCAAGGATAAAAGCTTGGTCTCACATGTGTCAGTATCTGATGAAAGAGCTAGTCCTTGAGGGCATAGTCTTAATGTTCCAGCATTTCTGGATTTGCATACTGAAGTGCAAAAACAAATCCATGCAGAAGTCAGAGCTACAGCAAAGGGTGACATTGAGGGCCAGGGCCGTATTATGGAACCATACCCTGCCCCAGATTCAAGGCCATTAGTTGAATGCCCCAAACTTCATTTTAAGTTTCTCACTGCTGCTTTGAAGCCATTGATTCTTACTGGAACCATAGTTACTGTGATGGCTCAGGTTCATTGCAGGAAGCCACTAGAACATCCTCATTTGAATCTGCCCCAGTGTAGCGCTGGATATGTAGTACTTGGTGCTTTATTTTTTTAAGGAAAGAACAATAATGCAGGTGCCAGCTGATTTTTTATTTTCCTTTTCTAGGAAAGAAAATGGAAAAAACTTATGTGGATAAACCCATTTCCCTAGTGACATAAATCTCACCAGAAAAGTTTGAACTTCCCCCTGAACAGCTACTGGTTTTCCAGGAAATGTCTTAGCCCCTGTTTGCTTAATCGAGCCATTGTTCTCACCAATGGAAACCCTCTCAGTCAATGCTTTGATCTGGAATTGAGCTACAATCAGCCTGATAGCTTTCTTTGCCTTTTCCCTCCCAGAGAATGGATTAGGGATCTTCCAAAGTAGCATGAAGACTCTTGGTTCCAACCTTCCAAACCATGGTATCACCCTCCTTCATCCAAGGAGTTTTGATAAGAAAATCCCTGCTGAGTACTGACATGACTTGGGTACCACAATGGAGAGATTTTGGAAGTGCAGGACAAGGGCCAAAGAGATGACTTTGAATGTAGCTATGGCCTACACAAACACAGGCTATGAAAAGCGCAGTACGTGGTTATAATCAGCTGTTTCGTAGGCAACTAGTGAAAATAATGTTGGAGGGTGTATCTTAAATAAACTTGTGTAGTAATATATATCCAAGGTAACAGAGCTGAAATGCTACATGTACATCAGTAGGTTCTAAATGACCTCACCTAATTATTAGAAAACAGCTAGCAACTCATAAGCCTGGGGAAGGTGTGCAGATTTATTCCCTGGTTTAATGTTGTGGTAATCCTTTAATATACAATTCTTAACAATAAGAACTTATTTTTATGAAACTCTTACACAAACTGTTCCTCTGCTCTCCTGTGTTCTTTGCTATTTTGATAGACATGGTAAAAACAGGGAGGATCTTTTGGATGTTGTATTAACAAATGCCATAAATAGTTTTTATATGGCCATAGCTCAGCTTGTTATCCATTGACTTCAGTTCATAAGTGGTCCTTGTTCTTATTGGTTAAAATCTTTTTTTTTAAAAGAGATGTGAAAAACCACTCATATTTCAAAGATGTTTAAGCAACTGTTTCTGATGACCTAGCCTTATGAGATGACTTTTCCTGCTGCGTAGCAGTGTGATCTTTGTAGTATTGGTCATGTTTAAATGCATGTTTCTTTGACAGGTGAAAATAGATAACCAACAGAGAAGAGAAGACCTTGTGTTAATTATGTCCAGGAGAAAATCAGAGAGCAAAAGCTTTTTAGGCTTGTTGTCCACATCTCTTCAGACACAAATCAAGATGGATAATTTTTACAATTTTTACATGCTTGAACCTAAAGAGCTAGGAAGGTAAGAACATTCTATTTCTGTGATGGGTTGTTTTTGGTTTGGTTTTGATTTTTTGGAGGGGGAGGAATGGATGTAACTTCACATGGAAAAGAAATCTCAGTTCACAGGGGTATTTGTTGAAACAGTAATATAGCCCCAGGCTGTGTTATCTTTTCTAGTAGACTCTACAAGGTGGAGCATGCAGAAGTAATGAAGTGCACGTCCCCAGACAAATGGAAAGGTCTATGTGGGGTCTAGAGGAAGATGCCACATAGATGTCTTGCCAACCGTTTTTGCACGAGTGTGTGTGGATTTGTATGTACAGAATCCCCTCTACATGTGTATCAGGAAGCATGATTTTTTTCTTATATACACATACTTCAGAAAGATGCTGAAGTGGTCATAATCTAAATAAGGCATGGAAAAATTTCAAAAGATGGGTAGTGTGAGGAATAATTATAAGGAAGGGTAGAAGGCAGCATTTCCTAAAGTTTTGAAAGTTGAGTCCCGCCTTCAGCCCTACCATTTCATGGTTTTAAAGGGCTACCCAAAATGGACAATCACTTGAAGTAGACTGTCTAACTCTTCATTGTATGATACTACTGCTCCTTTCATACATTCTGTATATTAGTGAAATACTGGAATCTCAGACAAACACAGATCACCAGTTACTCTGATCATATTTTCTAAGTTTTTTTGCAATCCCATTGTCTAGAGACTTACTCTTTTACATGCAAGCTGAAAATCTGGAGAACAAAGTGAGAGGGCTGTTTGCCCCCTTTCTCTGTCCTCCCCCGCTAGTCTTTACCCACACTTTGGGGAAGTGCTGGTGTATAGATTGCTTGAAGAAATTGATTTTAAAGAGTAGAGAGGGACACCTTGGTCTGTTCTGGGGGTTGGGAACAGCCTTGTAGGAGGCACAAAGCCACGTGTAGAAAGGACACAAAAGGAGGAGTTTGAAGAGAAGAATGGGAAATATCTGGAAATAAGAGTGGAGATGTAGAATGTAAGGTTTCGTAGGTGAGGAAGTGCTTGAATTTGTATGGTAAGGGTTATGTAGCCAATGAAGGGATTCTAAGGATCGAGTGATGTGCTTGGAGCAGAGGAAGTGTGTGATCCCAGTAGTCACATTTTAGATAGATTGGAGTGCGGAGATGAGAGATGGAGAAGACTGCACTATTCATTGCATGTCACAAAGGTGTTAACACGGGACAGTGGAGATATGTCCTATTCAGTAGGAAGTCTTTAGCAAAATGTTTCTACTTCACATGTCAAAAGTGACAGAGTACATTCATGTAGATCTTAGGAAACTTCATTAAATGTATCTCTGCGTAGCCTGTGTGCATGGTGGTGGTTTACCAGGGATAATCTTAACTATTCATTTCTTTATTTCATTGTTAAAATGTAATGAATTTCCTGCCTTTCTACAGATACTTTTTGATGAAAAAAATTAAAAATAAAAATCTTTCCTTGAACTTACTGATATATTGTTTGTCTTAACTCACCTTACAGTTTTTTTTCTTAATTCGCACAAGTTTATGGTACATTGCAAATAAAAAGCAATAACCTTTATTAGTAATAACTCTTGTATCATCTCTTTATGAGATATTATCACTGACTTTTCAAAGCTAGTGTTCACTCAGAGTGGAAGGAAGGTGTTCGGGAAATTAGCAGGAAAGATCTGACCATTTACATGAAACTTAAACGGTTCCTCCTTTTTTAAAAAAATTAAGTTTGTGGTTGGTACGGTCAGACAAAATATAAGCTTTTGCTGGATATCTTCAAATTTTATTGTTTTATAGAATTCAACTGATTCATGTTAAACAAATTATTGCAAAGCATTTTCACAGCTGCGAAAGCAGTTAGCCATTTCAAATGATGTGTCATAAGAGGGTGTGCATCTCAGGTTAAGAACATTCCTCTACCTCTTTCTTTTAACTAATTCATTTGTTGACATTTATACAATATGCACCCCTATATGTTTCTGCACTGTGTGTGGTTTTGTTTTGTTTTTTTAAAATAACATTTTGTTCTTCGCTGTTTCTCTATCTTATATTTTGGAAGATAGTGAGGAAGTATTTAGTCAATATTTTTAACAGTAAATACTAAAAATTTGTGGAATTTTACCCCATTTCATAATTCATCAGTTTTTATACTAACTGGAAGGTCTATTTCATATTACTTGTAAATGGAAACTGTTTTGATGAGCATATTTTCATGTAGTGAGTTTGATTCATACTTCAACAGGGGCCTCAACGCAGAATTCAGTTTTGCACATGACCTTTTCAAGCATTATCTTTTGCATGCATAGGTGATAGAATTTGGGAGTGGAAAGGCATCACCTACACACTCAGTGATGTATATAAACAAAGGGAGGTAACTCTGAAAATCTGCAGTATGGTGATCTCTGTACATAAAACTCTAAAAATATTCTTCATAGTTACACCATTTGAAATTTTTAATTTTATTTCAAGTGGTGTAATTTTAATTTTATCTTTAAGTTCTTAAAAGTCCAGGCTATTTTTTGTCTAATTCTGAAAATACTTACTAATTGTGGAACTAGGCACTTTTGGAAATGTCCTCGTGATCATAAACCTTGCTTTTTCAGGAGTTTGTAATTTGGCTTAGGGAGTACTTTTTTTTTTTTTAATTTTCTCAAAGGTCAGCTTAGTTTTTAGAAACAGTATGTGGCTTTCTTCTAAAAACTTATCTCTACCAAAACTTACCTTTGCTTCTATACTTAAATAGTCGTCAAGACAATGAAACAGAATGCTTTGTCTTTGTACTATATTCAAGAAGGGGAATGATGCCTAGCAGCTAAAAAAATAGAACTGAGTGACAAGATTACTGGACTGTGTTTCTGATTTTATCATTGACTTGCTGCATGAACCTGGGCAAGTCTCTTGCTTTTCCATGCCCGAGTTTAGCAATCTAAAAGTTCATATTGTAATTCAGCTTTCCAGTTTGCCTTTAAAATAGACAAAGAAAACGTAAGAATTGATTTTTATAAAAATGCACAAAAGCTGAAGCTTTTGTTTTGCAATCTTGAGAATTGTTTATGGAGGGAATTTTTGGGCATTGAAAATCTCCTTCTCTTAATGAGTGCTTCTTCTCAATAAGGCACTCTTTTAGTGAAACCTTAATAGCCTCCCTTCCATTATATCTGTAATTCCCAGAAATTACTTAATTCTAAATTAGAAATAAATTGTCTAAAAATAAACAAATAGAGAAACTTTTATAACTATTAAGCTGTGTCACAGGAATGGGAGTGAATCTTAAATGTGTGTGCAGCACTTTGAGATCTTGGCATCAAATGCCCTACATATACAGAATATTTAAGTGCACATTTAATTTTCTTTTAGCTAACTTGAATTGCACATTGTAAGACCATTAATAGAGTGAAGCGATTTCTAATCTTACTATAATATTAGTACATCCTATGGTTGCTGAAATGATAATGTTGATTTATTGAAAGCAACTGTACACTAGCCAGGCTTCTCAAACTATTGAGATGTGGTCCAACCTGTGGAAGAGATTCTTTTATGGACTACCTCCCTTTTTGTTCACTATTGCATACCATCGCTGTAGTAACAACGACGACTTATGTGGAAAAATATCTAATTTTAGTTCATTACTGCAACCTGATTGCATATGAAACATGTATTACCGTGGTTTGCTGTCTGAGAATGTTTTAATCTATAAGCATTGAAGAAATGCAGTTATAGTTTCTTAGATGCCTGAAAGAACCTGCTATTTGGTTTTGTAGCTCACAGTGAAACCATGCTGTATAAGTGCTGCCTAACTACTCTTTTTGAACACGTAATTCTCTTTGGAGAAGAATGTAATTGAAAAATATTAACTCATTTATCTTCAGGACCCAAAAAAGTGGTCTTTGGAGCTTGAAAGCTTGTTTCTTTCACCAGCAGATGTTGGCTCAATAGTATATTAGCTCATCTGCCTTATTGCTCTTGTATCCTGGGACCAACACAGCTACAACAACACTGCAAACAACTATTTATCTTAAGTATTTGTGAAGTACACTGAAGCTTAGATATGGGCAACACTCATAATTTTCCCTAAAAAATCTTAATCTTTTCCATTCTCTTTGCAGAGGAAGATGTGCTGTGGTTAGAAAATGTATAGCTAAATCCACAGGCCAAGAATATGCAGCTAAATTTCTAAAGAAGAGGAGAAGAGGACAGGACTGCAAAGCAGAAATTTTACATGAAATTGCTGTGCTTGAATTAACAAAATCTAATCCTCGTGTAGTTAATCTCCATGAAGTGTATGAAATGACAAATGAAATAATCTTAGTGTTGGAATAGTAAGTATGCATTACATCAATTTCACTCTTTATAATAGATTTGTTAACATTCATTGTTTATATTAGTTGACCGAAAGTAATCAGGTGAACAACATATGAGTACATATACAGTGTAGTTAATATTGCATTTGTCCCTTGTGTCCTAGAATTTTCCACGTATGATTTATATTCCTGTCAAAATATGTGTTGAAACCATCATACTTAATTTACATGCTTCTGTTCTTTGTAAATGACAGTTTTTCATCATCAATTATAAATAAGTAATACAAGATAAATATTGCAGAATCAATAAAAAAAATATGCTATAGTGACATAAATCAGGAAAATTGAACAATATATATACTAGTGCTATACTTAAAGTTCAAAAATAAATGAATAGAATTAGATTAATAAGCATACACACTTAACTGCATTCAGGAAATGCAAAAATTAAGACTTGAGTGACCGAATTAACATTGTTGCATTACGCAACTTCTGTGTTTTATGATATACGTGTTGGGACACGTACAGCTCTAGTAACCATACGTATTTCACCGGGAAAAACAAGAGTAGAAAATGATTGTGTTAGCATTGGAGTTGGGACCTTTACTTTTGCATTTTTTGCTCTCTCTCTTTTTTATTTAAGGGGAAAAAATCACTGATGCTTAATATATAATATTTAATACTCTTAAAAGGATTTAATTTCAAAACCTACTTGAGTTAATTTAATCTGGAGAAGGAATGAGTTCCCACTTTCAAAAAAAAAAGTTTTTCTTCATGTTCTTCATAATTCTTCAGGTTCACGGGGAAACGTATGTTTATACTGTGACAGACATCTTTAAGACAAAAAATTGTGGAGACACCCTAAAGCTAAAGAGACTTCTTAATGACTGTTCACTTATTGCTGAATATAGATATTCAGGTTAAATGTCCTCCATCTGAGGAGAGGAGAGACAAAATTCCTTATCTATATTAAAAAGAACAGATCTCTGAAACCAAAAGTTTTAAATATGACTTATCCTCCCCCCGCCATCCTTCTGTGCTACTTGCTTTTATCAGATAGTGCTATGTTTTAGCCACATCCTTTCTAGCTAAGAGAAGTAGATTTTTTATTTATTTATTTATTTATTTATTTATTGGTCAGTTCCTGGCTGAAAATTAGTTAGTTCCACTTTTGTTTCAGATTCTGATCAATATTATTTTCAGGTTTTCACGCACTCATAATATTGCAAACACTATTGGAAGCAATGTTTTTTTTGTTTAAAAATACCTCAATTTAAAATGCACAAAACAGGTATTTATGTTGGTAATCAGGTTTTGTAAAATCTTCTGTATAATCATGTTAGGTCAAATTCAACAAGTGTTTATGTAAGTGGATATATTTTTTAATAATAATTTTCCTAGGAGAACAGTCTTTCTAATATCAGGCCACCAAGAGAAAATATACACTGATCCCATGTAAGAGGTCTGGGTTTTTTGCTTGTAACCTTCTTTACACCTTGTTCCTGACTTTGAGAAGTAACCCAATTTGTGTTTAGTGGCCTGTTTCTCAGAGGTGCTGAACATCCACTCCTGTTACAAACATTCTGGTTGCTCATAACCTCTGAAAATCAGGCCATTTATTTTAGGTACCCATGTCTGAAAATGGTGGCTGATGTGGATGATGATTTTGATATTGGAAATTTGTCAGTTCTTGCTAGCTGTGTGTAAAACACATACCCTTTTATAGGAACAGTAATGTCCAGGGTGTGAAACATGCTACCAACTAGATTGTTTTTCTGAGCAAATCAAGTTTTTTATTTTTAGTAGCTTCATTGATTCTTAATGACTTTCCAAGGTGGAATGTGTCAAGATCACCAGACTCATTTAATGTAGGTTCTAAAATATGTATCAAACTGTGCTGCTGGATGTCAAAGGCAAGTGCTTTTTCTATCAGTCTGTCTGTTTCCCAACACATCCTGATGGCTCAAATAACTTAATCAGTCAAACTGGAAGTAGGGACAAAGTCCTGACAAATTTTGGACTTTGTTTTCCCTAGCTTTTATCTTTCAGCTCAACAGCTGTTTGTTTTACTTGTATCACTAATGAGCTGCAACAAGGTACTCATGGTAAGCAGAGTTAGTCTTAACTGGCTATTTTATAGAAGTGGTGTTCAGCCTTTAGTTCAATTTCTTTAATTTCAGGATCTTACCTGATTATTTTCTTACATTTTTTGAGGTGACGAGTTGTTTACACTTTTTAATTGTGAAGTCTTTAGTGTAGAACTAAATGGTGTCCCGTTAAGTACATATCCATTTGTTAGTTTAACTCTCAGGCAATTCTTTCACAGACAAACTGCAAAGCAAAAAAGTCATACTGTTTTATGGCAGACTGTTCTTAACAGTTTTCTAGTTTCTGTTTGGTCAGATTAGACACAGGGTATGTCTACAATGCAGTGTAATCCCAGGGCTCAAACTCAGGTTTGAGCCTTCTGTCTACACACACATTGTGCTAACTCAGAGCCCCAGGATCCCATGAGAATGGAGGGTTCAAGCCTGAGTCAAGCAGGACCCCAAGGTTTGAGCAGTGTTAATGCAGTGCCGCTGGACGTGTGCTTTTGGATTCTGTCAGATGTATTCCACAGTCCCATGGGCCAACTGTCTTTGTCCTCTGGACAGTCAAGTTTTTCCACACTGGGTCACAAATAGAGTTAGAATGGACACATTTTGGACGGCAGCTAGGTAGTCTGAGATATGTACTCCTGAGGGAATTCTGCACCAAAAAAATTAAAATTATGTGCACAATATTTTAAAATTCTGCAAATTTTATTTGTCAATAAATATGGCTCCAGCATGGCAGTGAGGGGTTCAGGCTCTTGGCTGCATTGAGATGGGAGATCATCCTGATGCTCCACCTCCCCTGGTACAGGGAGTTGGCAGTGAGGTTGCACCTGACCTTGACACAATGCAAGGGCTGGGCCTAACCAGAAACATCCTGAGGCCCTACCCCTTTGTGCAAGGCACACCAGGTCAGCCCAGCAGGATCCAGATGTGGGGTGAGAGGTTTCTGTGTAGGGCAATCTAAGATCTAATGGCTCAGTGAGAGATCTGGATGCACAGGGGTTCATTGGTAGGGAATCCCTCTGCAGGGGATTCAGGTGCAGGTGGTTGGGGCTGAGTGGGGAAGAGGGGTTGTCTGGGTGTGGGGAGATGAGGCTTAGTGGGGGAGGGTCTGAGAGTGGAGGGGCTCAGGGGCTCCATGACCAGCTGGTTGGGGCTCAGTAAGATGGGGTTCCAAGCCTAAGCCCTGTGAGCCCAAGTCAGCTGACACAGGTGTTTAATTGCAGCTTTTATTTTGGAGGATCTTGGTAAGGTCTTCCGAAGATTTGACTATTGAGGTTTTTTTGCTCTAGGTGTCACAAGATCTTCTGAATCTAGGAAGTAGGCTACCAGAAGTCAATATTATCTAAAATATTACAAATATGTATCTTTCATATACATCTGTTAAGTTAATATTTAATAATACATGCAAACAGCAGATAAAAAGTGCCTCTACTTTCTTCAGTTTTCTCTTGAGCTACTTAATTTTACTTAGATTCCACGTTGCAGCCATAGACGTTTGTCCTTAAATCCATCTGTTGTTTTTTATTCATCATTCATCTCAAACTAAAGAGAGTAAAACAGAGGGGACTGAGGAACTGAGAAGAGATTCACTGCTAATTTCAAGCTGTACATGCATGAAGAAGGAAACAATGGCACAGATACAAAGTGCATGCTGTAACCAAGAAACTACACGCATCACATTTATTTATTTTCATCTTGTTTCTTTTATGCTATCCCAGTGGTTGGTTTTATTTTCATAGAGCGAAGTGGTATAGTTGTTTCAGGGAAAGCATGGATCTGGTTTTCCAAAACCTAAATAAACTTTATATCTGACAAAAATCTCAGGTTTTTAAATAGTGTGCAATTCAGAAAAATACATGGCGCATGTGTAAGCATTTTTTACATGGTGGTGGTAGCACACAGGCATTACACAGTTGCAAATTTCAGATGTCTGGATAGGTGGTCTTGAATAGGATCTTCTAAAGTGATCCATAGAGAGAATATCTAAACACCACATAAGGGCTCTTGCTAGAAGTCATTGACTTTAGACGAATGGTTTAAGGCATGGCAAGGATTATGAATTTTCCTTTTAAATAAGTTTTCCTGGAATGTTGCTTGCTGATATTCCCACTATAGAGTTGGAAAAATGACTTGATTTTTCCATTTTTAAAAATCTCTGCTCTGGGGCTCTCTTATGCTGTCAGTTTTCAGACATTTTTCATTGACTCACTTTTTTTTTTCTAGAGCTTTATTTGCTGGGTTTCTCAGCGAGGGTGCTGGTTCATTGACCTTGAGCAACCTTGACCAAGGAATAAGATTTTACACCAGTACCACAACATTACCAGACTTCTTAGTGACTCATCTCTTTTTTTTTATCTCCCCCCACCCCCGGTAGAATTTTATCTTTAGTTCTTTCTCAGCAGAACCAACAGTTCAATGTGGGTGGTGGTTTTTTTTTCACTTTCTTCTACCATCACCAAATTAATTTCCCTCTATTTCATGAGAAGCTCTTCTTGAATGTATTTGAGTGATTGATTGCAATGTTTTTCCCCTGAAGGAGTTCAACCAGCAAGAATATTGTTAATTTCCAGCTAGGATTAGCATTAGTAACTGGTTTAATTGAAGCTTTTTCCTTGTTCCGGAAACTCTTGGTTTTGACTTTCAGTTCAGTAAATTCTTTGTGGAAGGCTGGAAGAGAACTAAAGATGATCATCTTACAACTTGATGTAAAAGTTTTAGAAACCTGGGTTAAAATTTTCAGATCAGTGCAAGGAATTTAGCCACACCTTCCCCTTGGAAATTTCAACACACATTTCCTACTATGAAATTCCTTTTTCTCTTTGCATATTTTAATTTTATAACTTTTTTTTGTAGATCAACAGGCTGATGAATACAGTAAAAATACCATAAAGTTTTAGGATTTTTAGCTTTCAACAGCCTCTCTTTAAATGTGTAATAATTTTAATTGTAAAGAAATTTGGGCATTTTACTACTCTTCTTAAATTTGGCATTATGTCAAAATGATTAAGTTTACTACATCTAATGTGGCTTATGTATATTTATCTTCTTGTTTCAGTGCTGCTGGAGGTGAAATCTTTAATTTGTGTGTCCCAGACTTAGATGAGAGAATTGGAGAAAATGATATTATCAGACTTATTCGACAAATACTTGAAGGACTCTGCTGTCTGCATGAAAACAATATTGTGCATCTTGATTTAAAGGTAAAATTACACATGGTATTCCAATAACTTACCTTTTTTCATTCTGCTGGTTGGTTCAATATATCAGCATCAAAATCAAGTCTGTATAAAAAGGAGGTGTGGGATATATCTACATCAAAACAGTTTGGAAAACATGATGGAGGCATACTGGCATAACTTGCAATTTTAAGATGTGTATTAGGGTGTGATTAATTACTTGCATCTTAGTGCATGTACAATTGATATAGGCACTTGGAAATGCACATGACAATACCTTATCCAGTCAAGGTTCTTGCATTCAATATGGCCAAGTTAATTTTACTGTATGTAGTATTTTCTTGGTAAATGTTCCAGTTAATATATTGATTAAAAAAACAAAAATGGACTGTATATCTTGACCAAGGCAGCACTGATGTATGAGGTAGCACTTGCATTTACAAACTCTGAATTTTATTGATGTGAAAACTGAACTCTTCAGTAATGTAGAGTTTTTTCATTATATATACCTTTCTATATGAAATTAATTGTACTAAACCTTAGTATTTAAATGGAATTTCAGAGGCCTGAATGGGTCACGTGTCACTGAGATGAAAGGAATCTGCAAGAGGAGAATTAATACCGTTTGCTACTACTATTTGAGTTACTTTTGCAAGGCTGGATTTAGCAGGGCAACAGCATGTGTTCACACTCTTAATAGCTATATCTTGGCAACTGAAAGAAACTTTTACAATAAATATCTGACAGAATATGGAAAAATGCAGCTATAAATGCAGAGGAATTCTGAGCATGCCACAATTTGTGTTTTCTTGAAAATGATTATTCTCCTGTTCTTCATAAGACAGTGTAACTTTGGAATGGATTGTACTATCTGAGTAAAATATTGGTCTTCCACATTTGCATTTTTAGCAACAGCGTAAGAGCTGCAGATGTCAGGGTCTGGCTTTGGTCATAGAATGTTACAGATGGGCATCGCAAATGCTTTTTGTGGATTCTGTTTTTAAAAGGTAATATTAGCAACAAAAACAGAATGCTTATATATAAGCAATGTGTCACTTTGGTATACACTATTTACCATTTAAATCATGCTTACATATTTATGCCTTAAAGCTTAAATATTCATCTTTCTCCATTTAGCCCCAGAACATCTTGCTGAGCAGTTTCAATCCTCTTGGTGACATAAAAATTGTAGATTTTGGTATGTCTCGGAAGATTGAGAATGCTAGTGAGTTGCGGCAAATCTTAGGAACTACAGAATATCTAGGTAAGGAAGGACTGTTTCCTTTTAAAATTCCTGTATGCAAATGAAAACAACAGTTCACTGAATTTGAAAGCTAGACATGTTGAGCTTATATAGCACTGAATGTCTTGAGTCTTTTGTACCTAATGTCTTGTGTCCGCTAATGGTGGCCACGTGTATTTTGAGTGAGGGTTTTTTAGCAGTGTGTAGACCATGTGAAACCTGTTTTCAGTGCTCAAATATTTTTAACTTTTAAAAAGAAAACAAAAGTGTATATAAAGTTGTACTGTTTGCTTTTTAAAATTGTTAGAATTAGCAAAATTCTATGTAATTTTCTTTCTAATGACTAGGTGGCCCATTGCATATACATGCTAATATGCAAAACTTTCATTAAACTGAGCAAATAATAAAACACGATTAATGTAACTTATAGATACAGTTAATTGGGGTGTAGCTCTAATTTGATTCTACAGCACACTGTTCGTTATATTTAAAATCTTAATATGAATGGAAGCATCTGCTATTAAAATCTTGTGGTGAAGAAAGATGGACAACTTTTTATGTTAGGTGTGTATTCTGAAGCTGATCAGTAAGATTAAACTATCTTCTGGAGAGGAAGTGGAGGGGAAACGTCCAGATTTTTTTAAGATCTACTCCTCTGAGGAAACTTCCTTCATATTCTGTCTTTAAAATTGGTACAGTGGAGCAGTAGTGAACAGTTAAGACTGCTTGGAACCCATTTTATCCTGTGGCTCCACTGACTTTAAAAATCACTTTAGCTAACCAGTTTTAAAACTGATTAGAATATCTATGAAAATTGTTAGTATAGGCCAGTCCTTTATATTCAGCGTAAGATCTTATTTATGTAAAGAAAATAATCACTTGAAGGATCAGTTTAACTCTTTAGAACGCTTGGTGTCAACACAAATGTTTCAACCAAGAATTGGCTGAAGTAGAGTAGACTTTCAGCAGTTCTAAAAACCAATTCAGTGCTATTGTGGCTGTGTACAAGTCAATATGTGTCAATTAGGCCTTCTTACTGCTGTCCCATACTATGTTGTAGTGACCTTTTTGGCATCAATAGAGTACTTGGCTCTGGAAGCTGTACCAGGAACTTTGGGATAGGCACCTAGAAGGCATTGCAGTTTAGAACAGCACTAATGTGGATACAGGACAGGTCACAAACTGATTTAGCAAGTAGCATCATAGTGTGAGTGCACTGTAATTTTCGTGTTTAAAATAGCTCCATCTTTCTGGTTCAACAAATAATTGAACTGTAAATGGGTCAGGTGGCTGTAAAAGAAGCTTCCGTCTAGTCTTACAATTCTAAACCTGCCATATGTAGGCAACTGCCAATCCATAACTGATTTTAGTGCTCTTCAGAGGTGTGCAATTTATTTCCTTTATCTTCAGTCTTGTATTAAATATAATAGAAACTTCACTACACAAACTACGTGTTTAGTCCTATAGTCTTGTATTTTAGCATAAAATTGCCAAAAAATCCATAGTATGACAGATGTTGTTTGAATAGAACATAGCATATTACATATTTTTAATCATACATTTAAGGTTATTACTTTTTTTCCCCAGCTCCAGAAATCTTAAACTATGATCCTATTACCACAGCTACAGATATGTGGTAAGTTTATTCCTTCTAAAGATAATAGTAACTAAGCTTAAAGAAATTGGACACTAAATATTTCATATATCAGTTACTCTTGCACACTTTTTTCCTAACATCCTTTACTTTTCCATCATTATCTGCTATGGCAGGAACACTTTAGCCAAAATGTTAATTTTCCACTCTTTATATTTAAAGCACTGTATATTTGTTGCATTTAAAAGTTACTCTGCAAAACCAATATATAAGCCTTTTAGCACTGTGTAGAAGCACTTCTTGTGGCTGAGTGTGGCATAGCAGCTCAGTTTTGTCTGTCACTCCCTCTCAATGATCGTTTTGGTCTTGTGTTGCCTGTCTGATGAATCGACCCTCTGTTCAGGTCATGATTTAAGTCCACCTTTTCTGGAGTACAGAGAGTCCAACAAATAAAAATCTAATCTTGTTACAAAATGTTTTCAGCCTCAACATTACATCTCATGGTCATCACACCCTTCTGGTTGTCCTTATCTCCTTTTCAGATTCTTTGCACCACTTTCTCTGGTATTTGATAGTGGAACCCAGGCTTTCCTTCTCCTCTGGATTACAGCATAAGGACCCTATATTTATAAGTATAGCTGTGTCTATATTCAGACTCACCTCCTGTTATCTGCCTGTGCCTGTCAATGAGTCTCTCCACAGCCTCTTTAATCGCACCCTTCTTACAAGCCTCTCCCCTGGAATCCCCCAATAAATCTCAGTTTAAAACTACAAACTCAAACCTATTCCTGCCTTCAGGTTTGATCTTTCCTCCCTCTCTCTTCTGCTCTTTCCCTGGCTTTGTTCAATGACTGCACATCTCCAAGGATGCTCTCCTTGGATATCCAGATACTGCCTTTGTCAAGGCTTCCCCCCAGAACCTGCTCCACTCAAGTGGTTGGTGGATCTTCACCCGGATCTTCCTAGACTTCTCTACTTGAGAGAGAATCCTAGGGCTAACCATCTCCTAGACTTTCTCATTACAACCTCTAGTCCCAGAGAGTTACTGCAGAGTTCCTCACTTTCTACCTACAGCTCCTTTCTGCTACAAACATCTTCTGATTATAGTCCTCTCCCAGCATTTCTCAAGGTGGGCTTCATCATCAGTTAAGACCTACCCACCTGGCAGGTGCAGCCCCTTTTTAATTGGCGTCTCAGACCTACATTAATCTTTTCATTGACCATCAAACACTGAAACTAGTATCTAACAATCTAGTATCTTATAAAACATGCTATAACTACTAAAAATGTGGATTAATGGTGGTGTGAACACAGTGAACCAAATAGACATTCATATCTCAAATCAGCCTTATTTCTATACATGTGAAATCATGAATGTGTACCAAAAATCTCGTTTGTGAATTTTACTTCCTCCTCCTTTCTCTTTCAAAGTTCTTAATTTAGAAAGCTAACTGAATCTGCACATCTTCATGAATTTTAAGAAGTTCTTATTTTTTGATCTTGTTCCACATAGCTCCAGAAAAATAACAGGTGATAAAGCTCTTTTACCTATAATTTGCTCCTGAGCCTGGAGCACATTAAAGGCAGCAATAACAACCTCTTTCCTCATAATTTTTCACTGTACAAGTTTTTCTTTCTGTTTAAGGGCTCTAGTATAGAAGTCTTTCCTCACACCAAGAAACCTCACCTCTTTAATCTTCTTATAAACTACATGGTGTGGAGTTCAACTTTACATTCTCATTCCCAAATTGTGCACCAACAATAGGATACTGTAGCATATGTCTGTGTGATTAAATATCTGCCTTCTACATTCTCCACAGCTCTCCATGAAACTGGAACAAGAAGTTTATTTTCTTGTGGGAATCTTATGTGCATTTTTGTTGCAGTATGGGATTCCACTTCTACCATGAATTTAAAAATTTGGATTCTTAAATTTTTGTACATGGTACTTGCCCTTCTTCTTCAAGAGCTGGTAACTATGGGTGCGCACATGCTCCATGTTCTTTGGACTGACAGTTCTTCAGTGGCAGTGTGTGTTGGTTCTCACCTGAATCTTACACCTCTTGTTGTGAACCAGTGGCCTCATTGGCAGTAGAGACCAGCTTACTCTGCCGTTCTTTTTCTACCTTTTGGCGGTCTGGGATGGAACTTCCTGTGGCTTTGTTGGTTCAACTTCCTTGTAAAAAATATTATGTATTGTTAGTTGAGTTTCATATTTAGCATATAGTCATCATTTAGATCAGCGGTGTCTAATAGAAATTTGATGCTAGCCACGCTGCTAGCCACACTAGTGCTTTTGAATTTTTCTTATTAGCTGCATTATAAGAAAGCCACATGCATTAGCCACAATTCAGTAGCCTATTAGCCATATGTGGCTAGTGGCGAACGTATTGGACACCGCTGATTTAGATCATGGGGATCAGAGGTTCTTCCTCTCCCACTCTCACTAATCCCCCAATATTTGAGGCACTTATGCCCAAGGTCCAGGTTTCAAGTCTTACCTTTCCTGCCTTTGGGACATTCCTATATGTGATCCACATTAGAGCTGCTTTTGCTGCCTGGGGGAGTCACACATCTTATCTTCCATCCCTGCACCAAGCAGTCCTCAAAGTTCAGACTTCACAAGCTCCCAGTGGAGTTCACCATGAAGCCTTGGGACCTTCCTGCTCCATATCTTGTGAACTGGAGCTGCTGAGCAGTGCCCTGACAGAACACTACAGCAGACCCAGTGACTCTCTCTCAAAAGATGAAGTTAAGGAGAAGAACCCTCAAATAAGCATAGAACTACACTGCAATCTCCTGTATTAAGGAGATTGAATGGTGCTGATTTCTTTTAGTTCTTTCTTGTACTTTTGGGATAAAGATGACATAACTGTGGAATAATGATGTCTGGACATCAGGTGGGTTGCTAACCATGTTCCTCTTGTGCATTTGTATTGATGAATTTAAAACAGCATTAATGTTGATTTTGGAAAACACTCTATCCTACCCTCTAAAGTAGAAGGTAATTGAGTGATGGTAGCTATAAGAAAGAAATGGCTGGAGCAGATTTAAGAAGCCAAGCAACTTTCACTCTTGACTGCTAGGATGAGCAAGTGGCATACCAGCAAAATCGCTCATTGCATGTATATGTAATCAGATTGCTTAGAACTGTGGCATACTTTGGTTCTTTTGCTGCCACTGGAATGAGGAATAACAAGGAACACTGACCATAGCACTAGTGATAAAGGGAAGTAATTCATTTTGATGTCTATTTTACTTATAATTTAGGGTGAACGATAAATTACATCTTGTCTCATTTTAGGAATATTGGTGTAATCTCATATATGCTGCTAACTCAAGAATCTCCATTTGTGGGGGAAGATAATCAAGAAACTTTCCTCAATATCTCTCAAATCAATGTGGATTATTCAGAAGAAACTTTTGCATCAGTTTCATACCTGGCCAGAGACTTCATTCAAAAACTTCTTGTCAAAAACCCAGAGTAGGTAGCAGATTCTTTGATGCATCTTTCTATTTGTTTGTAAGCATCTGGTAAAGCAAGTCCTTGATCCTGATTGAAGACTTTGAGTACTACTGTAATAAATATAAGAACAGTTATCATTTAACGTAAAAATGTTGGTTTGTTGGTTTTCATATGGATACATTCAATGTGGTATAAATATTTAGAACGTGCTGGAGTCAAATGGAAAATCTGACTTGACCAGTGAGATCCCAATAATGGAAATTGTTTAAATGTTGAATTGTAACGTTATCAGATAGTCTGATTGTATATCGGATTATCTGGTAGTAATGTCCAATTGTAACTGATTTTTTCCACGTAGTAAGATGCTATTTGCTTTAGAGCAATTTTACTTCAAAATCAGATTTGCTCAACTTGCAAATAACTGCCAGATCGTATACTCTGTCTTGAATAACTTTTTGTTTATGTATTGTAAATAATACTACTTTGGGCCAAATTTTACCTATAAATAAATGATCTTAAGGTGCAAAGTTTTATCCTGCATTTGCATTTGCGTTAACACTTTTGAACCTGAGCCAGACAGTCCTCTATAGTTGTGTTGGCAATAAGAAGGCAACATCTGAGGGCACTGTAAAATTGTTGTCCTTACTAATACCTGTTGTGGGGCTAAGAGTTCACTCTCCAAGGCTGTCCATCTTTCACATATCCAAACTCCTTGATTTTTTTTAACGTTTTGTGAAATAAGATGCAGAGTCCATATAAGAGTTTAATACTTTCACTTATTTAAGTAAAACAGCTTACTTCTGATATTATTTTTTCTTTTTTTCTTTTTTCTTTTTTTTTTTTAAAGGGAAAGACCAACAGCAGAGGCCTGTCTCTCTCATTCTTGGCTGAAACAGGGGGAATTCATATTATTGCGTAGTCCTGAAGAATCTTCCTGTCCTTCTCCAATGCACGAACACCCAACAAAGTGTTCAGAGGAAAGGAATACTAAATCAATTTGTAATGGTACCTGCGGTGACCGAGTAGATAAAGAGAACATTCCAGAAGACAGCAGTACAGTCTCTAAACGTTTTCGGTTTGATGAGTCATTGCAACATCCTCAAGACTTCATGACAGACTTAGTATGTTAATATCTGTCTGTCTGTCCAGGTCCTCTGAACTGAATTTAGGATTATAATCTATTCCAGTGGTGAATATTGTGAGATTACGACTCCATTCGTGCAGCATGGTTATACTGAAATGCACTTTCGAGCGATCCTCTGATGCATACTTCTTTTCATGTCCATTGCTGGCAATGGCTTTTAATCCTGAGAAACTGGCGTTCTGGCATCATGGGAAAGCCTAACATTTTGAAGGCGATTTAGTTGAATATATTTGCACTTCTCAAGTTTTAGTCCAAAAAATGTTTAATATAATAAAGTAGGGAATAAAAATATAAAAACTTCTGAATGTTAGTAAAGAGACTCTAATTAAACAACTTATAAAAATTCTCATGACAGTGATCTAATAATATAAGCACACTTTTGTGACTAAGACTTGATAATGGATCGAAGCAGAGAAATTGAAACTAATTTTTGACAGCCTTTGGCTGCGGTGACAGTGCCATCATTTGTTAACTAATAGTTTTAAAGCAGTGGAATATTGGGATGTATTGAACGCATTCAGCAAATACTGTTTACTTTGAATGTTTAGCTGTGGTTAAGAATACTCTTTCTGCCTTAGCTGTCTGGTTACACATAGATAGTGTACTGCATGTGGCAAGTACTTTTAATACAGTAGCATGAATATTTCTGGAATAGAATAGGAGTAGGCTGTCAGTCTTACTGCTGAAGATCTTGCTTCATAAACAAATCTAATTGTAAGAGTGTGAAAAGTCTTGCATTGAAGTGCTTATTGAAACAAGTGTATGTGCGCCAAAGAAGTTGTTGTCAGTCTCCATATATATCTGGATTGTATTGAAATAGATTGCACAGTAAACCTATAAATATTCCAATACCCATAAAAGTTTAGTTTACATACGTCTTAAAAACATCAGAGATGATGAGACTAATAGCAGCATATAGTCATTTATTGCTAGTGCAGCTACCATGCATCTGCATTAAGTATGTGTTAAAAAGCTGATAGGTGTGCGATAGAGCATGTAATAATTTTTCCAACCACACTATTTTTCCTCAAAGTACTTATTCATGCTGATGTTGAGAAATTGACTGCAGAATTTCAGAATTAAAATTCAGCGCTCTTTTGGTTATATAAATCAGTCAGTTTTTGAAAACATTGACATCTATTCTGTTTTGCACTCTCCATCTTATAAAATATAAAGGCAGGGCTTTTGAGGGCTTTTCTTTTTATTCCTCTTGTTCCCAGGCTCTGGAGAAAAAAAGAAAAAACCCTACCCCACTGCATTATGTCAAGTTTCAGCCTGGAGCAAATGTTGATCAGATCCTAAACTG
Source organism: Dermatemys mawii (assembly GCA_007922305.1). Lineage (NCBI taxonomy): Eukaryota > Metazoa > Chordata > Testudines > Dermatemydidae > Dermatemys > Dermatemys mawii. The sequence continues at coordinate 9,816,990 of ML677340.1, forward strand.
AGTTTATTCTGGAAATGCTGACAAGTTATCGTGCTACTATGGACACTGATAGTGTGAAAATGGGAGCCTTTCCACGTAGGGAATGGAAGTAATTAAAGCTCTTGGAAATATTATGAAAGCAAATGGCACTTTAAACTATTTTCTGGATGAGCTTAGACTGAATCCTCCACAGTGTGGATGTCTCATTTGTCTTATAAAATGAGAATTGTGATATTTAGTTAGTTGCAAGATTCTTCCTCAAATGTGCATTTTGACCCAGTCATACTTAAGCAATTTCTAGTTAAAATTCAAGAGAAAATATCAAACATTGAAATAATGTAAATGCTCATTTTATTAATATGTAGTAAAATATAATATTTTAAGTGCCTTTAAAACAAAAGGATAGAATACAAAATATTTTAAGCAATTTGTATAGTAAATCCAATTTAACAGACGAATGAGTCCAATAATGCTCTCTTTTTACTTAGTTAATACTCCTGTTGATCTGAATGGAAGTTCCAACTGAGTAAAGTGTGCACGATCAGGCCTTAATCTTTTATGTGTTAAAATCCAGTCTTTTCTGTTCTCTTTTTGTAAAGACTGATGTCCATGTGATATTGTTTTTACTACCAATATGTGTTCAAGCATGAACAAGCTGAGCTACCTAGTTATTAGGGACTCCAGTACCTCATCTCTGCATATTAATGTTATGTAATTTATACATTATTCCTTTCTATGAATCGATAACCAAGAAATAAGTTGACTTTATGGAGGCAGCTAATAGATAAGTTAAATTTTTATTTTTAATTTTGGAAGACCTTGCTTTTACCCAATAGAAATATCTTAGCTTAAGCTATGTTCTCACAACAACTTACTCTAATTACAGTGTATTGAAATAAAGGTATTTTTATACATTCAGAATTGAAAGTCCACTTAAAATGGAGAGAAAAAGTCAAAATAGTACAACAGATTTAGCTATAAAAAGTTGTTTACAAAAAATTGTAATATAATTTAAACTGCCCAAATTACTGCTAAATTCTTTAATTTAAAACTGGAAGCACTCACACATTAATATTAACTATTTCTTTTAACGTAGGATACAGGTTATGTAAAGTATAACGTCATAACCATGTATACCAGCACTTTAACTAAACAAAACACAGGAAATATTCCATAAAGAAACTTTCCACCATGGTATTTGATAAATGTTTACATTTCTTACTGCTTTTTTCTGGTCTTAAGTTATCTTTTAAGTTTGAATAAGTGAATTTTGTTTTTATCCAATGGCGCTTTTTCAAATTTTGTAGACATCTGTATTTTTGTATATAAATTCAAATATAATGGGAGCCAGAATTTTAAATTGTTTGGATTAATCTAAACATTTAATTTTATAAGAATTTTGTATTGTGCATGCCATCATTTTCTTTAACATATGTCATTTCATTTAAGATACAATTGTTCTTTGGTAGCCCATTGTGCTTAGTGTCATGTTATTGCGGACTAGGAAAAAACAGATGTAAATGGTCATAGCAATATTTTATTAAGGTAACTGATGTAATTTCTATGCAAGTCCTGAATTATTTTATATAAACATTTTATATTGAAATGTGACTTTATTCAACAATTTGTACACTTAGTATTTTCTGATCAGAAAAAGTGGCTTTCCAGCTAATGTCCTGTGCTCTGTATAAAGTTAATCTGATAAGTTAGTGAATGTAGCTTTTTAAAATCTTACACTTATTAATTTCATATCTGGAATGCTGCTTACATTTGAATTTAGATTAAATCTATGAGGAAAAAGGTGTTTCTGCTTAATGTACATTGAGGGCCAGAACTCTTGTCCTTTTATAGTTTAATTTTAGGTGTAAAATGTTTAGGAAAGGACAAGCATTTTAAAATACACCAGACCGCTGCTAGAGCATGCATCTATATAGTGTGAATTCATTTATAGCGCGGTCTTGGCCATGGATCCCAAATTTAATTACTTTAATTGGAGTCCATATTAATGCGGTGTCGCGCATGGATCCCAAACCCTGCATTTTAGCATGAGTCCCAGTGTATTATATAAGAAAGAAATGCTGGTGTTCAGGTTTCATTAGTCTGTCCGTAGAGAACTATGCCAACCAGCTAAAGAGGCAAGATAAGCGAAATGGAGTCAAAAACATGAAATGGGCCAGTACAACTATTAAGTGTCTTGACTTAAAACACTAACTGAGTGGTGATCTGCATGCTTCAACAGCATAAGATAAACAGGTATGTAATATCCATGTTGTTTATTTAGCTGATGGTGGTCCTTTCTGAAGACAGTAAACTCCTTAAAGTTAAGATGAATGTTAATAGGCTGGTGGCCTAAAAATAAATTATACTCTTCTGGGGTAACTTCATATATTCTGTGTGTAATAAATGGCTAGTAATTCACTAGTATAGGCTTGATACTGCAGTTGCTACATAAAGATCCCATTGACATAAGGGTCATTCTCTTTGTGTTTAGAACTTCATGACTGAGCTGTGTGTTCTGTGAAGGGAAAAGTATCCCCATGTATTTGTTTTGGCATTATTGCAGTATTCCCTTCAAAAGGGCTTTAAATCTCAAATTTTCTGCACATAAAACTTTTATCTGATATTTTTCATATAGTAAAAACAAAATCCTACTTATTAAATACTCATTTTCCCATTAGCAACATTTTAGAGCTCATTTTGAAATAAAACAAGAATGATGAATCCCTGCTCTGATTTTAGTCTCCCTGAGAAATATGATGTTAGCAGAATAATCTCTGTGCTAGGTAGCAATTGATAACTCTGTAAATTCAACCACAAATGTTTTGTTAACTAGAAATTAATTGTATAACATTTTCAGAAACCCACAGCAGAAAGAACAAGATAACAAGTTTGCTGGATTCTGTGCTGAATGAAGGAAGAAAAATTGTGCCTTGATTTCTTCAAACTATCAAACTTGAAAGTGCTTCTTTGTTAGCTCTGTATATTAGACAAATGGTTAGCCTGCTGTACTGATGAGCTATTATATAGAAAATAATCCTATATTAATTTCAATATAGAAAAATCCATAATATGTAGTTTTGGGTTGAATTATACAATGACAAACTGTAAACGTGTAAGATATAGCTTAGAAAACTTTGATTCAGAAAACTTTTATGTAACCTTTACATAATTAGCTCTAATAAGACAATAGAACTCCTTCTAAGGTTTCCAATATCAGCCTTTGGTGCAACACTTCAAATTGTTGTAGCTTTTAGAGCAGAAGGAAAAACACTGTGAATTCCTGATCCTAGTGAAGACTGCAGTAAAACTCTTATTGACCTGAGAGGGCTAAAGATTTTTACCCTTGAAATCTTGGGAAAGGATGAAGCACAAAACTTATCTAGCCACGAGTACATCATCACAGGGCAGAGCTCTGCCACAACAGTCAAGCTAAAATTCCTGTTGAGATGGTTACCATTAAGTATTCATTCTAATCTCAGTTCAATGTTTATATTTTATCTAATGACAATCCAAATAGCCCAGGTATTTTTAAGAGATGTTGGCACTGACTGACTTTCTAGGTAGTTTAATGGTGAATGTTACCATGTAACAGCATGCTTGACAGAATTATGTAAGTAAGCTTCCATGTCCTCTCTTCCTAGTATCCTTTACTAGCATGGCTGGGGTGAGTGTATGTTTCATGTGTGCCCTTACATACTCAACACACACAATTTCCATACCAAAGCTCAGCCCTAGCTCAGGGGTAGGCAACCTATGGCACGTGTGCCAAAGGTGGCAGCACAAGCTGATTTTCAGTGGTACTTACATTGCCCGGGTCCTGGTCACCAGTCTGGGGTGCGCTGCATTTTAATTTAATTTTAAATGAAGCTTCTTAAACATTGGAAAAACCTTATTTACTTTACATACAACAATAGTTTAGTTATATATTACAGACTTATAGAAAGAGACCTTGTAAAAACATTAAAATGTATTACCTGCATGCGAAACCTTAAATTAGAGTGAATAAATGAAGATTTGGCAAACCACCTCAGAAAGGTTGCCGACCCCTGCCCTAGCTCATGAATGATTATTTGACCAATTCTCTAGTCATGCTCACTAGCATGTGAGTCCCTTGTATAATATAACTATTCCAAATGTATACTGCTAAAACCTTTTTCACATTATGCTGCATATATTCTCTAGTGTGTGAACATTACATAGTGTTAGAGATGTACTGTGTAATTATAACCTTTAGAATGGCTCGTCTCGTCTCATATTTGAAATTTGGACTATTTCTAATTCTCATTCTGGTCTATTGCAGAAAGCAGCTAATGGCCTTTATGGATGCAAGGATATGAGGGAATTAATTCAAAGATGCTTTTACAAAGCTGCTTTTTTTTAAAAAAAAAGTCTGTCATGAGGACAAATGCACTGAACAATTAATTGCTGATGTAATTCTACTGAAGCTGATAAAGTAACAGCAGTGACCATTTTGGCCCTTTATTTTTGAGACCCAGGAGAGCCAGAGTGGTAGCATAGGTCAAAGTCAGAATAAAACCCTGTAAAATCTAATGGTATACTTGGCTAAATCACCAGCATTAAAATGCTGGCTGGATTATTTCCCTATACTGCTCCTGATTTAGATAAGCAGACCTTCTATTTTGTACCTTTATAAACTCCCTTGTTGTATTATGGTGCATCTGTGATGTTCATTTGTAGATAAAGGGTCTGATTTCAAAAGTGCTGAATCTGCAGAGTTTCTATAGATTTCAGTCAGAAATGCAGGTATTCAGCATCTCACAATCAGGCACAAAGTCATTTGAAAGTTTACCCAGGGCAGCAAACACTAGGCTGTTTCCCCTCCTGCCCTCCCTAGACTGCACTGATGAAAATCAAATTGCTCCCACCTGAAATGAGTCTTTCCCAAGTTTTCAAAAATGCCCGTTCCATAGTGATCTGTTCTACTCAGTTTGCTCGTACCAAATGTCCAGAAGTGTGAATACACACTAGGAGCACTACACTGTACTATAGAAGACGCTGTAATACTGAAAAGACTTTACAGGCATAATGTGAATATCTCTCTTCTTCTAGAGGAAGAAAATATGACTGCACTGAGTCACTGCTATAACTTGACTTTGATTGCATTCTCTTATTCTCAGAATTCTTGAAGTTTTATTTCTAGCGTTTGTGTAAGCATGTGAAGGTTTTATTTATGTAGATAAGGATGCATTTACTTATATAATCCTTCCTACCATTATAAAACAATTTTTCAGAAATTTGTGTAAAACAAAAACATATTTCATGCATCCATTCAATGTTCAGTTTTACCAAGTTTCTATATATGGTATATAAATATTGCATGCAATTTTAATCTCATCATCTACTTTGCTGTATAAAACAAGCAAACAATCCTTGAGCTGAAAGACAATAGTTACTATTTGCTAACTCACCAACCTTTCCATATGTAACTTCCTGCATTTATTATGATTTAAAGTCTTAGAAGCTGTTTGAAATTCTAACTTCATTTAATTGAACCTTGGAATTATAAAATGTATATAAAAATCATACCTATTGTTTTAACACAAGCAAACTCAACTGTTAACTTCAGATTATTAAATCCCTGTCGACTTTTGGTAACACGTACCCCATGTTTGTGCAAAAATCCTTGATCCTCATTTTTAATAGTTCCATTAATATCTCAGTGAATCAGCTGTGACTACCATATTGTGTACTAAAGTTCTAGTGGGATATGCACTTGTAGCTCAGAGATAAAATGCACTGGAAAAATTTATATTCACCATACTGCTGACATAAGGGTACCTAGAGGGCTACAATTATGGAAGTGTTACCACCAAATAATTTGATTTACTTCAGCTTGCTACATTAACTTGCACTGAATGGATTCAATAAATGGAAAGACTACTTCATTTTTCCCTCTCCAACTAAGGATCTGATATGCTTTCAACTCCAACTTAAGTTGCAAGTTTAGGGTGCAGTTCAGCTTGTCATAAGGTGCACTCAGTAATTTGAAAGAACAGACCATATGAAAGTTACCTTAATATCTAAATGTAGAGAAAACTGCATTAAAAAAAACCTGACTGTGTGAAAGATCACTTTAAATATGTGAAAACTTAAACTTACAGACTAGAAATAATCATTTAGAACAACAGTTACCAAATGTTTGTATATTCACTTAAACTATTTTCATGCCATACACAGTATTGACTCTTACTGGGCAAATTGGGGTCTCTTTCTGAAATACCCACAAATCTTTTGATTTTTAACTATAGGCCTACGTCAGTTTGTCCAGTTTGTTTAATTTCCACAGATTTTTTTTTTTTTACTCTCAAGAACAAGAATGTCATGTAAACAAATTCCAAAAGAGGCAGAGCATGTGCTAAGGCAAGCAGAGATGTGGGTGCAGCAATCTGTTTTATAACCTTAGGCAGTTTGGGTATAATTTTGCAAAAATGTCTAAGTGATTTAGGAGTACAATTCATATTGAAAGCCAAATGACTTAATCACTTTTTTAAAAAAAAAGTCTCACCCTTTGTGGTTTCTTCAACATCATAACTTTCCCAACTAAGTAGTGCTAATGGCCTGCAGACTATAACTAATGAAGCAAAGAAGAAAACTGAAAACAAGTATTTTCTTTTTTTAAAAAAAAACCAACATCCAGCACCAAAAATTGACCTCTTTATTGGGTGCTGCAGACACCTGAGATATAGATGATGCCCTAACATCAGAGGACCATATTATTAATTTGCAAGGCACAGCTGTGGGTGTGCATATTATTTTAAAGATAAATAAAAATACAAGGTCTCTGCCTCAAGGAAGTTACAGTTGTAAATTGTTAAGAGAGATAAGACAACAAGAAGGTGATGGGAGAAATTTGGTAAACAAAACAGCCTGGGAGGAGAAACTGAGATGCAGAGTAAAATTTCTAAAGTTTCTAAGTGACTTAGGAGTTTATTCCTTTGAGCTTCAATGAGACTTCTTTGTAAAGGGCACAAAAGAAATAACGTTCTTATATAACCCGAGTAGGGCCAGCTACAGTCTGGCTTTATAGTTGTTGTTTATTATTAAAGTCCTAAACATGTCCAATATAGTTTAGGAACTGTAACTTTTGCATTTTTAAAAATTTTACCGTGAATTTAAATGTACATGAATATAAGGGTTTCTACCTTATTTCATTTAACTTTAATAGTGGGCAGAGCTACTACTAGGGACTATCTTCAAATAATGGAACACTGCTCAGTTTTCCTGTCTTTAAAATGTTGCTATTTTCCTTTGCTCAACTCCCTAACCATCCTCAACCTCGCCCTCTACCCTACTTTTGTACTTGGAGTGAATTCCTCTAATCTAAACTAGTCTTTTTATAGGTTACAATATATACTATGTGTACTTTGGCTGGTCAAGGTGGACCCTGTTTTTTCTTGTGTGTGGTGTAGGGTTGGTTTGTTTTTTAACATACATTCTGCAGTAGAAACTTTATTGTATAGTCTCTTTTCTCATCCTTTCATTGTTTTACCCTGGTGCTTCTCCCCACCCCCTAATTTATAAGAGATTTAACTGAGTGGTGAAGTTCTGTGTTTTGTTTTGCATTCAGCTGAGTTATTTTTAACAGCTTGGTTGTTGAGTTTCTCATGAAAGAGAGGAGTGGACCAAGCACAGGACTTGGGAGCCAGAGACTTAAGTTCTGATTCCACTTTTGGGACTGAATCTTTATATGGCCTTGGGCAAGACCCTTGAACTCAGTTAATATAGGTTCTGTTTAAGTTAAAATACTTAGGAATTTGAGTCAAGTATTCTGCAAGTGACAGACAAGGCAGCTGCATTTCTGAGAGGAGTAAACCTGTGTTGAAGGGGAAAAAGAGTAGGAAAAAATAACATAACCTAATCTGAACTTCTTGGAGACTTCTGACTAAAGATGGAAATTCCTGTGGACAATGTGAAAGGAACAGTTATTTACAGAAAAAAATGTAATACTTTCCAGATCCTGAGATTAAGGAGTAGATAAAGTATGCCTACTTGAGACTCTTAATGGCTGTTCATTGTGATTTTTTTTGAACCATAAATATGGATTTGCTTAATCATTTACTGATCACTGAAAATAAAAATTATTACAAATTTAGGCTGGCTTGATTGGATTCAGCTGTTGTGGAGCAATACAATCTGCTCTAGTGATTTCCTTTCCTACATTTTCTGGATGACCAGATTGCCCATCTTCCAGGTGGGTGCCCTAAGCATTGGGTATTCTGACACACATGCCTGCCCACTCCAAATATTGTCAATGTGGATTCAACTCCCTGCTCCATATCAAGCAGAGTGGGGATTTGAATCTGTCTCCCACACCTGTGGTGAATGTTTTAACCACTAGGCTATTGGGATGACAGCAGCTGTTTCTCCTCAGCTGTGTCTCTGAGAACATCTCTCAGATCAGCACCTACAGGTTAGATAGGCAGGGTACACACAGTTCATAAATGCCACCAGGACTTAGGCATGAGCTTAGCACCAAGCACTGAGAGAGTTTTGTGCACGCACTTTGGTAGAAATTTAGGCACAAGGGAACTTTATTAGCAGAAACTTAGGTGTATAGGAAATGTTGACAACTACTGTGTTAAGTGGCAGCTGAGAAGGGATTTTTGAGGATCTAAATGTTGGATTTAGGTACCTTAGGTGGTAGTAAGGCACCTAAACCTTTGTTGATCTAGCTCTGAGCCTTTCTCGAATTTTCAATTCCACACACTCTTTATGTTGAGCCATCTACTTGATAAGCTGTACCTGCAACTGAGACTTCCTCTTGTGACCACAAATACTTTATCACTGAAAGAGCAGAAAGATTCATTTGCTGGATAAGTAACTGTAATTATTAATGTGAAGCATTCCGACTGCATGCTATTTCACACTTGTAACCTTTTGTCAAATTGGAGCTGCTTGCTGATATACTGACATACTTTTCTAAAGAAGTGGCAGATCAAATAAGGAAAGTTTTTTCTGTTGCCCCAAGCAATAATGTAAATATAGTTGTCACCAGAAGGTCACTGACAAATAAAACATGATAAGCTGTTTTATTAGACAAATAAAAGGATGAAGTATGACTTTAGATAGTCATAGCTATCACTTTAGATGGTGATTAGCTTTTTGCTTACCTGATAAAAACTGAAATGTGATCAAATGAATACATACGCTTCAGATGCCTATGACATACAAGGCTGAAAGTCAAGTGAAAGTCTTCCACTGAGAAATTCTCTCAGCCCCATTCTCGTGTATCTATTTGATAAGCAGCTGTCTAATTTGGTGACTAGGGTGACCACATGTCCTGATTTTATAGGGACAGTCCCAATTTTTGGTCTTTTTCTTATATATGCTCCTATTACTTCCCATCCCCGTCCCAATTTTTCAGTCTGGTCACCCTATTGGTGACTCACAGTGCAAGTTACAATTAATTTTCTTTTAGTATGTGGCTATGTTTAATATAAAACTATTTTGTCCTGAAAAAACAGTCTCAGCTGACACACAGAAATTGCACCAGTTTTAACTAAATTTGGTTTCTAAATTGATTGAGTTCAATTGGTGCAACTCTTGTGTGGACACAAACTGATTTAAGTGTCCACACAGAAGAGTTGAATTGAGTTAGCCATATTGATTTAGTACCAGATTGGGTTAAACTGGTGCAATTTCTGTGCATAGTCCAGCACAAGGTCTCACTTTTGTCCTCAACCTTAATGAAGACAGTAGCAACATTCCATTGACTTCAGGGGAAGCAGGGCCAGATCCCAAGCTTACCAAGCAGAGAACACTTCTTCACGTTAATACTTGAATTGTGGTGCTGTGGGACAATGAAAATTGTAACTAGAAATGAATAGAAAAGTAGTACATTGTTATGTTTCTGGTGTTCACTCCTGACTCTACTGTTTTTCCTTTGGCAGAGCATTTCAGTTTTAATGTTGAATGTACACCCCTCAGTGGCCAAAAGTTGTTAATGCAGTTATTAAGGAAATTATGTGTACTTACGAACTTACACAGTACTGTTTTTAAATCAGAAAACAATTTTTGTTCCGCTCTTGGATTTGCCTGCAATTAACAGGTCAATGTGTTAAGTTTTCTCTATTTGACTTTCTAGGAATCACTTCAAAAACAGTATAAAACATTATTTTGAATGTTGCAGAACAACAGAAAGTTTTGTTTTGTTGTGACTGTGTGCTATTAGGGAGGTGGATATTTCATCAGGAATGTTGACAATACTTGTTGACATGTGAACCAAGGTGGGTAAAGTTGTCACACCCCATTGGCCCTCTCCCTCAAGTCCCCTGGGGCAGCAGATCAGTATTGTATGTTGCTAATACTGTTGCAAAGTGTTCTGGGAAGGATGAAAGGTATGAAAGTGGAATAAAAGGCTTCTGAGACCTGCAAAGGAACCTGAGGGGGGGAAAGGAATGGGTTGATTTGAAAAGTCAGCTTGGCCTAGAGATAGAGAGAGCTGCTCTACGTTCAAGGTCAAGAATTGACACAGACCATGCCAAGCACCAAAAAAACTGCTTTCAGCCCCAGCTGGCTGTGAAAATATATAGACAGAAACAAAACAAAGGCAAAACAAGTTGCAGGACTGAGATTACATTAGCAAAGGCTGGCTAAGAGACTGAACAGTGTGCCTTTGCGACTCTGGAGCCGGTGTGCTTTGAGGAAGCTGAAGAAGCTACAGGCGGCCGGCCTGGACTGGAATACTGAGCAAGGGTCTCTGAGACACCCCCAAGAGACCCGAGGGCATAAAAACCCTTCCAAGAGTGGAAGCAAGTTGGAGATCGGCAGCTGAATCCCAGGATGACCGGTGCACTGGACAAAACTCCCGTCCACCCCACGCCCCATTTTTCAGGCCTGGCCAGCCTGGGTGGCGTGTCTGAGTGTGACAGTGGGTCAGGGCTTGAGCACTAATGCTTCTTCGTTTGAGTGCTGTGGAAGCAGTTCCTGCACTCACCGCTATCTTTTTTTATTATTTTCTTAATAAAGCTTTAAAATTCAGTCACATGCTGTGTTCTCTTCATCTCTGTCCCTATGATCCTGCGGTCTTAGTCTGATCAACAGAGCCCCAGGCTGACCTGGAACAACGCTTCCTCAAATCTCGTTCACTCACGCCCCTCCTCTATCTACGCTACATTGATGACATCTTCATCATCTGGACCCATGGGAAAGAAACTCTGGAAGAATTCCACCATGATTTCAACAGCCTCCACCCCACCATCCACCTCAGCCTGGACCAGTCTACACAGGAGGTCCATTTCCTGGACACCACGGTGCAAATTAATGACGGCCACATCAACACCACCCTATACCAAAAACCTACCGACAGCTATGCCTACCTTCATGCCACCAGCTTCCACCCCGGGCACACCACACGATCCATTGTCTACAGCCAAGCACTGAGGTACAATCATATTTGCTCCAACCCCTCAGACAGAGACCAACACCTACAAGATCTCCACCAAGCTTTCTCAAAACTACAGTACCCGCACAAGGAAATAAGGACACAGATCAACAGAGCCAGATGTGTACCCAGAAGCCTGCTGCTGCAAGACAAGCCCAAGAAAGAAAACAGAACACCACTGGCCATCACCTACAGTCCTCAGTTAAAGCCTCTCCAACGCATCATCAGTGATCTACAAACCATCCTGGACAACAATCCCTCACTTTCACAGGCCTTGGGAGGCAGGCTAGTCCTGGCCTACAGACAACCTGCCAACCTCAAGCATATTCTCACTAGCAACAGCACACCGCGCCATAATAACTAACTCAGGAACCAATCCATGCAATAAACCTCGATGCCAACTCTGCCCACACATCTACACCAGCAACACCATCACAGGACCAAACCAGATCAGCCACACCATCACTGGTTCATTCACTTGCACATCTACCAATGTAATATACACCATTATGTGCCAGCAATGTCCCTCTGCTATGTACATCGGCCAAACTGGACAGTCCCTACGAAAAAGGATAAATGGACACAAATCAGATATCAGGAATGGCAACATTCAAAAACCTGTAGGAGAGCACTTCAACCTCACCGGACACACCATAGAAGATTTAAAGGTCAGCATTTTGCAGCAAAAAAACTTCAAGTCCAGACTGCAAAGAGAGATTGCAGAGCTGCAATTCATTTGCAAATTTGACACAATCAATTTGGGACTGAATAGAGATTTTGAATGGCTAGCTAACTACAAAAGCAGCTTCTCTTCTCTCGCTATTCACACCTCCAGTTCAGCTACTAGAGGAACACCTCACCCTCCCTGATTAGAGATAACAAGCTGGTTCAGCCTGATTGGACTAACCTTGTTATCTCCCACCTGGTTCTTGCCTACCTATTTATACCTGCCCCTGGATACTTCCACTGCATGCATCCACCGAAGTGGGTATTAGCCCACGAAAGCTTATGCTCTAAAAAACTTTTTAGTTAGTCTTTAAGGTGCCACAGGACTCTTCGTCACCAGGCACATTGGTAACAGAAATCTATCACAAAGTAGTGTCTTTAACTGGACCAACGTCTGCCAAGCTTACACAGAACTCTTCAATGTCTGCCTAATCTCCCACGTTATCTCCTTTACCATCAGAAGGGCTCCATGACTTCTGTGACTTCTGCAGGGGCCAGTGTCCCAGGACAGCCCCACCAACCACTACTCGAGTGTTCCTGGCATGGCCAGCAGGGTCAGCCGTGGTGTGCTGACCCTGGAAGCTGGTGCCATGGACCCAGGTGGCCCCCTCCCTTACAGCCCCCCGCTGCCCTTCCCCAACACAGCAACCTCGCCCTCACACATCCAGTAGTGCAACGCTGGACGATCCCACTTCTTCAAAAGAAAACACAGCCTCGGCCATCACTGTTCCATCTCGGCTGTGCACACGCACAGCGCTCCCACCCCCACCCCCCTGCACATGGTGAAACACCACCTGCACCGAAGCTTGCACAGAATTTTTTTGCACACGCAGCTTGTCACAAACGCAGAGGGAACATTCTCTGCCATCCCCCTAGCTCCACGAGCGCCGGGCAGCGCTAACATCTTCTCTCCCCATAGGTCTGACCGCCCCCGCCCCCGCCCAGTCTGTTTACGCCGCAGGGGCCGGTAGGGAGGCGCAGCAGCAAACGCCCGGGCCCGTGGCTGGTATTTAACAATGACATACCCCACCCACAGCTGACGTCGCAGAGGTTGGGCTGGCCCTAAAGCCCCGCCCCCGCCGGCTGTTGAACGGGCCCGAAGGCGGGGTTAGCGGCTCCAGGTACCAAGATTGTTGCCCGTTGCCAGCCCCCTCCTCGGGGCGTTCCGAAGCTCCGGGCCAATCGGGCGCGCGCAGGGCCGGCGGGGGCCGTTGGGATTCGCTCTGCGTCTCGTGGCGGAGGCGGAGCCTGGGCTTGAACCGCTGCTAAGCAACCGGGCTTCCTTCACCACAACAGCCCCCCCGCACCTCCGTGCCGGTAACTGAGCCCCAGGGGGGCTGGCAGGAGCGTGCGTGGGAGCGGAGCCCCGGACCCCGGAGGAGCCGCAGACATGGGCAGCGAGCAGGTGAGGGGGACGGGTCTTGGGGGCGACCTCCCCACGCCTGCTCAGCGGCTTCCATCCCCGCTCCGCCCCAGACCCCCTACAGCGACCCCCCAGCCCTGTGCTGACCGCCGCCTCCGCCCCGCACGGCCCCCCTGCCCCGCTACAGCGACCCTCCCCCTCACCTGACTCCTCTCCTGCCCCCGGAGCGATCCCCGCCCCGCACTGACCGCTCGACCCGACCCGTACTGCTCTCCCCCACCGCCAGAGCAACACCCAGCCCTGCACTGGCCTCCTGCCCCGCACCTGACCGGCTCCTGCTCTACACTGACCTCCCCCACCTCCCTCACAAACAGCCCCGCACTGACCTGCCCCTTCCTGTGTCACCTACCCCCGGCCTCCCCCTACCTCCCACAGTGACCCTCTGCCACTGCACCGATCTTACTCCCTCTTCCCACGGTGCCCTGCTACTGCACCGACCTCGCTCCCTCCCCTGCAGCTCTCTAAGGTCACCCCCGGCCTCAACATCCACAGTTACCTCCTGCCTCTGTGCTGACTTCACCCCCCTGGCCCCTGCACTGATTTCACCCTCCACTCCACAATGATTTCCCTGCTATTGCAATAACTTACTTCAGTGATCCCTTTGCCACCATGACAAAGAGTCCTGGGGCACCTTAAAGACTAACTAAAGTATTAGAGCATAAGCTTTTGTGGGCTAATACCCACTTTGTCAGGTGCATGCATTATTATTGATGCATTAGCCCATGGGTATTAGCCCACGAAAGCTTATGCTCTAATACTTTAGTTAGTCTTTAACGTCCCCCAGGACTCTTTGTCACTTCTGCAATTCCAGACTAACACGGCCACCCCTCTGATTCTTTGCCACCATGACGACCTTGTTATTGCTGCTGTAGCCTCGAGGAACTTGTGCCTACTACTACTATTGTGGTGACCTCTTGTGCCCCATCTTGGCATTACTCTTGCCCACTGCTACCTTGTCCCCTTCATGCTCCTGCCACGGTTGCCATAATGACTGTGTAGGTACTTGTCACTGGCTCTATCTTTATATCACTTCAGGCAGGCTTGTATCACTCTCACCATCTCATTTATATCACAACACCCAAATGTGATGAGATTTCAGTGCGTAATCAAATGTTGCCATGTTTCATCAGATTTTTTTTAAACAGAGTAAGTGTACATGATATTTTAAAAATAGAATAAAATATGTGCGTGTCACGGGGGGTGGGGGAGTCCTGTTCCCCCCCCCCCCCCCCCCGCTTCTTGGGATTCACAGTGATTCTTAGCCAGCCAGTAGATCAGAAGGTTTATTTGAGATGCCAGGCACACAATCCCACTTAGAGCTGTCAGTACAAACAGGCCCCCTTGGCCCGGCCCTTCTGGGGGGCAGGGAGATGAGACCCCGAATCCAGGCTCCCTCCTCTTCCCCAGCCAGCGTCTAACCCCTTTTCAAAAAACTCCAACGTCTGCCTGCCCTTTGTTCCCTTGCCAGCCCCAAGGTGTCAACTCCCCACCCCCTCCATCTCAGGTTACAGCTCTAGGTTTCCAGGTCAGAGTAGTTTAGCCTCAGGAGTCATGTCCACCCTTCCCCCTACTTGTCACAGTGCGCTACACCTTTAAATTTACACTGGGCAAGACAACGGGCACACCAGTAGGAAAGAGCAAGGGGAGTTATAGCTATGAAGAACATGGTGTTAAGGATTCATGAAGAAAGTAGGATTTAAGGAAGCGAGAAGAGGTGCTCGGCTTAGGGTTATACACATAGCTTCTCATCATGCAGATATTTATGTATAGGCTTAACTTTACTAGTGTAAATAGTCCTAAAATCAATAGTACTACTACTCACAGTGGGAAAATCAAGTGTATGCATAAGTCTTTGCAAGATCAGAACCACAGGGAATATTTTAAGCTCTTCCCCTTCACCTGGTAACTCCATACAAAGCAAGCCAGAATAAGACCTAAAGTGTTTGTTTTTCAAATAGCCTGATAATAGAATCATAGCATCATATGCAGAATGTGTGCATACTTTTAAACAGAGGAGGGCATTCTTTTACTTCAGTATTTTGCTTAGGTATGGATTCAGGCTAGCTTTGTTACTTATATTTATGCTAATCTAGCACGAGGGGGTTTTCTTTTGAACTGGATGGAAATTTTTTTTATCTTTTGGCTTCAGTAAACAGACTGGGTGAAATTTTTTGAAAAGACATGTTTTTCCTCTCTAACATTTACTTAAACAGGCATACTGGTTGAGTAACAGAGCAAGTGGTATAACCATAGTTGTTGAAGGAGACTTTAACATTCATCTCATTACTGGAAAGTTGATTGCAGGATGATATCCTCTAGGTCGGAAAATGAGAGTGCAGTGTCTGTGCTCTGAATTCTTTTAAATCAGTTATTCAAAAGTGATATTATCCTCCTTGCAGCTGTTCATATAATTTTAAAACTGGTTTTGAAATGTAAACATAAAATGACATTTTGTTTCTGGGTTGCTGTTCTTATAGCATTTGTAAGTGGCAGAGCTTCTCTTAAGTCATAAAATGTATTACTTTATAAACTGCAGAAGCAAGTTCAACAGTAGCTTGGTACAGTTTGCTGCATATAGGGAATTCTTATATGAGGGAGCATGAACAGTTTAAATTAAGTTATTTTCAGAATTATGCAGGGTATAAACATTGCATATGTAATAGTGTGCTAATCTGCATCTTCAGCTATGAGTGTTATACAGATGAACATAGGGATGCAGGGTGTTCCCCTGAGGTACAGAGCATCATAGATGGAACAATAGGAAGAGGCCAGTATGGCTCCTTCGGAAGCTCTTTAGTAACTGGAAAATCGAAAAGGAAACCTACAAAATGTGGATATATGGACAAATTGCTAAGGAGGAGTGCAAAAGACTAGCACAAACATGTAAGAAAAAAACAGAAAGGGTAAAGCACAAAATGAGATACACTTACCTAGTAAGGGCACCAAAGGCAATAAGCGGTTCTTTCAATACATTGGGAGAAAGAGAATGATGAAAGAAAGTGTAGATACTTTTTGAGGATGGAGAGCTAGTAACAGATGACATCAAGAAAACTGAGGTGCTTAATGCCTATTTTGCTTCCCTTAAAAGATTAATGGTGACTAGATACTTAACACAATTAGTATTAACAACAAAGGGGAAGCAATGCAAGCCAAAATAAGGGAAAAGCATGTAAAGAATATTTAGATAGGTTAGGTGTGTTCAAGTCAGCAAGGCCTGATGAAATTTTTTCTACTGTACTGAAGGAACTAACTAGCTGAAGCAATCTTGGAACTGGTTGCACTTATCTTTGAGAACTCCTGGAAGAAGAGTGAGGTACCAGAAGACTGGAGAAGAGCAAACTCAGTACATATCTTTAACAAAGGGGACAAAGAGGACCTGAGGAATAGACTAGTTAGCCTGACTTTGATACTGACAGTCCCCAGGGTGAAACCTAAACTGCTGTGTCCCCTTACCTCTCCAGCCTGGGATGCCTTTTACACTGCTTTGCTAGTGAACAGCAAACCTCTCCAGGCTTTGATCACTCTCTGCCACCAGTATGCAAAGTCACTCCCAGCTGAATCGATGAATTCTATGCCCAGCCATCCATGAATAGATACAGAGGAACACCCACATATCCCTCAGTCCCAGTCTTGCCCGCCAGAAATGTGCATTTTGTACTGTTCAGTAGCCCACTGGACCGTAGAAGTTCATAAATTAGTCAATCATTCCAATAAAGCGAACTGAATATGTATCAGCCTTGTTGTCTCAAGTGGAGGTTTCCCAAATACTTCAGTCCAAATACATTGGTTTAGATAAAACAATAAAGACATTTGTTAACTAGAGAAGGATAGAAGTTAAGTGATTTACAAGTGATAAAGCATACAAATCATAGTTGGTTACGAAAGAAATAAAAAGATAACCATGCAAGCTAATCCATAAACTTTACCAAGGCTAATAAGTTTAAAAGCAAAAAGGTTTTCTTTCACCCAAAAGCTTTCCGTAGTCTGTACTGGATGGAAAAAACCTCCAAGCCAGGACCTCTCTCCTTCAGTTCAATGATGCACCTTTGTCTTACAAGAAATCTTGCTGCCATGAGTAGAGATGGAGGAAGAGAGGTATCTAGAGGCATCTTCTCCCCTTCTTATATTCTGATCCTTTGTCCTAGAAAAGTCTTTGCTGTGTCATGGGGGTCAGGAAGTTCTGTGGCATTTGTGAGCTGCCAGCTGTCCTTCAGATGAATTGTAAATTTCTTATTTACAACTCCCCTGCTGGAGACTATCCAATTAAGCAGATGATGGTCTTTTAGCATCTCACATGCGAGTGTGCTTTTGTCTTTGAAAAAAATGGACTGATAATGTTACCTAGAACTACAGCATATTTCACTAACAATCATGACAACATCTCACAATTTTATATGCAGTGATATTACACGTTTCTGCAGAATAATAATATTCAGCAGATTATGCCTTTTGAGATATCATTTGAAAATGCACATTTTGTACACAATATATCATAATCAGATAACAGAGGTGAACATGGGGCACAGTGTGTCACATGGAGGACCCTGTGTCATAGATACCTGGAAAGATACTGGAACAAATTATGAAACAATCAGTGGGTAAACCCGTGAAGGAATATATCATTAGAAGGAATAGCCAGCATGGATTTCTCGAGAATAACTCATGCCAAGCCAATCTAATTTTCTTTGGCAGGATTGCTAGCCTACTGGATAGGGGGGAATCAGCAGATGTGATATGTATCTAGATTTTAATAAGGCTTTTGCCACAGTCCCGCATGGCAATTTCATAAGCATAAGCAGACTAGGGAAATGTGGTCTAGATGAAATTACTGTAAGGTGGGTACACAACTGGTTGAATGACCATACTCAGAAAATAGTTATCAGTGGCTCATTGTCAAACTGAAAGGGCATATGTAGTGGGGCCCTGTTTGAGTCAGCCTTGTGTCTAGTGCTATTCAATATTTTCTTTAATGATTTGGATAATAGAGTGAGGAGTATGCTTATATGATTTGTAGATATCACCGAGCTGGGAGGGGTTGCTAGGTCTTAGGAGGACAGGATTAGAATTCAAAATGACCTTGACAAATTGGAGAATTGATCTGAATTCAACAAAAAGAAATTCAGTAAAGACAAGGGTAGTACTTTCTATTTAGAAAAAATCAAATGCACACCTACAAAATGGAGAATAACTAGCTAAGTGGTAGTACTGCTGAAAAGGATCTGGGGTTATTGTGGATTACAAATTAAATATGAGTCAATGTGATGCAATTGAGAAAAAGGCTAATATACTTCTGGAGTGAATTAACAAGAGTGTTGCAAGACAGACATGAGGTAATTGTCCCACTCCACTCAGCCCTGGTGAGGCCTTAGCTCAGGGGTGGGCAAATGTTTTGGCCTGAAGGCCACATCAGGGTTCAAAATTGTATGGAGGGCCAGGTAGGGAAGGCGCTGCCTCCACAAACAGCCTGGCCCTATCCACTATCTGACCCCCATCCACTTCCTGCCCCCTGACTGCCCCCCTCAGAATCCCCGATCCATCCAACCCCCCCCCCCTTGTCTCCTGACTATTCCCTCCAGAGACCCCCGTCCCTAATCATCCCCCCAAAACCCCACCCCCTACCCAAGCCCCCCTGCTTCTTGTCCCCTGACCTCCCTCTCCAGAGACCCCCCTGTCCTAATCACTGCCCAGGACCCCACTTCCTATCCAATCCCCCTGTTCCTGTCCCCTGACCATGCTCCAAGACCCTCTGGCTCCTATTCAACCCCCTGTCCCCGGCCCCCTTCCCACAGTGCTGCACTGATCCTCTGGAGTGCGCAGGATGTCTGGCTTTGAGCCACACACGCTGTCGCGCAGCCCTGCTGAGGCTGCAGGGGAGGGAGGAGGAGTTAGTGTCCCCAGCCTGGAGCTTGGGGAGCTGGACAGAATTAGCCAGTGGGCTGGATGTGACCTGCACGCTGTAGTTTGCCCACCCCTGCCTTAGCTGGAGTACTACATCCAGTTGGGGGCACCACACTTTAGGAAAGATGTGGACAAATTGGAGAGAGTCCAGAGGAAAGCAACAAAAGTGATAAAAGGTTTAGAAAACCTGACCTATGAGGAAAGGTTAAAAAAAATCTGGAGATGTTTAATCTTGAAAAAAGAAGACTGAAGGGACACTTCATAAGTTTTCAGATATCTTAAGGACTGTTATAAAGAGGACAATGAACAGTTATTCTCCATGTCTGCTGAAGATAGGACAGGTGATCTTATCTGTATGAGCTTAATCTGTGGCAAGGGAGATGTAGGTTAGATATTAGGAAAAACTTTCTACATATAAGAATAATTAAGCCCTGGAATAGTCTTTGAAGGGAAATTGTGGAATCCCCATCATTGGAGATTTTCAAAAACGTGTGAGGGATGGTCTAGGTTTACTTTGTCCTTCCACAGCTCAGGAACCTGGACTTGATGACTTTTTGAGGCACAGATGCTGACTCTGGGGGCACTAAAAAAATAGTGGGTGCTCAGCACCCACCAGCAATTCCGTGAATCAGCTCCTCTCCCTCGCCCCCACAACCCTTCTGCTGGTGGCTTTGCTGATTAGAGCCTCTTCCTCCATCCCAGCATCTCCTGTCATGATCAGCTGTTCGGTGGCGTGCAGGAGGCATGTGGGAGGAGGGTGGCAGGAAGAGGCAGGGCTGGGGGAAGAGATGGAGTGGGGACAAGGCCTGGGACGGAGCTAGAGTCAAGCACCCCCTGGGACCTGTGAAAGTCAGTGCCTCTGTTTTGAGGCCCCTACAGATCTGCATTTCTGAGAGTCTGTGATAAACATAAAAGACAGCATTGGTTTTTTTCTGTTATCTTGTGTGCAGAAAGGTATGTTGTGTATATGTTGACAAAATATTATTATGAATAATTGCCGGTATGAAGTGACTCTTTAAGAGTATGTTTACAGAACAGCTGGGAGTGTACCTCGCAGCTCTGGGTAGCCAGACTTGTGCTAGCTCTGCTTGACCTAACATGCTAAAAATATACAATGTGGACATTGTGCCATGGGTGGCAATTTGGCTAGCCACCCGAGCTCAGATCCAGGTTGGGTTTGACTCATGTGGCTAGCCTGAGCCTCTGCCCATGGTGCATCTAGGATTGCCACCTCTCAGATACAACCCCACACCCCAGAATATTTGGGATGAGCCTGAGTCCTTAACACAGCACAGCTGGCATTATGTACTGAGCACCCTTACATATTTTCTGGGACAAGCCAGTAGTGTGTACTGCACATGCTGAAACATTTCCTCCCTCAGAAAAGGGACAGTCCTGGGAAAACCAGACAGGTGGTAACCCTAGCTGCTGCAGCCACACTGCTATTTTTAGAAGAGCTAGCACAAGTCTCTACCCAGGTTCCCAGCTGTATGTGTGCTCCCAGCAACAGTGTAGTCATAGCTTTTGAAACGATCATCTACAAAGAATAGGGTAAATGAAGTGAGTATATTTGTGAAAATTATTGGACAGAAAACAAAAACAAAATTATGGCGTAAATCATAAGTTTTAGCATGCTTAGAAGTTTAGTATTGTTAGTTTAAATATTTATAGAATTTATTTTCTTTTTGTTTTTTGTAGCCCAGACCAACTGGGAAAGGAAAATTATTGAAGACAACTGTAAAATTTTTGCCACAGTTGGCTCAGGTAATATTTTTGTATTTTTTTGTTTTAACAACTTTTTATTTTCAAATGTGCTGCAAAGCATGGGAGATCACACAGAGAAAACTGGATCTCATTGCAATGTATACACTGGAAACAATGAAGTTTTACATATATGTACGAGAAATATTTGGAAAACAATTAAACTAATTAACTGAGATGAGCAGAAAATATTGAAAAGAATAAAAGATACAGACGAAAACTATAAAATAAAAGTTACAGAAAAATTGGAATATAATTCATTTTATAGCCTCCACAATCTAGCTGTTTTAAGTGAAAAGGCAACATACAAGTAATCTGTCAAACACTTATGCATCTGCTTAAATTTACTACCATGGGTAATCCCATTAAGTGGGACTACTCACTGCAGTTAAGTTAGCACATGTGTTTTTATAGGATTGAGGTCTAAGCCTCTCTTCAGGCATGTACATTTGTTGTACTCAATGTAAAGTGACAAACAGTTTTGAGATAAATGTTTGCAAGAACCTATTCGATATTTCAGTGAAGGAGGAGACATCTACAGAGCATGAATAATTGGCCTGATTCATCATTGTATTACTTTAGTTTTATGCCAGTGCTGCTTTTCTGAAATTGGTTATTTCAGAGTGGCTTAAAACTGGAATAATGCACTGATGAGTCAGGCTCGGTGTTTCTAATTCAAAAGATATCAAGATTTTTAAAATGTCTTGTTAGGAATGGATATCTCACAGTGTTTATTTAGAATTGGATTCAAGTAGTTAAATGGGAAATGTAGCCCAGTCATTTATTAAAGGTTTATTCTTATAAAAAGAGTATACATGAAAACTCAATTTAATACTTGCTCCAATGGAAAAATGTGGTCTGTGCCCCAAATTAGTCAAAGCATCGTATATGCCTATGCTAAATGTATGTGATATATTGATATGAGGTAGTATATATGATACTTCACAGGATGTGCAAAAATATAATGAAAGATAACTAGTATATAATTGGCAGAAATTCCTCAGATAATAAATATCTTGTGTTAGATCTTTTCAAATGTGTCCAGGAGAATAGAAAAAGAAGGCAAAATTCAGGAAAATCTTTTTAAAGTAAATCTCAAGAGATTAGCAAAACTTGGTCACTTAGTAGTGCTTGGTAATTAAACTAAAGATAAAAGTTTTTTGGAAATTTGGGAATATTTTAAAGTGGTTATTTAAGACAACAGATTAAATATTGGAGGTGGTTCTTAATGCAGGTTTCACTGTATAATTACTACTATACTAAATGAAATTTTAATCACTTTATCTCTTACATTATTACCTGACATTCTTAACCTTTTGTATACATTTAATTTTAACATGGAATTTAGGTCATGTTGAGCTTGTTTAAAATAAAACTCCATCACATTTGGCTGAAGAAGACCTAGTTAAAGGATTTAATAAAGCCCCAATCTTACTCCTTCAAACAACAAAATTTTACTTTTAAACTTGGGGAAAAAACCTGGATTCAGACAGATGATGAGTAGAAGAAGCAATTATGGATTAACATTTAACCATGGGTAGAATTTCACAAGAGAGGACATATAAGTTATTTTAATATGCCTGAATAAGAAAGGAAAACTTAATGGGGCAAAAAACCTGAGATATATTTGGAAGTTAATTCTGCTTCTGTATATGAAAACTGCCAAATATTGCTCTACAATAGTTCTGTTTTAGTCTTTGGCATGTCTTTGTAGACTAAAAAGTTACAAAGATTTGAGATCCTCTCCCCCAATGTTCTGATAGCCTAAAATTGCAAAGGTAGTACAGAATTGTATCTCTGCCTGGGGGGTGTCAATGAGATATAGATATGTGTAACAGGGCTGGTTCCTTCCCCATTTTGGAGTTCCTCACAAACTGTCTTGGACACCTCTTGATTGCCAACATCATTGTGAGTTTTTATTTGTGTTTGCCACCATCACAGTCCACAGGCAGCACTTCCACCTGGAGCATCGTTCAATACTCAGCCCTTTGTCCAGAGGAAAAAAGGGGATTCTGGCTAGGAAGATTTCAGTCTCCCTTTTCACTTCCTTCTTGTGCTTTTTAACTACTTTCTCAGCTGATTTGATAATTAATCCCTCAGCTCATCAGCTGACAGTCTGATCAGGTAATTAAGTCTTCTATCCTTCCATCAGGGTTTGTGGGGAATTAGCTGTTGGCTAACAGTACTCTGTCACAGTATGTTTACGCTATCTGGGAGATGTGATTCCCAGCATGGGTAGACTGATTTGTACTAGCTCACTGAAGCTAGCATGCTAAAAATAGCAGTGTGGCCATTACAGCATGAGCAGTGGCTTGGGTTACCTGCCTCAGACCAAGCCTTCCTAACTCCCTGGGTCTGAGCGTGGGTGGGTAGCCTGAACCACTACCCATGCTGCAATGTCCACAATGCTGTTTTTATTGTGCTAACTCAGTTAGCACGTGTGTCTATCTGCACTGGGAATCACACCTCCCAGTTGCAGTGTAAAAAGTCACTAATAAGGTTTCTTAATTCTTGGCTATTGCTGCCCCTTGAAAAGATACGGGCAATGCTTTTGAGTAATTGTGAGGGCAGTGTGGTTAAGGCTAAGAAGCCATTTCCTTTACAAACATATTTCCAGGGACATTGGCCTGGGAATAATAATAAAAAATTCTAGGCTGAAGGAGCTGTTTAAATAAGTTATGCTTAAGAAAGATAGTACTGGATTCTTGTAAGCAGTGTGAGATTTGCTAAGCTACTGATGGCTGAATATTGTACATTATGTTATCTTGCCATGGAGTTAGGACCCACAAAATGGGTAAGAACCAGGAAGGGAAGCCTTTTGTTCGTATTAAGAAAACAACAAAACAAAAACATTGAAGGGGATATGTACCCTGGATCCCAAATACTATTTTGTTGGCAGCAGCAGTTACATAAATTGGTTGTAGATTTACAACCAATGTCTGGGGTATGTCTTATTAGTAGGTATATACTGTTTACTTACTCAAAAAATTGTAATAATTTACAATAGACATAAACATAATATTTTATTCTGGGGTTCTGAATGATTACTTCCTGTATTTAAAGAAAAATAGTGAATTTGGTTTATTTTTGTGTTGCTTTGTTGCTATTATTATATGTTTTGGGGCTGCTGTTTTCTTTTGCAATGTATTGTGTTTTTGAATGTGTGTCAAAGACATGTAGCTGTCTCTTGCTGTTATTATTTTATAAAGCTAAAGAATAAATTATTTATTTCAGGTAAGCTCTAAGCCACAGTGGCAGCAAGCTTCTCCTTCATTTCATCTGAGAAAAGAACAGAAAGATGATGAGCCAGATCAGTTTGTTGTCAAAAATGAGCTTTCACCTGGTAAGATTGCCACTCAGTATTTAATGAACAACAACAACAGAAAAATTGGGGAAAAAATGGTGTAAAATTGAGTTAATACAAGATTATAGAGTTAAGAGTATATAATTTTATTCCCAGATTGCTGCTCTCTTTCTGTATGATCTTGGGCAAGTCACAATCTTTATGTGCTTTAATTTTTTCCTTTGTAAAATGGATGCAATGATACTTACCTATCTTACAAACATGGTGCAGGTGAACGCATTAATGTTTGTAAAGTGCCATAATTACCTTGGTTGAGGAATGTAGAAGTGCAAAATATTTTTTATTATTTTATTAGTGCAGTAATATAGTACAAGGAAAAATGACTTGCCTGTTTAGTACAACAACATTTTCTTTACCAGAAAATAAATAGTTCCAGTTGCTAGCATACAATTATACATTACCAAAGAGCCATTAGTTTAGGAAATGGAATGTCTGCCCTAAAACTAGTCAAATAGCAAAGATAATCCTTACAATATTTGCATATTTTAGTATACTTCACTTAGAAGATTGTGTTGAGATCTACCATAAAAAGAGTTTATACAATGATGTAAGTTTCCAAACATCAGATTCATTTTTAGTAGATCTGAATATTAGAAATCCTTAATTGTAATTCTTCATGCTGTTTTTTCTTATCAAGTATCCTTTGAACCAGAATATTTGCTTTAAAAATTGAATTTTTAGTGTACAAAATAGTTTAACTTAGTACCTCCAACTTTTCATACTAGTAAATGAAAAGCCTTACTTTTATTGAAGACAATGGAAGAACTGTTGTTGACTTCAGAGGTGCAGAATTGTGTTGTTTTATTTATTTTTTAATGTAAAAATCAGCATAGTAGTCAGTGAAATGCTGCATATGGATGAAATCCAGGCCCCAATGAAATCAGTGGCAAAACTTCAGCTGACATCAGTGGAGCCAGAATTTCACTCAAAATCTAAAAAGAAGTATATTTAGGATATAGATCTACTTTAGCAGTTAACAGAAGTGGGATTCTGTATCCATGGTTAAAAAAAAAAATTCACAGGTCAAGAATTCTTGGACCTATTCAAAGGAAATAAAATTAAGAAATAATTTAAAATAGGAACTTTACAAATCTAGAAATATAGGCATGTGGTGTTTTACGCGCATGTAACTTGGGCGATTTCCGCTTTATGCGGTCGTCCAAAAAAAAATAAATAAGAGAAAACTAAAAATATAAAAACCTCCTTTAGGGCGGGCGATTTTGCCCACCATTGAAGTCAGTGGGGTTTCGGCTGGAGGTTCGGAAGCGAATCCTCGCGTACGACGTGACATGCCTTTAGATTTTATAGAAATATTCTTTAAAAGTTTATACAGTACAAGCAGGCATTAGTTTTGTTTAATTAATTTTGCTGCAAATGATGTAGGGCGTGATCCTGAAGGATGCTGAGAAATCTCAACTTTCATTGAAATAAATGTGAGCTGAGAATTCTCAAAACCTTTAGAGGGTACTCTACACATTGCAAGTTTGGGTTCATAGTATGCAACTTGCCTATATATATTTCATGCAAGGAGAATATTTGGAGGAACGGAATAAGAGACGCAAGATACAGGACTCTGCAGTTCATGAACCAGTTGCTGGAACATCAACTTCTAAAGTGCGGAGCAGCTATCATCCAAAAAAAGATCGTGAAAATTTCAGAAGTACTCTTGTTAACATCATCATGTGAGTTTTCTTGTGTTTGTATAAATTCATTTTTCCCTCTTCAAAGGTGAAATGAAATTTAAAAAAATGTTAATATAACAAAAGTTTAAGATTGCAAGACAAGATTATGTATAGGAATGCAAAATATGACCCCAGTTTAAGAAATAAAACTATCAAGTAAGATCCTCTTCTGTACTTCTGTTGATTCCTCTAAAATTGGGAGGATATATGGGTAATTTATGAACTGCGCAGACTGGGACTTAGGCATATTATTCTTTTGGGGAACGAAAGGGCAGGTATTAGAATTTGGATTAAGAGTAGATTTGGTAGTTTGAGTTTATCAGGTGATCAAAATATTTAAGATTTGAGTTGGATTCAACAAGGAATGTGTGATGGATTCAGGCTGATTATTAGTTTTTGGCAGAAAGTACTTGTTCACTCCTATTTGAAACATTGTTTGAAGTGTGATAAAATTACCCAGAAATGCACATCCTGACATTTCTTATTGCTCATGTGACACTTTTTAAGCATAATTATCAGCTGAGCTCCACCTTACTTTAATAACGTGCACAGAAAACATGTGATTGTGGACAATGGTTTTATTAAAACAACGAGGAGTCCGGTGGCACCTTAAAGACTAACAGATTTAATTGGGCATAAGGTCCTAACTGTAGAGAGACATGTTATTTTATAATAGCAAGGAGTGATAGCCTGGAAAATGTTTGTATATCAGCAGTTAGTGAATCTGGAAGATTTTTAAATTTGTTTTGTCATTTTTATCTTCTAAAGACATGATTTTCCAAAAAAAGTTTAATTGCTAAATTATTTTACTGTAAGGCTGTGTCACTGTAATTAAAATGGATCTTTAAAATATTTTAAAATTATTTTAAATTCTTAGTAAGATACCCTGAAGCTTGCGCTACTTCAAAATATTTTCCTTCTTGGATAAATACATCAGCCTTTACAATACCCTGAAGATGTTAATAAAAAACATATTTTGTGTTTTGTTTCTTAAATATTTAACAGTTTGGAGAGAGTTTCTTGGGTCATTAACCATTTTTTTATCTGGCTGCACAGATGCAGAAATGCCCACAGCATGACAGACAATATTTTATTGCTATAAATGAACCATTATTATATGGTAAACTGTGGAATAAAACTATCCATCTGATAAACCATTCCTCAAAGTGAAAAGAACTGGTTTGATAAATCCTGTTACTTAACATAATCTGGAAATTTTGTACACTAAATATATTATAAATATTTTTATAACTGAATATAGTCTTCATTATGAGTTCCTGCTGCTAAGGTGAGTATGAGATGGACCAGCCAAATGCTGATACAAAAATGTTGACAAATTCAATAAAACAGAAAGCCAGAATCTGATCCTGTAGTTTAGCATAAAGTAAGCAAACAAACAAAAATGTATGGGTTAGAATTTATTAACTGTGTAAATATAAGCAATATTTGACTAGCATAGTGCAATTATAACAACAAAGTTGTGGCAGTGTTGGATAAGGAGGGACATATTTCCTCTTGTGCTTTCTTCTTTTCTTTAATATTGTCAATTAATTGCAATGGACTACTTTAAATGACTTGTTAGAATGTATTTAACATTCTCATAATTATAAGACCATTTTTGCACAAATCGTGGGTTTGAGTCTGCTAACTTTTACCTACATGAATTGTCCTTGCTAGTATAACTAGTCCCTTGATTTAAAATAAATTACTAAATAAATATACCTTAGCTGGTATTCTAGAAGTATTTCCTGCTTAAATCTTACAATTAGATTCAAATATATTACCTCTAATATTAAAATATATTACTTCTAATATTATATATTATATAATATATATATATAATTATATATATATATTTTATATATTATATATAATAATATTATTATATATATTATATATTACCTCTAATATTAAAATATATTACCTCTAATATTCTAGGACCAGCATGGCTACAACAACGCTGCATAATACATATTATGTCATTTTTGTTTTGTTAGGCAGCAAGACTTTACTCTGGAACAGCCTGTTTCACTAGATGAAACCCAGCCTCCAAGATCGGGTTCTCCTACACCCATAGAGAAGGACATTGTGGTAATTAAGGCAGTGTTGTTTGCAGTACTATTATGAATAATTGCTTTTTATTTCACTGAAATTAGTGATGAGGTGACCAATATTCTGAATTTATATGGCAGTAGGCACTTTAATTGATGTTAGTTTTATTTTGGCATACAGTACAGAGGTTTTATTGTTGATAATTTAGAATAACTATTTTTTAAAATAATTTGATTATGGATTCTCTACATGTAAGTCAATTTTAGTTTGCTCTTTTGTTTTGTTTTTAAGTGGCCGTATTCTTTTTGGCAATTAAAGTATGTGTATGATGGAAAACCTGCTGAGAGAGTTGGCCTTCCTTACTGTTTCACTACTAGAAAGTTAAGAAGACACTGCTTTTTAGGTATCCTGACGAATATCTGTGAGGGGCATAAAGGGGAGTTGCCATGGGGGAAATGGGTTTGAGAGACAAGTATGTATGTAAGAATGTACATCTACTCAGACCAAGCAAGGTGTTCTACCCTCAAAAGTTATTCCTATTTTAAGCAGGAATACAGTTCACAAGGGGGCTATATTTTGGGTTTGTTTCAGTTAGAAAATACTATATGTCATTTCTGCTTTTGTAACATATAAACAGGCCTATCTGTGAAGAGATTATGCCGCTTTCTTTCCTTTGGCAAGAATTAGGCACTGATTTATTACTATACCTCTTTATATGACTCAAACCATTGACAGCCTGTCCTATGTGTTTATAGATCACCTAATTACCCTATTACCTACTTGCTTAAATCTAGATTTTTAAAGATCACAGCAAAGAGTTTTGTTATGAAGAACTTTGTTATCTTGTGGTTAATTTAGATGGTAAATAAAAAAAAAAAATTAATCCGCTAAAACAGATCTTTGTTTTCTTTCTTCTTCCCTTTAATGATTGGCATTCTAAACAGAGTCCAGCAGCTTTTTTCCCCTGTGATGTCGGTAAATTATATTCCACAGTAACTGTCTCTCTAGCTTTCAGACTAAAAACTTAGCAAATACCTCTATTAAAAAATACATTATTGTCTCGTTTTTCATAAAAACATATTTTAAGTTCTAATAACACAAAGAATCTTAAAGATACAAACCAATAAAAATCTAATTAGGCTTTGTCTACGCTATGCAGCTTTTTGTGACATAGCTGAGCTGCTAAAAGGCATGCAGTGTAACCACTGTTTGTTGGCAGGAGAGGGGGAGGGATAGCTTAGTGGTTTGATCATTGGCCTGCTAACCCTAGCAGTGTGAGTTCAATCCTTGTGGGTGCCACATAGGGATCTGGGGCAAAAAGCTGTCAGGGGACAGTAGTTGGTCCTGCTAGTGTAGGCGGGGGGGCTGGACTCAATGACCTTTTAAGGTCCTTCCAGTTCTACGAGACAGGCGTCTCTCCATATGTTTATTTACCTCTCTTGCTGACAAAAAACTTCCACGCCCAATGAGCGGTGGTATCCCTGTTGGCAGGAGAATGCTCCTGTTGACAAAGCGCTGTTCAGACTTGTGCTTTTCCTCAACAAAACCTTTGTTTTCTGGGGTGTGTGTTTTTCTAACACCTCTGAATGACAAAAGTTTTGTCATTTACTTGCCAGTCTGGACAAAGCCTAAAATTGAACTATCTATGTCCCTTTAGAATTTTGATCATTTGAGGGTCCCTTGTGCAGCATATTATCCTCAGTCTATTTGTCAACTCCTTTTGATGTCAGTGGGTGTTCTTCCATGGTATAAATACATTATATGGCTGTTTGAGTGCACTTAGTGTAATGTATAATATCTACTGCTGTGTTTTTCAGTCAGTGGAATCATTATACCAACATTTCTTAGGATGCACTCTAAATTATGTCCTTGAAAGTGTATCCTATGATATAATATTTATAAATGTTCTTAAGAAGTCTTTAATGATGGATCATTAAAACAGTACACTTTCATAGAATTTAAGAATTATCAATGTATATACTATAGGTAAATTCATCTTACTAATGAATAAAAATAAGGAACAAAGCACCTGACATTTGATTAAACCAACAGATTAAAAATACAGCTGAAGAATTTGAAAAATGGGCACCCAAAGTTAGGTTCTGAGAGCCATCTTTAGGTACCTAAATAAGCAAACTGATTTTCAAAAGTTGTCAGCATTTCTTAAAATTAGGTCATTTTTTAATGTACCTGAATATGAATTTAGAAGCCTAACCTTGGGTGTGCATTTTTGAAAATATGTTTAAAGATAGCTTTCCAGTTTTATAAAATTTCTCAAATTGTACATTTTAAAATTATTTCTGTTGAGCTGGACTTCTTGGGACAGTCTTTCCTGGAATACAATACAGTGCAATACAAATGCACTGATCTGTACTTTCTTCCACTCTATTCCCCCGCACCACTCTTCTTCCATTGCTTGGACTTTATTCATCCTTTTCCCAGAATGTGAAGGAGAAAATGCTTCCAAAATATACTGACCATTAGAAGCCATGCTGAAGGGGTGGGCGTCATGGACTTCATACCACATGGAGGCAGAGAATCAATAGGAAAACATAGGTGTATCGTTACTGATCTTAGGAGCTTTTACAGAGAGTGCTAGCCACGGTGCACTGCTCTGTGGACATCTGTGAAAGAACAAATTACTGAGGGTTGGTCTTCACTACTCACAGGATCAGTGGGTACTGATCGATCTATTGGGGATCGATTTATTGCATCTCGTCTAGACATGATAAATCAATCCCCAAAGGCACTCCCCGTTGACTCCGGTACTCCAGCTCGTGGAGAGTCGCAAGCGGAGTTGACGGGGGAGCCCGCATCTGCCGTGAGGATGCCAGGTAAGTTGACCTAAGATGCGCCGACTTCAGCTACGCTATTTATGTAGCTGAAGTTGCGTATCTTAGGTCGACGCTCCCCCTCCCTCCCACTACTGTAGACCTGCCGTGAGGAGCCATTCTTCCACTGGTGCCTTTGTGGTTTCCACTCCCTGATCACCTCTCCAAGAAGGATGAAAGTGTAGAGCAGTAGCTAATGTTGCAAGAAGAAGGATTAACTTACATGGATATCCTGAACATCTAACAGTTTGCTTGAAAAGTATTCATTGCAGTGGCTGCTTCTTATTTCTGCTGATCTACTGTAAGACTAAAATGCTTCTTGAAACCCCATAGAATTCCAACCCTCTGATTGTACCACAGCGGGGTTTTTGCAGAGTGGGTGGAAAATGTGGTGGAACTACCACACCTGTCTTCTACAGATTAGGTCTGTTTTCTACTCGGATTTCTGCTGTTTGCCTTTTAACAGGACCATGGAGCAGACTGTTTAGCACTTTGTCCTTTGTTCCTGCCTTCACCACTTAGTACCCCCTCTTTCAGCCTCTCTATAATTACACTTTTACCTCACATCTGCAGCCTGATTAGCTTGTCTGTTTCAAAATGTATTAAAAAAATAAATATTATACAGCTTCATGCCCTGAATTCAAATATTGTAATTCAAAATAAAACTGACAAGCCTGTTGGACTATGAGGAAAGTAAGTGTTGGTGAAAACTGCATCTGTGGCTTTCCTTTGAAGATTAAAAACTGCATTTTCCCTTTTTTGCAGCATGGTGAATGACTTTGAGTTTCACCAGTGCTTCTCCTTCAGTCTGACCCAGCTGTCTGTTTTATTTTGTAGTAGAAAACTATTTATAATTAGTTCCATCAAAGAGCTTCTAATTTGCTTAACTTTTAAAAGACAAAATGAAACAACAAGCTAATCAGACCTTACAGATGGACTAATAAAACCCAAATAAAAAGAAGAAAACATGTACTAAATAGAAAATGTATATAATTTTATTCTGCATTTTTAACAGTTATTTAATAATAATTAGGAATTCATTGCATAAGAATGTTTTAAAACAAATTAATTCAAAATACCACTTTTAAAATGTGCATGATTATTATGTTTTCTTTTCTCATGAGAACATGTTAGGAAGTTGATCAGCTAGAGAATTCTAAGTTGCATCTGCAACTTAGTGGTACAATTGTCTGATTGATATGTACAACTGTGGGTTTGTGGGCCCAACAGATGTATATGCTAATTATGTGAGAATAATGTTGGCACCTAGGGTAGAAAATCTTAATCCCAAAAATCAGCTTTAAACCCAATAAGCAAGCAAATTCAAAGTTAAGGTTTATATTCCATCTCTAACTGCGCTTCCTGTGTCTATACAATTTTCAGCAATTTTGTTATATTGATAAAGGGCTGCACAGAAAGTCAGGGTATGACTCTACTGTGCACCAATTTGCTGTGCTGTAAAGTTCCATGGGGATGCTGCTACAACGCAGTGAATGTCTCTGAGTACAGTTTGTTAGAACTTTCAGTGTGTGTGTGTTGTGGCTGTGTCCAGTGTTACTGCCTGGAAAGCTAATGTTCTGTAGAGGCACTGTTATCAATGTTTAATATGGATTATAACATGATATTTTTGAGTGCAGTTATGCCATCTTTATAACTTTAAGAAACAATTTTGATTCAATTAATAAACACATTAAGAAACCAGATAAAAATAAAATTAAACACAGAGAATTATATATAGTTTATAATGTAAACCAACCCTTAGTACTCCTTAAATATACTTATGCTTCCATCGAAAGCAGCACTAGTAATGACATCTTTATCTTTTTGTTATAATGCCAAACTGAGCCAACTTATTTAATGCCTTTATTGTACAGAAATACTACTATTACATTCACCATGGAATTGATACAGAACATGTTGCTCCAATGGAAGACTCTTGGCTGGAGCATGTCTTGGACTTAGTTCCAGAGCATCTGAAAGTACTCAGCGAAAGTATATATTTACTGTCTGATGAAATGAGAGAAGACTATCTTCTGAGTGTAAAGAAAGCTATAGGTAAATTGATGATAATATCTGTTCTTTCTAGTTGTATGAATATTCTGAGTTACTGAAATATATAAGTTCACTGTGAAGATGATCATTAAATAAATTAGAAGTTTGTAGGTGACTAAGAGGTTGGATACATATTTTTAATAGGAAAGTTCCACAGGATTTCATGTTTTTTTTCCTTAAAGGGAGAAAAATAGCATCATTCAATACTTCTATTGTTTCATAAAAATTGCTTTTATTTTCTAAATCTCACTTAAATAAAATTATTTTGAATTACATACCCTGTATAGTTACACCCATGCATTGTCATTCACTTCACTGGGGTTGCCTAACTGTTTAGATCCATTAGTGTAGTGTTGTTTTTCCTTTGCTATGCGTATTTACGTTTTGGCTTTTTTTATACTTTCTTTTAGTTGACTTTGTTTTAAGAGATCCCAGGGAAAAAGAGGAAGACAAGAAGCAAGCTTTTCTTCCACCTCATCGTGCAGAGTAAGAAAACACTTATTCTTTCAAGAATACTGACTAAACAGCAGTAGGAGAGAATACTATATGTGGGGAAACCTTATTAGACAAAGGGGCAATTGATCCAATCTGTTACATATCACTAAAAAGAAATACTATTTAGTTATTTGTTAGTTATTTGTTGCATGAACTCATATAGTTGCATATTAAAGCCCTGACAAGCATGTGGTTAGTGTGACAAACTTTTGAGAACAAATTTCCTGTCGCAGCATTTAACATTTATAAATGACAATAAGGTTGGATTTAGTCCCACAACAAGTAATTATAAGATAATTGGTCACATCCTCAGCTGATGTAAATTGTCATTGCTCCATTGATTTTTAGTACACAGTCTGCATGGATTCCAATGTAGCTAAGCCAATTTACCTCAGCTAAGGATCCATCTTGATAAGATTTAGTTCAAGAATACAATGTATAGCAACAGTAATCAAACACTTTCTTTCCTCTCAAAACAATTCAACAATGTGTACACTTCTTAAACTTTCAGTCATATTACAAAGCACCCATTGAGAAGCATTCAAATAAAATATTGAACAATTAGGAATTGGAATGTAGAAATTATCAGATAAGCCTCTACCGTCATAGCTAAAGGAGAATATCAGTTGGCAAGCAGGCAACAGAAAGGTGAAAGATAAACGATCCAACACATTCTAGAATTGGATCGTTTATGCTGCTCTTCACCAAGCAGATAAAATTTCCACTCATGTGACATTGATTTCAGTGCTACAATGACTGTTAGCTGATCTGACACTTTTTAAGACAGGTGTGAAAGGAATGCATACAGTCTATTAATGTATACAAAGATATCATAGAAGATTAGGGTTGGACAAGACCTCAGGAGGTCATCTAGTCCAACTCCCTGCTCTTATGAATGTAGTCCCTCAAGATACTCAGTCTGCAGTACTTTCACCCCAGTGGCTTGAAGGAACAACAGGCAGTCAAGCCTTTCAGCTTAAGTCCGGTTCCTTGCAGCCACAAGTGTGTATAGTCCAGCTTCAGCTCCCCAACACTTCTGAAGAGAAAAAGCAGTAGAAATCTTTGCACGAGATACCTTCTTCAGTTCTGAGTTCCAAGAAATATGTGATACCCTAAAAGGATTCTAAACCATCAGATCTGAAATTGAAAAGCAGAGAGACATTGTTCGGAATAGCCAGTTCACAGTAGTAACCTCCCTTGGATCTGGGAATTTTAATACTGTGAAAAGACTCTGTCACTAGAGCATAAAGGCATTTAGGGGATATGTTGCATCTGTTTACTCTGAATTTCTAGCTGCTGTCTCCTAACTTGGGCCAGAGAGGGTCTTGTACATCTAACAAAGCATGCAGCTAATATTTTGAACACACTGGATCCAGCTCTCTGTTTTGAGCCTGCACAACAACCTGCCCTAGCAGTGGTAGCTCAAATCCACCATACAGATCTGCAGTCTCAGTTTATGTTACGCAGAAGGGAGCAATAAAAATATCGGAGAGACATGACATGCTTTTCTTCCAGAGTAAGAGAAGAATTAGTAGTAGACGTGTCTCACTACCTGATTGGCTCTCTGCCAAGAATCACTAGGAATCCCAGGCACCCATTATAGCAGAAATGTTTTCCTCCCAGAGCTTTGGGAAGATTTTGGTCATTGGATCCATCCATAATTTACAGGAAAAGATGGTAATCCACGCTCATTTTACCAGACATGCTCTCAGAAGAGGGAGAGCTTGTAGTGCCTGAAGAATATTAATAAATTAATCCTGAGTTGGCCGACCAGCTCTCTTCAGATGAGACATCTGTCCCATCAGAGGATGCCGTATTATTTCTTGAATTAGTTGACAGAATCACAACTACTCTGAACCCCCTTTAACAGTTGAGGAGTCTTTATCCATTCTACAACCTTGGCTCTCTGTCAAAGAACAGAATTACACATCCAGTTGTAAAGGGACTCTTGCAACCAGCAAAAACAATGTGCTCACTCCTGCATCTGTTCAAGCATTATCAGAAAAGACAAATACATTGTATCGGTTATTGCATAAGTGATTTTCATTCCTCCCCCACATCCATTCAGTTCCAAATCTGCATTTGGAAGAAATTTCATTTCAGAAGTCTTGAGGGTGGTCAGATATATGCTATGCCATTTTATAAAGGAACCAAAAACAGTGGATGCTCTGTGAAGACAGAAATCATGGTTGTGACAGACTTACAACCTTACCTATTACATATTCAAGATCATTTAGAAAAATTATTGGTTAATTACTTGCATAAGCAGCAATCTAATCTAATTAGTTTGATGAGCTCTAAGAAGTCATAAGGGACGATGAATAAGTTACATATCTCTGCTTAAGTTTTAGCATACAGTTCTATCTCAATATTTAATTTTATATGTGTTCCCCAATATTATAGAACAATATTTTTAATTTCTGATTAGTGAAAGAGCAAATTAAGTTTTATTTCCCAAATTGTAAATCTCAGTGGCATGCAATACAATTATAACTATTAAGGAAAATACACAAATCTTTTGGATTCTTAGCATGACTAATTGGAGACTTTATTTTACTGTTTTGTTTAGAATGGAAGTTGTGCCAAAACCTTGGAACAAGTCTTTTTTGTCAGCCCGCAGTTACATAAAGGAAAATTTGTATGCAATGAACTCCACAATGTTGGCTGTTCTGGACTTATGGGAGACTTCTTTTAAGTAAGTGTGGACCCTGTAGATTTCAAGCTTTCTGACAGAAAATGTGCAAAACCTACTTATTGTGTCATCTTAGGATTTAAGGCTACTATGGAATTCTTCCAAATGATTGTTGACTCTATATAGCTGGCCACATTTTCTGTCAGATCTCAGTCCCTAGTGTTCTCATGAGTCATATTAGTAATGTGAGGGCAGATCACTCTAACTCCCTTGGGTTCCTTGAAAATTACTGCCTTAGTTCACATATTATATCTAACTGATTAGATTTGTTGGGAACTGTGATATTTGGGGACAAAGTGCATATGTATAGCAGAACCTCAGTTTTAAGAAGTTAAGAGAACTAAGAGATTAACAGCTAAAAATATTCTCATTGTGTAGGAGGTGTGAAAGCAAAGAAGAATCCTCTTAATTAATATAGTTGATTCTGGTTAGGTAATTCCTCATTTTGGCAGCAAGAGTCCTGAAGTAACTTTATATTGTCAGAGGGAATTATCTTTAAAAGTTTAAAAGGTTGTGGTTGATCAGGATATTTCTGTTTCTGATAATTCAGGACCTTCAAATATCAGTGACATTAATTTGATTCTTCAATTGAATCAACTTTCAAGTGAAAATTTTCAGATTTGAAATCCAATTAATTTTAAAATGTATGTTTTTGCAGCCAAGAAAAATACAACAAAAAAAACTTTTATAAGGTTTTCTTTGTCAAATTTAGGTTTGTCCTCTAAATCTACAGATATGGCAAGTGGGGATTGTCTTAATTTCTGTGACAGGGACTTCTTCAGCTACCCAATAATCAGCATTTGACAGGTTCTGTAATAATCAGAAATGCAAGCTATTTTAGTAAGATTCCTTTTTAGTAAAATACAATGTACCCTCTTTAAGATACTAAAACTGATTTAATTTAATTTAATAGACATTTTTGTTGAACTGTGGGAACTAATCAAGGGGCAAGAAACTATTTCTGTCAAATATTCTTCACTTATCTACTAAATTTCATAAACTTTGGCAAATAGGATGCAGAATTGAGCATCTTTATCTTGGGCTTCTGGAATTGATTTTGTTCTACTTTGAGAATTTTCTAAATAGATAACTGTTGTGATATATGTTCCCTTGTCACACGATCTTGGAAGCTTCTAGTAAGCAAAATCAGTTATTTAGAGCTGTTCAACCCTCCTTCTTTCATCATACTGCATGGACTCATCACTGTGACACTGCTGGAGAAAGACAGAACTGGCACCAGGTCTCAGCACCTTCCTCATTGTCAAGTGGAGTATGTGTTGGAGGACAAGTTGGCATTATGCCTCTTTTCTCCAAACTGGAGAGGATAAGTTTTGATGTAGAGAATGGTGCAAGTGTGGTTCTCAGATCTGCAGGTTTATCAGTGAGGAACTTTCAACATTAGTCTTCATGTTCCTCTTTGGCACTGCTTTTGCCATGGGTACAGCCATGTTCATTGAGTGGGTATTAAAAGTAGAGGTGCTTTTTGATGTTGACAGTTCCAGTTTCAGTCAAGTAGGTTTTCAGAGCTTCCTCCATCAGAAGCCGTTGGAGGCAGCCCTCTCAGTTCTTTTGGGTTCTGTTGAAGAAGGGGATACAGGATGCATCTGTCTGGGTTCTGGATTTCTTCAAAGCATCTTTGATATGGACATGTCCATTTTTTTTGTTGTTTGTGGTGGGGTTTTTTTCCCCACTGCCTTGATCATCACCAGCAAGGATCTCTCCTTCGTTAAATAACTCCATGGCTTTAGCAGTGGGTCTCCTCTGTGGAAATGTTAGGCCTTGATAACTGGGAACTCTGGTCTTGATCAGAAACTCCCACTGACTTCAGTGGGAGGGGGACCAGTCCCTGACTGGTGTTGGAGATACTTATTTAGGGTGATAAGATATTTTTTTTCAATAGCTTTCGCTTACCAGAGGAATATGATTAAGCTTCTGTGTACACAAGAAATTGAGCTGTATGTAAACTGGGTCAGTTATGAGTAGATTCTGAAAGCAGTTTTTTATACCCAAAACTCTTCTATAAGTGTGTTGGAGTATTGACTGTACAGTGAGTGCAACATCAGGCCCCAAAGTGCCTGTTCTTACCATGTAAATGGAGATTATCTGATATGCATATCAAATCTCCAGTTTTTTGTATCCCATCTTCCTCTGTCCTCATACCAAATACATTTTCTATAGAAAAATTATCTTAGTATATGTTGTAATATGATTGGGGATTAAGCCTTCATGTTTTTGGTTTCTCTCTTCTCACCCATCTCCTGTCTAATGTATTTGCAATACCCATTTAAGCAGTAGCTCTGTGGTTCTCTCCACCCAGCTTATTTTCCACTAAGAGTAGACTCTCAGGCATCCTCACCTTGCTATGGAACACCTCTGCTCTGCCCATTTTTGGACAGGGCAGCCAGATCATCAGTGAAGGGGAAGGAATGGAGCTGGGAGACTCCTTTCAGGCCCACCCTTCAGTGATTCCCTGTTCTCTGTATGAGAAGAAGAGCTCCTTATACCTTAGGTCATTACCTTGGTCAATAGGGCATACACAGTTTTTCTGCTCAAGGGTCATGGAATCTCTGTCCCCTATAAGAAACTTCTTAAACTGATCCTCTTCTCTGTGGGTTCCTCTCTTCCCCATTCCTTCTTCCGTAGCCTCTAGGGAGCTCTTTGCAATGGAAGTCAATTATCACATATCCCTAATACCAGACCCCTTGAAGAGGGGAAGTGAGATTTGGGCCCCATACCTTTGCCTGTCACCCCTGCCTCTCAATTTGTCCTCTCTCTCCTTGTGCAGATGCCCTAGACATGTTTTCTCAGACAGTAACACCTGTACCTTCTCTCATAATACTCAGTCCCTTAAGAGCTCTTCCATACAGCAGGAGGAAGTGGAATTATCTTTTTTCCTAAATTGTGGGAGGTCCTCATATAAGCTTCTCTTGGTTCAGCCCTCTTTGAAAATGGATGGACTTTTGCAGAGTAATCACCTGGAGCTCTGTCCACCTTTTCACCAAGCACCTCCATGTGAGCCTGACCACACTAGTTCATGTAGTATTTGGAGAAGGAGTGCTTCAGTCAGTATGTCTGCACTAGGATTGTTTCCAAGTAAGAAAGGGTTAGTGTCTTGTTCAACACGGCACTTGCAGGTATTTTCCCCCTTTTTGCTCAATTCTCTTTCTTATTCCCCTTATTATTTCTGCTCAGTCAGTTAATTGTCCCAGAGCTTTCTTTTTTCTGCTCAGAGTAGACAAAATTGCTTGATCCTGCTCTTTTTGACTGACACCAGAAGATTGAATCAACACTGCATCCACAGTGGCTTGCCAACCAGAAAGCAATTGCAACAGTAGGTTACATATTTGTTTTTACATCTGCTATCAGGAAAGTACCCAATTTATTTGGTATTAAATACCTTACAAACGTTAAAAGGAATTTTGCTAGCTGACTCACATTACTAAATGTATTAAAATGTTATTTCTGTCTTATATTTTTTTTTTGTATATTTGTGAAGCTTCTTGAGTCAAATTTTTCTAGAAGGGAACCATTTAAAGCACACATGAGGTATTTTTTCTGATTGTAAATAGAATTGGTGACCTGCACATGGGCTCCAATTCTGCAAACTTTATTCATATGCTTAACTTTACTCATATTAGTAGTTCCATTATCTTTAACTTAACATCATATTTAAAGTTTTCTGAAACCCTGGCCATTTCATTGCACATATGAAGCATGTGCAAGACTTGTAGGCAATATTGCAATATTTATTTTAAATTTATATTTTGTTTTCCTAGAATAATAGTAGCACATATCTTATAGCAACTTGCTATTTTAATTAAAATCATGGATGTGAAATCATTTTAAATTCAGACTTAAGAAGAAGGTTATAATTAGGGCCCTACCAAATTCACGGCCATGAAAAACATGTCACAAACTGTGAAATCTGGCCTTTCATGTGTTTTTATCCTATACTATACAGATTTCACTGGGGAGACCAGTGTTTCTCAAATTGAGGATCCTGACCCAAATGGAATTTGCAAAGGGCTTGCAAGATTATTATAGCGGGGGGTCACAGTATTGCCACCCTTGCTTTTGCACTGCTTTCAGAGATGGGCAGCTTCAGAGCAGCAGCTGTTGGCTGGGCACCCAGCACTGATGGTGGAGCCTCGCCAGCAGCAGCACAAAAGTAAGGGAGGCAATACTATACTATGCCACCCTTAACCTTCTGCGCTGCTGCCTTCAGAGCTGGACAGCTGGAGAGTGGTGGCTTCTGACTGAGGGCCCAGCTCTGCAAGGAGCAGCACAGAAGTAAGGGTGAGAACACCATACCATGCCATCCTAACTTCTGTGCTGTTGCTGGTGGTGGCTCGGCCTTCAGAGCTGGGATCCCTGCCAGCTGCCCAGCTCTAAGTGCAGCACCGCCACCAGCAACAGCACAGAAGTAAGGGTAGCAGTACTGCAACCCAAGTTCCTTCTAAGCTACGCAGCCATACAGCAGCCTGTAAAGGGGTGTGAGCCACAGGGACCTGGAGAGAAGACAGGTGCGGGGGGCAGGGAAAGGAGCAAGTTGGAGCGTGCAGGACTGCCATGGGGTGAGGTGCCTTTCCCTTGGAACTCCTGCTGGTGAGGAGAGGCGCACTGGCCCCGGAGCTGCTGCTGGCAGGGAGAGGTGTCCGTTCCCTGGAGCTGCTCTCGGCAGGGAGAGGCACCTCAGCTGCTGGTGTAGTCACACAAACTGTAACTGGCACGTTTTCCCACCAGTAGCAATTACCACCCTGTAAGGATGGCCTTCTTTGCTTATCCAGCAAAAGTTGATACCCTAGTGGTCCATGGGTAGTAAATTCTGAGCAATAGGGATTCTGGAGCTGCTACTGTTATGTTATGGGGAGGGGCATCTCTCCTCTGGCCCCTGTCGCGGGGCTGCTGCAGTGAGGAAGGGATGGGGGGAGTTCTCTCACTCTCCCCTAGCCCCACTCCAGAGCCTGTACCCCAAGCTGGAGCCCTCACCCCTGCATCCCAATCCTCTGCCCCAGTCCTGAGCCCCCTCCCGTACCTTGAACCCCTCATTCCCACTCTCCATATTGGTGCACATAACAAAATTTATTCTGCATGTGAATGTAAAAAATTAGAAGGAAGATTGACTGCAACTCCCCCACCACAATAATCTTGTGACTGCCCCCCTACACAAAATTCCTTTTTGGGTCAGGACTCCTACAATTACAACACCATAACATTTTAGATTTAAATAGCTGAAATAATGAAATTTATTAGTTTAAAAATCCTATGACCATGAAATTGATTAAAATGGACCATGAATTTGGTATAGTCCTAGTTATAATTTTTAACTATGTAATTTGTTAATTTTCCTTTTACAAACAATAACTCAGAGAGAGAAATACAAATTGAAAAGTATATGTACTTAAAATATTCATTTTATGACTCTCTTACAGAAATTTACGCTTAGTTGATAAAGAAACATTTCACAATCGTCAGGAAGCAATGGAACTTTCATTCTTCCAGAATATTGCCCTGAAGCACATGGAATCTGCCAAAGATGTTCTGCTTAAAAAGTATGATCAAATATATCTTTATATTTAAGTTGCACAAAAAGAAATCTTTAATTTCTGCTCTATATATCTTTCAAAGGTTTTTTTTATTGGTTTGCCTTTTTATTTTTTGGGGGGAAGGCAAAAGAATGGCATCTCATTTTCTAATATATACAATTAAAATTTATCAGTGTAATTGTTGTTCTGTTTTAATTTCCTGTTGTGTAAACCAGGGATAAAGATGCTTGCTCTCTTTTGTAAAATGCTTTGAGATTTATGGATGAAAAGAATTGTATATCATACTCATTTATGCTTGTGTTTTTGGTTTGTTTTCATAAAGACATTGTTACTGATAGGCTTTGAAGGTTGTGTGGAATAATACTAATTCACATTAGCCATATATTATTCCAGTACTACAGATCTAAATCACAGCTCTCCAGAAGCAGCCTTTCTTATACTACTTGAATGTAGATGAAAAAGTATAGTTCCATAGCCTTTAGTTTTACATCTAGAACCTCTCCTATAAAAGGCCCCAGTCTTGCAATGGAATTCATTAGCACAGACCCGCTGTGGAACCCCATTGAAGGATCAGGATCAAAATGAGTATAACTTATTGTTTAGCAATTTTAACTTAATGAAGACCTACTTTTTAGTATTTTGCTTCCTTTGATTTGCAATTTAAGTTTTGTTGAGCAGTTTGCCAATATTTATTCTTGCAAGATACTTCAGTGAGCCCAGTTCTGTCTTTGTTCTATGGTTGTAGCTTCCTACTGAAGTAAGTTTTGAAGAACTGCAAGAATAGTAAAGGAAAAAAATAGCTATTATCACTATATAGTAAATAAGTTACGACAACTTAAGATAAAAATCTGTAGTTTGTATTTAAAAGTTTCTGTACAATAAAGCCAACTCCTGCTCTCACTGAGTGCAAAGCAAGTATTCTCATTGACTTTTTTGGGAGAAGAATCAGGCCCTAACCATGTTACTCTTGAGTGGATTCAAATAAAAATATAGGTCACAACTCAGATTAATTTACTGTAGCATTAGTGGCACTGTCTCTGAAGACAATGTTGAATTTGTTCTTTCATTACTTACACATTTAGCTCTGTAGTTGTTACAGTAATAAATCATCTAAGGAATATTATATTTACTAAAACCTGAAGACCTAACAAGACTTGATATTATGGCCAGGATTGTAAAAATGAGCAATGATTTTGAGTGACATATCTCTTTGGTGTTCAATATAAGACACTTTACAGAGCTTATTTTTCAGAGAGTGGATACTCAGTACTTTCTGGAAAGAAGTATTCTAATGGTGACTCTCTTGTACCCAAAATTACTTTTTCATTTTTGAAAATCTTATTTTGAGGCGATATTGTTTCAGTGTACCCCAGATTGGTGACCATTCTATAATCTGTTTGCTTTTTGGCTTCCTACAATCATTCATTACTATTTTTGGTACTATTTTAGTTCTGACTTGTATAAAGAAACTGTCAAACTTTCTCCCTTCTTTTTTGTTATTTGAAGTGCTAGATGTTTATCTACACATTCCAGAGTGAGCAGTTTCTTACCTTTGTCTTTCAAATGAAAACTGAGTTTATGTCATCAACTTTAAATGTTATATGTTACAACGAGTTCTGTGTTACATATTGGTTTTACTGTGCTAGAATCACATATATACCACCCACATCTTGGAGGGGGTTCCTCTGCATCCTTGGGAGAACCTCGAGTTACAGACTCTTTTGTGTTTGTGCTTTATGTTTCCCTATTCATAGGGCTCCATCACATGGCCATCAACTGTTAGGCAGAATTCCCTTTGGGTCTCTGTCAGTTCTCTTTGTTAATACCTACTGAGGTCACTCATGAGTGAAACAAGAAAGTATTTCTTCCAGGGACTGAGAGTGCTGCCTCTGCACTTCTGTTCCCTTCTTATTGAGAAACAAAAGACCAGAACAAGATAACAAACTTAGCTCTCTCACACTTTATATTTGAAATTTAATTCCACAATAGCAGATAACATTTCAGGTAAACCTTCCTATTAGAGTCACTCAGCCATATGACACCACTCAAGTTAAACAGTAGTTGCTCAGGTATACTATAGTGTTTTATGACTTCATTAAAAGAGGGATAATATAAAAATTTATTTAAAAACCCGAGTTTGTTCATTCTGATCACTTAAAATACCCTCTTCTGTTCTTTCAAGGTGGTTTCCAGAAGTGCAAAATATCTATTACCAAGGTAATAAAAGAAAGCAGGTGCCCACTAATGCCAGCAGTGCCAAATTAGAATCTTTCTTCGACTGTGCAGCTACTTTAATGACTCGACAACTGCAAAACTTAGCCTTACTTTCAATGCAGGATTTCACGGATTTAATTGTACAGCCTCCAGTAAGTAGGTTTAGCAGTAAGG
Source organism: Dermatemys mawii (assembly GCA_007922305.1). NCBI lineage: Eukaryota > Metazoa > Chordata > Testudines > Dermatemydidae > Dermatemys > Dermatemys mawii. The sequence goes on from ML677340.1 coordinate 9,861,283, forward strand.
CAGTGTTGCTAGTCCATGTACATAAAATGGCTTCCCATGTTTAATCTATTTTTTCTGAAAATATTTACCAAAAAAAGTCATAAAATTGTGAAGGCAAGCTACAATCTTGTTAAAATGTCTGAGAAAAATAAAGCAAAAGCACCTTTATTTTTGTTAAATGTAAAGAGAAATATTAACATATTTTGGATCCAATCAATCAAAAATATCATTTGTAGTTGTAGTCAATTAGATTTATACTGGAAGACATTGATGTGCATCCAAACCTTGTAGAGTGTGGTTGTTCTCCATCTCTGTTCCATTGGACCGCAGCCTTGCCCTCAAATCTGCATGGACCCTCTACTCCCAGAGAATGCTGGTGGAGGAGCTTCCAGAGGATCCCAGAGAAGCATACTGTGGAGCTAGCATGATCCTCTTTTTCTTCACAATTTGTGCCCAGTCCAGCTCCCCTTTGTTCCTGTTATTTCGTCTGCTCGTTCATTGTGATATTTGTTTGATGGATAATTTTCTCTGTATTTCAGTTAAATATATATCCCTTCATAATGGTGATTTCAGCATATTTATAATATGTTATTAAAATAGTGGCAGTCTGACAGAGAGATAGAAGAAGGGTTTTAACAGGAAAGAGAAAGTTGTTCCAAATTTGAAGTGTGGGTGAAAAGTCCATGGAATTCATCAGGGATTAATACAGTATTAGAGATCCCATGGTTGGATTCCTTGGAAGCCCCACCACAGAAAAAAAAGAGTAGTCTAGTGTTCAGTGAAGCAAATATTATCCCTGTAATACTCACAGGCTAGTTTTTGTGGATTGTGCTTATATTACACAGTGTATATCTGCAGTTACTTTATTAAAGTAAATGGATTTCTTTTGTGCAACTGAGAGCAGAATCTCACCTTGCATGTGGTGTTAATGTGTGTGAGTGCTAATAAAGTAAAGCTACTACAACCTTGACTTGTGTAACCAACTTCATAAAGCTCTGGTTTGGAGTAGTACATAGTGTACATCCCTGCCATATACTGACAAAATAACAAGTTGAATGTAGTCTTAATGAATGTCAATGTTTCATAAATTTGATCAGAGCAATTTTACATGTAATTTTTATCACAGTTACTTTTATATAAGGCATGCCATTTGCAATTTTCACCCTTAAGGATTTCAGTGCTTAAGCTGTAAGGGTTTTGAAATAATATATTTTTTTATTTTTCCTGTATGAGCTGAGGTAACTAATATATTTCATTCTGTTTTTGTTAGAAATCTGTTCGAGCCTATGAGCATCCAGGTTTCATCATGAGACTGGTCCTTGACAAAGACTGTATTAAGTTTGAACCTGAGTTTAATGATTATGAAGTTATATTTCTGAATATTTACAATGTTATGATTAAAGCTATTAATCTTGTGCCAAGAGTTGAGACCAAATTGTATTCTAAGTGGGTAAGAAATTACTATTTTATAACTTTGTTTTTGTTTTTTTACTCTGTTGTTGCTAAATTTAGATTATAGATAATTTGATTAATAATTCTTCTTTTATATCACAGTAGGATAATATTGCTCTTTTAGTACATTGTCGAACATTTGAAACAATTCTAACTTTATTAATCTAAAATATTTAAATTATTTCTTAAAAATCCATTGTCTATAACTATTCTTGTAAATATATAGTAGAAAACAGGTAATATGTTTTTATTTCTTAAAACATTTCTGACCTTAATGTTATGAAAACTGCCTTCATTTTTTGGTAATGCAAAGGGTAGTCTAGTGTTAAATATAAATTCTTATGAACTGATTATTACTAACAGAGTTTAAAGGATATCCTTTAAGGAACTAAGTTTAAATTGTTTTAGTCATCTAAACATTATGAAGCAAATTAAAATAATAGCCCAAATGGGAAAACTACCCAGGCTAAAGAACACTAAGTAAAACCATAAAAAGCTATTTTAATTAGTTTTCTCTGGCTTGATTCCAAATTGCATCTTACTTACAATTTAAGGATGTAATTCATAACCTGGTAAAGGTTAACAGAGTTACCTTCTGATACTTCTTCCTTATTCCTCTTGCTGATTGTTTCCAGAGATTGTGATAGTGGAGCTTGGGAGCAAGTGAGACAGTATGGCGTTCAGTGTTGTTATCAATATACTAAAGTTAAGCACATGTTTAAAGTGGTATCTTGAATAATTATACTTTCCAAAATCAGGTTTCTACTCAATGAGCTATCAGGTGACAAACAAATAAAACAGAATAGCATGTCTTTGAAACAGACAATCATCTTATTAAGAGGCTGATTTCAGAGTCCACACAGATATTTAGTATGAAGCATGCTGGAGCTCTGTAGATTTATACTCCAGATTTTCACAAATTAACTTTTGTCCAGACAAGACTTGCATAACTAAATTCAGTTTAGAAAGCTGCATGATTATGTATTATTTAATTGATTATTTTGTGCAATTTTTATTATTCATGATAAACATAGTAAAACAAGTTATAGAAATAATGTGTTTTTCCAAAGCCGGAAAGCAAGTCTAAATCCACTAATTTGAAACCTATTATCCTCGATGAGATCCTGGACGAGCATAAGAAAAGGATCAAAGAAGAAATTGCCAAAGAAAGCATTGCACCTATGGAGCATCTCAAACTGTATGATAAGTACAGCTTCTTGATAAACAAACAAGCTGAAGAGGATATTGATCGATTCCTGTCAGAGGAACATACCTTTGAAGAAATAACAGGTGAAGCTGTTAAGTTCCAAAGCCTCAGTGAAGAAATACAGTATACTTCTAGGAAGGTAAATTATATTGATTTTCATAAAAAGACATTAAGTTTATTTTAAAGTTAGTTTTGTACTAGGTATGCTGTTTATCAAAGTTTATAACTATTAGCAGTACTTAAAGTGAGTTGGATCTCATCAGTTTCCTAGAAGACGCTGGCTCTCTGCACAATTTTGAACCCCAGTGTGGCCCTCGAGCCAAAAAGTTTACCCACCCCAGTGCCTCCCCAAACAGCCTGGCCCGGCCCCTATCCAACCCCACCCACTTCCCGACCTCTGACTGAACCCTTCAGAACCCCCGACCCATCCACCCCCATGCCTTGTTCCCTGATCGCCCCCTCCGGAGACCCTCCCACTCTAACTGCTCCCCCAGGATCCCACTCCCTATCTAGCCCCCCTGCTCTTTGTTCCCTGACTGTCCGCTCCTGAGACCCCTCACACCCTAACCACCACCACCCGGGATCCCACCACCTAAGCCCCCCCCACAACTTGCTTACCATGCTCAGCTGGGCACGGGGCTGGGGACTCATCAGTTGAAGGTGACAGAGGAGGAGACCTGAATGTGTGGTCAATCACAGGATATGACTTTGAGCCACCAATGTGATATAGCTGTGAAAAAGGCAAATGAAATCCAAGGATGTATTCAACGAGGCATTTCACATAAGGATAGAAAAGTATTAATGCCATATTAATTTTTAGTAGGGATAGAGAAGTAAGTATTAATTACAAGGCACTGGTAAGACGTCATTTGGAATATTGTTTATAATTCTAGTCACTAGTATTCAAGAACAATGAATTTAAACTGGAACTGGTGCAGAGAATAAAAGAATTACTAAGATGATCAAAGTAATGGGGAGCCTATTTTATGACAGGATACTGAAAAAGCTTGGTTTATTTAGTGAAGGAAAAGGAGGCTGAGAGAGAATATGATTACTCTGTATAAATGTATTGGGGGTAAATACAAGGGAGGGTGAAGAGCTATTTAAGCTAAAGGACAAGTGTTAGCACAAAAACAAATGGATATAAATGGCAATCAACAAATTCAGGCTGGAAAATAGAAGAAGGTTTCTAACCATCTGAGAGGGCACGTTCTGGATTAGCTTCCTGATAGCAGACCCAGGGGCAAACAATTTAACTGGTTTAAAGAAAGAACTGGACAAATTTGAGTGCAAACGTATGATGGATTTTCTTGTGATGGCAGCTAGCAGAGCTCAACAGCCCTTGGGCTCACTTCTGGTTTGTGTCTTATGTTCCTAAAGCTTATGCTTCAGTGTTTCAGTCAGGGATCAGGAAGGTATTCCCCTCTCCACCAGTGTATGCTGGGAGGTTTTTTTTAAATCTCCTTCTTCTGAAGTGTAAGAGATGACCATGGCTACAGACCATTTGTAGGGTGGTCCAGGTCTCTGAGCTGGCACCAAGTATTCTCTCTTTGAGGTGTGTGTCTGACTGGTTCTTGTTTATGTACTCAGGGGCTAATTGATTGCTATATGTGGGGTTGGGAAGAAATTTCCCTACAGGTCAGATTGGTAGTGACCTTGGGAGTTTTATGACTTCCTCTGCAGCATGTGGGTGTGGGTCACTTGCCAGAAATATCTGGGTTAATCTCACTTAATCTATCATTGTGAGGGCCTTGATCCTGGTTCCCCTTGGTCCTGCCTGTTCTAATAGTCTAGTCTCATATGCACTATAATGCTTTGGTTTCATTTCAGTTGCTGGGTTTAGCATGTGGGTCCTGGGTGCTTTTGGTGGCCTGTTTTATACTGGAGGTTGGACTGAATTATCTAGTGGTCCCTTCTGGCCTTGAACTCTGTGACTCTGTGGTGGCCAAGCCCTGCTTTCAGGTGGCCAAGCCCTGCTTTCAGGTGGCCCTGACATGGTTCATAGCACATCAAGATCATGGTGACAGTGGTGGTCAAGAATGTGTGTCCTTACCGAAGCCTCCAAGTCGGACGCTGTGTTCAGCAAAGTAGTGCTGCAGTCTTTGTTTTTCTAAAAACTCTGAGCTCCTACCTGCATTGTACATGTTCACTGCTGTGGAGTCACCATTAATGGAATGTGTATTTGGGCAATCACGCAAGGGAGAATGGGAAGTTACTTACCTATTCAGTAACTGCAGTTCTTCAAGATGTGTTGTCCATATGGACATTTCACCATTTCCCTTCATCCCCCTCTACTCAGAGTCCTTTATACCTGGGATTCTGTGGTGGAGAGGAAACTGAATGGGTATTAATAGACTCTGCCCTTACATGCCCTTGATGTGGACTACAGGGACTCTCGGGCTGAATGTGGCCATATGGACAATGCTGTCTCAAAGATTCAGAACTCAAGCACATCATCATTAGTGGAATGTGCATATGAACAACACATGTCAATGGACTCCAGTTACTGTTCAGGTAAGTAATTTCTTATTCGGCAATTTTAGATATTGAAGAAGTAGGCTTGGAGAGCTAATTCTAGCAATATTTGAACTCAGGTTGAAATAAAATTCTACAATGGCTTTCTCTATATACTCCCTTTTGAAGTGCACAAATGTGTGATCCTCCCTCCACCACCCTGGGACCAAATTCATTTTAAGTGTAACTCCATTGAAGAGAATGGAATTACACCACAGATTTCTTTGACCGCTAATGTGTGGATAGGAATTGAGTATACAGTCACTTATAGGACCTGATGCGTCTTTTGCTTACATTACTACTCCAATACATTACAACTCCAGTGGAGTTATTCTGGATTTATGTTATTGTAAATGAGAGCAAAACTGAAATTGAATTAAAACCGTTGCTACTAAAGATGTTGGTAAAGAGGCACACAGGAACAGCTCTCTACAACTGATGGTAGTAAACATCCCTTGCTAACAATCTTTCCCAGTACCATGAGCAAAAGACTAGTAATTTCTTACTGAAAAGAGTGTCAAGCTCTCCACATCTAATGTATTCTTCATTAATTTAAAACTGATACTGTAAGATTGTAACAGAGCAGCAAAGAAAGCATTATGAATACAGTACTGCTGTTTAGGGTAATTGATCGTTTCTTTCATATACCTGTGTCAAGTTTTCTTTTACACTTGTGTTCTAGTACATTCGTCTAGGAATGTTTGAGCTGCACTGTGATGAATTGATTAGGGCTTTGGCAAAGCGAGCAGATGCAATTTTTGGAAAAATTGTTGCCAAAATGTCTAAAGATCATCAGGATATAAACCTGAGGTAAATCTCAAATTAAAATTGCATAAGTAAATATACATTATTTTATTTTGAGTGCTAAATTTTGTTAACACTTGAAAAGTATATTTAATCTATATTTTTCCTATTGTTTATATTATACAGAGATGTTAAGATATATTATTTGTACTTAGTTTTTCATTCAGTCTTTAAATAAACTAATGATTTTTTGACCATATTTGAATATTTAGCTTGAGAAGCATGTTATATGTGTAACCCTTCTGCCAGGCCGGGTTAAAGCAGCAAGGGCTGGGTTCAGTACCTAGGGGTCCCCTCTTAACAACACAAGACAAAACTGGCTCGAGCCCCCACCCAGTGACCTGGGAAAAATCCTAACACCCCCCCTGGGTGCCTCAAAGAGGCAATACTTCCCCTCTCGCAAGCACAGATTGGTGTATCAGAAGTTTTATTAACAGGAGATAAATGACATCATGAAACTGGGAAAAAACACCACAACTAGGGTCATACACCAACCCCTGAGCAAACCGCCACCCCAGCCGATTGGGCTGTGTCCCCTTCTTTAGGTTTTTGATTCCAGTAGCCCAAAAATCACCCAAAGTCCCCAAAATGTCCCACAGCCCAAAAGTCTCTGGAGCCCAGCAATCCAAAAATCACCCAATAGTCCCTCAGACCAAGAGTCTCTGTTCCTGGTCAGTGCAGAGTTCCGGAGTTAATCTGCAGAGTCTTACCTCCCAGCCTGGGTGGAAATGGAGGGTAGGGCAAGGGGCACCTTACGTGGTCTGAAGCCGACTGCGCCGCCTCTCCGTGAGGTTCCGCTGCAGCTCTCCCCGCAATCGGCTCTGCTCCGCTCCGCTGGCTGTCCCACGAACCGCTCTGCCCGTTGATCCGCTAGCTGCTCTGCTAACCGACACACAGACAGCTGTGCCGCGCTGGTCACTCTGCCCGCAGCACCAATGCCTCCGCTAGTTGACACACAGACTGCTCTGCTGCACCAGCCACGCTGCACTTTTTTCCGGCCCCCCTACTTAAGACAGTGCTCAGTGATTTCTTTAGCTCTTAGGTGATTTCAGCTCACAGTAGGGGAGCCTTAGTGCAGGTGCACCAGTGAGCCCAAAGCAATTTTCAGCTCAATAGCCTGAAACCAGGCTCCTAATGGAAGCAAAATTCAATTCTGACATTCCAAAGTGGAGAGAGGCAGGGTACAATAGGCCTGGGAGGCCCTCAGACAGAGCCCACACCAAAAGGTATAGGTGCTTGTCCACCACCTCTCTCGATCTCACAGTGTTCTGAAAACACATGGCCCTTGCCCAGTGAGTGCTACCTAGATGATGGCGAGTCCCTCCATCATAACAAGGGCCAAGTACATGTCCATAGTCCTTCATTCACATAATCACAGTAACATCACTTTATCATTCCTGCCCCAACAACATAGAAACTGGGGCTCCCTCATCAGCCGAAGTGGCCATGTGGGCTGCTGTGGGCTCAGGCTAGGCGCAGTGGGTGTGTCTATGCAAATTGATCAGCCCCAGACTTATTTTCCAAGGCTCACTGCAATTCCCATAGTTCGCCACCAGATGTCAGAATATATCTCATTCCTGACACTGCTTACATATGTATAGACAGTCATATCAGACTTTGGATCTCTTTTATATATTTCAGGTTATGTGATGACTTTGAGAAGATAGCTGAGAAAGCTCTTACCACTCCATCAAATACACAGGAGTTAATGGAACTTAAGGTATACATTTCTTCTTATATACTACAAGCAAGGTATAATTACCAATATCTTGATCTGATCTTGGATACACAATGACAATGTAAGCTTAACCAAGTTGCCTCACGTATGGCCCTGATGGGACACTAGATGGAGAAGACTGAGTTACTACAGAAAATTTTTTTCCAAGGTGTCTGGCTGGTGGGTCTTGCTCATGTGCTCATGGTTTAACTGATTGCCCCATTTGGAGCCAGGGAGGAATTTTCTCCTAGGTCAGATTGTCAGAGATGCTGTTTTTTTTCTTGTTTTTTGGCCTTCCTCTGCAGCATGGGGCATGGGTCACTTGCAGGTTTAAACTAGTGTAAATGTGGATTCTCTGTAACTTAAAGTATTTAATTCATTATTTGATTTGAGGAATATAGTAACTCAGTCAGAGGTTATGGATCAATTACAGGAGTGGGTGAGCAAGGCTCTGTATTTTGCAATTTGCAGGAGGCCAGACTAGACGATCATGATGGTCTGTTCTGACTTTAAAACCTATGAGTCTATAAGTTAGTGGGAGTTTTGCCACTGATCTCAATAGGAACAAGATTGCACACTCCATTTTTATTAGTAAGTGGACAGTTAGATTCCTATGCCCTTCCAGTTAGTGCTAGTAGATACCAATAGTAATTTATATGTTATGGAAAACATGCCCATTAGAAACTGGATTGAGAAAATAATTTATTTCATACAGGCTATGACCGGGGTCCCAGTGGGTGCCAGCTGAGGTCACTCAGTTAAGGTGAACTGCAAAGAATGGGCAGTCAATCCGCAAAGTTGATGGATATTTTAATAATTACATTTACTAAGCCAGCACAGAACAGCTTCTTTGTTCAACCTGGTTGCCCAGAAACCAACAGTACATTTCCTTTGAAGGTACCCAAGTCAGATATGATGAAGATTTATGAAAATCTTATTTCATCATATAAAAGAAAAGGTTCTACCAATCCAAAAGGATTGGACACATTACCTCCCAGGTTAATGAATATTCCAGATCTTATGCAAATACATGCTTATAGCATATTTCTATTAACTAAACTAAAATTTATTAAAAAAGAAAAAAGAGAGAGAGAGTTTTGTTAAAAGATCGAAATACATACACACATGAGTTCAGTTCTTGAGGTTCAGATATATAGCAGAGATGGTGAGCTTTGTAACTGCAAAGAGTTCTTTTAGAATTAGTCCGTAGGTTATAGTCCAATGTTTATATTTCAGGGCGTCCAGACAGAACTGGGATTTCAGTCCTTGTGGCTTAGGCTTCCTCTGCATGGAACCTCAAGCAGATCTGAGATAAAAAGGATCCGGATGCAAGGGTCTTTTTATACATTGTTCTAGAATCCACTTGACCTGGGTAAACAATAGGCTTTTGATATAACATTCTGTTTTCTAAACACTACCAGCAATTAGTTACACAAATTAACATAGAGTAATTTATCCATTAGGTTGTCTGTCATAAACTTCAAAGAGACATATAGACAATGACATTATTTCACCCAAGATTCATCTAAATGTTAATATTCCCTTTTGATCTCTGAATAGTAGCTATAGTGACAGACAGGAACTGTCGGTTTACATGGGCAGCATCTCAGATGCACACAATTAGTATCACTTCTAACTTCTAACAATATAGGTTTGTATTTCAAAGTTCTAGCCTACCTAGCAATAGAATGGCCCTAATTATCGTTTCTAACATGTCTTTTAAGGTTGGCTTTGGGTTAGCTAGCCTACAAGCTGTTTAACTCTTTCTGGCCATGTGTTACACTTTTTATAAGATTTGTTGCAATTATATAATAGTGGTAGCAATAATGATTTGCATTGTTATATTTTAACCACACAGGCCTTATAACAGGCACTGTGATCAAATGTAAAAACTTTTGGCCATTACTGGCTTGGGCTGGATTCAAACAGTTTATTAGAGGTGAAATACACTAGGTCCCATTCCCAGTATCCTGACCTAGTCAGAGGGTAGGGCTACACTATCTGCCGCATCGGCAGGTAGTGTTCGATGTATCGGGGATTGATTTAACGTGTCTCGCCTAGATGCAATAAATCGATCCCCGAAAGTGCTGCTGTTGACTCCAGAACTCCAGCTCTGCAAGAGGAGTAAGCGGAGTTGATAGGGGAGCTGCCGTGGTTGACCTGCCGCTGTGGGGACAGCCAGGTAAGTCGAACTAAGGAACTTCGACTTCAGCTACGCAAATAGCGTACCTGAAGTTGCGTACCTTGGTTCGAACCCTCCCCTGCTAGTGTAACCCAGGCCAGAGACATGAACTTCCAGGGAAGCAGACAGATGTCTGATTAGAACTTAGAGAAGAGTTGGTACTTGTAACAGGGTCTGCTGGCTCCCCTCTTCCTGCAGCCTGCTAGTTGCCCAAATGAAGCTCAGAGAGACTTCCACTGTGCAACACCTATGTCTTTATTATTTACAGAGCTGTGCCCACCACCAGTGTCAAGCTATATAGAAACATCAGCTTACTTGGCTCCCCTTGCCAATACAGTAGCCCTCAGCCAGGAGACTGACCTTGCCCTGGCCATTCCCCCCACCTTCTGACTCCTTCCTGCCTTTATAGCCCTCAGGCCAGCAGGTGTAGCCAATCCACAGGCCAGGCATCGGGCTTTTCCCAGCCCATCTCCCCTGATTGGGGCTGGCTGAGCAGGGGCTGATTGGGTGCCTCTGCACCAGCACCCTGCTATAGTACTGCATAGAAAACTTTCAAAAATATTCTGCCTGTAATTTATATATAAAGTATTTCTGCCAGTAAGTCATGTATTGAGCTGTCAAATGTGTGGCTTGTGTGATCATCCATCTCAATAGCTAAAAAATCCCACCATATTATAAATACCAGTTTGATGATCAAGTTCCAGTGGTTACTTTAGCATACTCAGGCTCCAACTCAGCAAAGTATTTAAACACATATTTAAAATTAACTATGGGCTTAAGTTCGTTCTTACTTAGCAAAACACTTATGTAGGTGCTTATTTTTAAATTAGTGGGATATAGATGTGTACTTAAAGTTAATCAAGCGAATGAGTGCTTGGCTGCATCAGAATCTAAATGCTTTGTTTTTACACTGAAAGTCTAGCTGAACAATGGCAACACTCTGGGACTTTTTCAAGTGAAAAAAAAAGCTTTACAAGACCTGAAATGTGTGCCATCTTAAAGTTTTGAGTCTCTATTGCTGCAGTTCTATGTCAGATAAACACCATAGTAAGTTTTCCCAGGTGTGGCTTATTATTATGCACTGGGATCAAATCCCTCCTGATAACTCCTTTGTCTTTTAGCTACAATGCTATTTTCGATTTTTATATTAAACTAAAAGACCAGTGTTCCCCAGAGCCAAAAGCCATTAATATATTCTGCTGGATATAAACTGTTGTTTAAAAGATAGTGGTGGTATAAATTTTACAGGACAGATTGTACCTTTCTAAATATTATTTCATTGATAAATTTGTGTCATCACATTAATTATTTTTGCTGTGGTTTTGTAGCCATGTTGGTCCCAGTATATTAGAGAGACAAAATGAGTAAGGCAATGCCTTTTATTAGACCACCTTCTGTTGGTGATTGAGACAAGCTTTTGAGCTTCCATAAAGCGCTCTTCTTCAGATCTGGAAAAGGTACTTGAATGTCACTGCTAAAAACAAGGGTGGAACACATAAGGAGTTAACACATGTTGCAAGAGACCATGCAAGGTGAAGTGGGCAGTTAACACTGCTATAGTCCTAAAACGAAGGATTAGTAGGTTACAGATTGTTGCAATGAGCCATAAATCCAGTGTTTTTATTAAATCCATGATTTTTGGTGTCTAGCAGAGTTATGAATTTAAGTTTCCAGGCTCATCTTATGAAGATGTGCAGGTTCTGACTTTGCTAGATACCAGAAATCATGGACTTAATAAAGACACTGGATTTTTATGGTTCATTACAGCAATCTGTAACCCACTAACCTTCCTTTGTTCTATGACTGTAGACCAGGGGTTCCCAAACTTGTTCTGCGGCTTGCGCAGGCTAAACCCCTGCCTGGCCGCAAGACGCTTTGTTTACCGGAGTGTCTGTAGGTTCGGCCACTCGCAGCTCCCACTGGCCTCAGTTCACCATTCCCAGCCAATGGGAGCTGTAGGAAGTGGTGGCCTGGCCTACGCCTCTTCCTGCAGCTCCCATTGGCCGGGAATGGCGAACTGTGACTGGTAAACAAAACGTCTTGCAGCGAGGCAGGGACTTACCCTGTGCAAGCCACGGAACAAGTTTGGGAATCCCTGTTATAGACATATTAACTGCCCATTTCACCTTGAACAAAGACTTTTCACGTTTAATATGTAAGGACTGCTTTAGATATCTTGACAGATTAAAGAAACTGAGGGGTTTGATCGGAAGATATTTATGTTGTTTAATTTTGTATTCCCTAGGCGTATATACAGAAAGTGGAAACACGGGACATGCTTGAGCTGGAACAGAAATTACTGGACTCTAAAAATTGCCTTGCTTTCCTGATAGAGTGTGCAAACTTTTCACCAGCAGATATTCGACTGAATAATAGTGTCTTTCAGTGGTATGCTCGAATGTCAGAGATTTTTGAAGAGCACAGAAAGATAATTAAAGAAAAAACAGAGCAATTTCAAGAGGGACTTAAGGTCAGTAATGAAAGTATTTTCAAAACCTTTGTGTTTTTTGAATATTTTCAATTACATAATTGACATAAAAATCATATTGATGGGCATAATCTTTTAAAATTTATTTTACACTGCTCCTTTTAAAAACAATGCAGAATTAATTATATTAAATAAACATATGACATAGCACAAATCAGAATATAAAATATTAATTAATTTATATTGGTTTCTTATTCATTTGATTGCACATACCATGAATGACTTCTATAATCTCAGCCATATTTCACAGTTTGGGCCCAGTCCTGTAATACTTCTTTGTATAGGACCTCCATAGATGTGAATGAGAGTTATATGTATGAAACTTTTAAAGCTCTAATCCTGAAAATATTTGTACATCTGCTTAATTTAAAGCATCTGATTAGCCCCACTGCTGTCAACAGAAATATGCCATTTTAAAATAAGTCAGTTTTGTAACTGCAGATTTACTACGGATTTTACAGTGGATCATGTTTATTTTATTTGTACCTTCAAAAAATCAGTTATATTTTACATATAGTATTTTATCTCTAGAATATTTTTCTTTATACTGTTGACAAGGCTTTGTAGGGTGTCTTTGATTTTTGTAGCACATAAATGCAGGTTAGAAATGGAAAAACTTTTCACATAAAAGTAAAGAGTGAATATTTATTTATCAATATTTAACGTAAATATGATTATTTTAATTTATGTCAGTTGTATTATTGCTTCAATGGGCGCATTATTTGTATGTTCACAAAGACTGCAAAACATCACTCATTGCAGTAGTCCAATTGACTTCAGTGTCTGGTAAACCAATGTGTGGACCACAAACTGACTTCAGTGGGAGTACTTGAAGAATTTTCATGACCTGATGCAAACTCTTGGGTGTGGTGACCACTAGCTGGAATCTGGATGGAATTGGAAAGGGGCATTATGGGCACAGGGCTTGAATCCAAACTTGAAAATCAGATCTTAGTATCATACTTCCCACATGTATGTTTGGTATTTTTCCAAAAATTGAAAAGATGGTAATTAGTCAGAAGGTGGCTTAGAATTTACTATATTTGATCAGATAAATGGTCCATATAGTTTTATATTCTGTCACAGGCATTGACCTGTACTGATACTTTAACATAACATATACCAAGGCTCAGATTTTTAATGGTATTTAAGTGTTCTCTACTAAGCATTGCAAGGCCTAAGTGACTTAGACAGTTAAGTGCCACTTTCAAAAGTGACCGAGATCTAAGTGCTATTGACTTTCAATTGATTTTCAGTTAGCCTTAAAAATGTGGGGAGGGAGGTGGAATTCCTTTTGAATGCAAGTATATGACATTATTTGTCGCTTTATTAGATACGTTGCGAACGATTTGTTGAGGAATTGGAGAGTTACTCTAAGCAAGTTGAAGAATTTTACACATTTGGAGACCTTCAGGAAGTCAACAGATATCTAAAAAAAGCTCAGGCATTGAATGCAAAGTTGGATGTGGCTGCTGATAAGGTACAGATTTAAAATTTATCCTAAATGTAAATGGATGAATTTGTATAAAATTAAAAGCTTTGACAGTGAAACAATTATTGACTAGTAAGAAAAATGATTACCAATTCAACTGCTGCTTACTTCTGTAAGATATTTACCAATTTCCCCTGATCTTGGACACTGAAGGGTCTGAACAAGTCTCTACGGCCCTTTATTATAGCACCATAGCTATTCTAACTTGTGCTGGCAAATATAGTAATTGTTGTGGAATGATCAGTTGTTACCTTAGTAATAATAATACTTATCTTGGTGGAGGCAATGGAGAGGGGGCTGGACTGGGATTCAGGTTCCATTTCTGGCTGTCACCTGTTGAGTGCGTTTGGGCAAGTCAATTCTGTTCTCTGTGCCTCTGTCTGGCCAGTGGGGCTTGTCAGCTGTGGCAGGCAGTCCAACTAGGAAAAGGAAAACTCCAGTTTCAAACCAAGAAAATCAGGCCTGGCCAACTGGTTTGTAAAAGTTGTGCCAGTCACACATGCTGTATGAACCTGTACCATCAATCCCCGTAATGGGACAATGCGAAGGCAAAGCAAACAGTAATACCTAATCTATTTATAGTGCTTTTCATAGGAAGAATTCAAAGCACTTAACAAAGGAGATAAGTTGTGCTGTGATGCACAAAGGATTTTTCAGGGGACAAGGATCTGGACCCAAATGTTTATATTGACTCTTCTTTAGATGTGTTAGCTGGCTTCAGTACTACTGACAATGTGGTTTTGGTAACACAACACATGTCTAGTCCCTAGCAGGGTTTGAAGGAGTATCATTTAACTGGCGTTTCTGTCTTTTTGAGGCATTTCAGATGTTAGTGTTGGGTGAGTGCTCATCCACCCTGATGGTTCTCTCTTGCAGGGTACAGTACGGTTCTGTGTTGTCTCCTTTACTGCCCAACGTGTCATGGTCTGCTTGCATTAAAGCCAATGGCAAAATGTTTATTGACTTCATTGGAAACAGAATTGGGCTGCAGGTGCCTGATTCAAAGCCCACTGAAGTTAGTAGAAAGACTGACTATGGGCTTGAGCTTTGGATCAGCCTCATAGTGAGAAAGAACCACTTTAGTGTGCTGATGGCATTCTTCTTTGTTGGCTCAATTGTGAGTAGTGCCACAGAAAAGTAATTGTATGTCATCTTTATGGCTTTCTTGATACTGTGCTTGAGAGGGGCTGAAATGGCTCTCAGTTTAATCTAGAGCAACTTAAAGTTGATTTTTAAAGACTCTTTACGTTGCTCATATTAAATTGTCTCCTAGGGACTGCTCTGCCACCAAGGATCAGATGGAGTGCTGTGTGCTCTAGCCTTGCCTTTCCCTGACTCTTCCTGTTCTCTGACCAATCCTCTATAGATATTGCCAGTTTTATGTCATCCGAGAATTTCCCAGGAGTGGAGAAATACAGAGCTTGAGCTTACAGTCTTATTTTAAAAGAGAAGAGGCTGGTCAGGAAGCGTTTTCTGTGAAAGATATTTGACACTTGAATTTGCTCACTCTTTAGTCTTGCTTTTGAGTCTGAATTTGTTGACTGTAAGAGCATGCTTCAATGTTCATCTGTTTTTGTCAGCTACTGATGGCGATGGGTTGAGAGAGGTGATTAGGGTGGTTGTTTGTTAATGTATGCTGTGATTTTATTTATATAGAAAGGCATGTCCTCATATTTTTGATTTTTTTAATATCTTTGCTTCTGAATCTTCTTAAATTTTTGTAATATACAGTTAGATGTTTTCTATTAATATATGTGTATAAATATGAATGTATAAATCATTAGTGGGTGTGGACAAATTGTTCTATATTTTATACCTCACTTTTTCCTCTACAGATTGATCAATTTAATGCAGAAGAAGAGGCCTTTGGATGGATGGCTTCTCAGTACCCTCAGCGTAAAAAAATCCAAGACACTCTTAACCCATATCTTCGTCTCTATGATATGACTGTAGAGTTCACTACCAAACACAGAACCTGGATGGAGGGATTATTCACAAAGGTGAATCCAGACCAAGTAGAGGTAGATGTTGGAAACTATTGGCGTGGACTATATAAACTAGAAAAAACCTTTCATGATTCCCCAAATGCATTGTCAGTGACAACAAAGATTAGAGCAAAAGTGGAAGAATTTAAAGAACACCTTCCTCTAATCCAGGTGATTTGTAACCCTGGTTTGCAAGAACGGCACTGGGAGGCCATGTCAGAAATTGTTGGGTTTTCACTGAATCCTTCAGAAGACTCAACTGTCTCTTCATATATTGATATGAAACTTGATCAATACTTGGATAAATTTGAGGCTATCAGTGAAGCAGCCAGCAAAGAACATTCACTTGAGAAGGCCATGATGAAAATGATATCTGAATGGGATGCAATGGAATTTATCCTCCTTTCTTATAGAGAAACAGGAACCTATATTTTG
This sequence comes from Dermatemys mawii, assembly GCA_007922305.1. NCBI lineage: Eukaryota > Metazoa > Chordata > Testudines > Dermatemydidae > Dermatemys > Dermatemys mawii. Next base: position 9,877,538 of record ML677340.1, read on the forward strand.
TCATCAGTGGATGATATTCAGATGTTATTGGATGACCACATTGTCAAAACACAAACCATGAGAGGATCTCCATTCATTAAGCCTTATGAGAAAAATATCAGGTAAAATGTTTTTATTAATAGAAAGCAACAGTGACTTTAACAAGTCAAAAATGAGTTATTCTCATTAATCTCAAAATATGATTGGAATAAATGTTTGTGTGTTTTGGTAATCCTCCCTAATAAGAGTAATAATTTCATTTTAAAAGGTGTAAATCCATTTACTGGTACCAGTATTTAATTCCACATAGCTGGTTTTAACTTTCAGCTAAAAGTGAGGAAACTGCTTAACCACTTGATAGCTGGTGGACGCTTTTAGTGTGTTCATTTGGGATGCACAGGATGTGCTGCCAAATATACAAGACGCAGCCTAGCATTCCATTTATTTCAACAGAATAAGGCTTATCTACACTTACTGGCTTATCTAGTACATATCTAGTACTTACCTGTACTCCACCTGAATGAGAAGCGCAAGCAGGGCCGGCTCCAGGCACCAGCGCTCCAAGCGTGTGCCTGGGGCGGCAAGCCGCAGGAGGCAGCTTGATGTTCGCCATCAGGGCGCAGCAGTCAGGCTGTCTTCGGCAGCATTTTGGTGGGAGGTCCGCAGCTGCTGTAGATTCGGTGGCATGGATGATGAGGCACGCGGGACCTGTGTACCTCCTGCAGAAACGCCGCTGAATCCACTGCAGCCGTGGACCTCCTGCAGGCGTGCCGCGGAGCTTCCTCGCTTGGGGCGGCAAAAACCTTAGAGCGGCCCCTGAGCGCAAGGGAAGTTGACGGGAGACATTCTCCTGTCAACATAGCGTAGTGTGGACCCCGCGGTAAGTAACTAAGTACGTTGACTTCAGCTACATTATTCATGTAGCTGAATAACTTAGACTGATCTCCCCCGTAGTGTAGACAAGGCCTAAGAATATATAATGGCAGCATAATTGGGGAAGTAGTGATCTAAAGGGAGAAGTGTTGTCTTTACCTAAATTGTAATCTTTCTGAATATTAAATAAATTGGAGTCAGTAAACTGTACATAATGGGAATGAAGAAAATGTAAAAGCCAAAACAAGTAAAAAATTATTTACATTCTTGGCTTAGTTTTTCCCTAATTCCTGCTTGGTTTCCTCAGTAAATAATTTGCTCTGTTCATAATGCTAGTAGGCTTAGACATTGCAAAAACATGAAAATCTTACATTTACAATGATACATTTAAATAAAATATTTAAACTTAAATTGAATCTTCTAACCTTTGAGCATCCTTACTTGATATTAAATTGAAAAATATTGTTTGAGTTGGCCCGTTCAACAAATATATAAAATGTCAAATATTCATCATGGAATTCCTGATTTTTATTGTAGGATAATGGTTGTTCTTTCTTAATGTCAAAAAACAGAAAATTTCCACTGAAAAATATTAAACAATAATTATTTATAATTACATATATCATAAAGTACATAAATATTGGCCCTAAGAATTATCCAAAATGCTACAGCTGTGGCAAGACAAACAATGGATCATGCAATTTGTAACTGGAAATTACATAGTATTAATGAATACCTTGTTCAAACACGAACTGTAAAGGCAAAGGACTTTGACATTGCTGGTTTTGCAGACTTGGAACCAGATCAACTTCATCATGGTCTTGAAGAGATGGTGTTCTGGTGTGATGGGGAGTCAGTCCTTCAAGAAGGCTGACCTAGGATGTAATCATAACTTAGTTATTGCCACCATAACGGTCAAACTGTGAAGCAAGAAATAACCAGCAAATACCCGCAGAGTCTGCTATAATGTCAACAAACAGAAAATCTGTGGAACACAAATAGAATTTAGGGAGATGATTGTAGCTTTTGTTCAAACTGCTGACTTCTGAGCTGGTAATGTAGATCAGACAGAGTACAACATCTTATTCTGGGTTATAGACTGTGAATAAACTCCTGGGGAAACAGATTCTATAGAAGAAACCTTGGATCACAGAGATAATTGAACAGTGCATAGATATACAGAATTCTTTTGCGGTAAAAGGCCAATAGGAAGGCCTACCAAACCTTCAAGACTCTTTTAAAAGATTTATAATGTTTCACCCAGCACTTGTGGCAGGTATTGCTGAGAAATATATAATATGAACAAACAAATTGTGAGTGGAAAGTTTAAAAGGCAGAGGAAATCTACTGGAAAAGTTGACTTGACTGAAGAAGTTGAGAATGTGGTGCAAACACTGAAACACTTCAAACACTGAAAAACAGTAAAGTTACTGGAGTGGATAACATAGCAGAACTATTTAAAAGAGAGGCACTCATCTGGGTGTACCATAAGCTTGCCAATGTGATTTCAGCATCTGGAAGATGGTCCAAGACTTGGACACAGTCGCTGATGGCTTTTATTGCTAAAAATGGGGGGAAATGTATGAAGTCTGATACAAAAATCTCTATTGGAGTGCGATGGCTTTGGTGTTTGTGGGGCATGTGCAAAGTAGCTGGTTTGACTTCAGGTTAGTTGTTAGACAGAGCTGCTTTGTTATCACCAACCCTCTTCAGTTGTCATCTTGAAGAAATCTTAAGAAGATCCACTGATGAGAATCTACAGAACGGGGTCCCCATCCATGGATGAAAAATTAATCATTTGTGCTTCACTAATGATAGTGACCCAACTGGCTCATTGCAAGAAGAGGTGCAAAAATTACTAGAAAGAGTAGTGGGGGGAATAGACAAATAAAGTCTAAAGATATCAAGCAAAAAGACACAGACACTGGTGACATCTCTGTTGAAAAGGTGAAAATATTCCTCCCCAAATCTTAAGGAGGCATTGGAGTGTGTTGAGCACTTCAAATACCTGGATAGTCTGATTGCAAGGGACATAAAATATCACTTCGAGATCTGACATAGAATTAGACTCGTGGCTGCTGCTCTAGAGACACTCAGACATTTGGAAAAGCAAAGGCATTACCACAAAGTGTAAAATGAAATTAGTGCGGTTTCTTGTCTTCAGAATCTTGCTATATGTAGATGAGACATAGACGTGAAGGAAACAGGACATTAAGAGGATTTCTACCTTCAAATTGAAATTCTACAGGTGATTGCTGCACATTAGCTATATTTCACTCTTTGCCAATGAGGAGGCAATCATTTAAATTTACAGCATAACCAGATTAATACCTGATATCATCAAAACAATCAGATGAAGAAATCTTGAGTTTGCGGAACATATTGGTTGATGAGTGGAGGAAAATTGCCAAAGCAAGCTTTTATGGTTCCAGATGCAGGGAATACCTGCAACAAGTAGTTTGGCGATGTTGCTGACTGGATGGCATGTACAGTTAGGTGCTCTTCTCAAGACTTTGAAGATCGTGAAATGTGTAGAAAGATTGCTGGACAATGTCTCGTATTGTGTTTACTATTTATTGTGATGTGTGTCTGTGGTGCTTTCAGCTGTGAAAGAAATGTCCATATATGCAGTATAACATTGTAATTCCATCTCGTGGTGTTGATGACTTTGACAAGGTTTATAATAGTGTAGTGTAGGCTTTAAGGTCTGTGAGACCTGTGTAACCCCACATGAAGCCCCACTCTTCCAAGAATACAGGAAAACATTTATAACTCTGGCTCACTTGTCAGAGCACAATCCCAGATTCCCTCCTGCAGTTCTGTCTGATGTTGGTGGCAGCAAACTGATAGATTGAATTCTTTAACTGCTCTCCCTGACTCCTTACTTGCAAAGTTGCATTTTTGTCTCCACCTTCTGAATGGAGAAGTTACTGGAGTAGGTGAAATAGGAGGTGTTATCACAGCCTTTGGGATTGGCGAGGTTATATGCAGGCAGAAAGCTGCCACTGGTATAGGATGAAAGAAGAAACTAGGTGTGATCCACTTATGTCATTTCACATAGGGTCCCACAAAATATAGGCAGGGTATTAGTACCATTTGTGTTTCTCTCTCTTATGTCAGAGAAACTGGAATATAAAGAAAATGGTAATTAGAATTGGTCAGAAATTTTTTGTTAAAACAGTTTGCCCTCGCAAACTGTAGTTGTGACAAAAAGATTTTTGTGTATTAAATAATACTGATTTTGATGAAATTTCCCATGAAAACAAATATTTTATAAACAGAAGCTTTTTTGTTTTGAAAATTTAGTTTTGGGAAAAAATTCAAATTGTATTTTAAAACTTTTTTCCATTTTTTATTTTGTTTTTATTTTTATTTATCTTTTCATTATTTCATGACATTTCAATAGTATCAGTGCATAATCTGACATGTTATGTCAAGTCATCATATGATATGAAATTGTCAACGTATTTTACTCTTACATTTTATTTTTTTTAAAACATCAAGGACCGCTGCTATTTAGTAGAGATTGACATCTTTGTGTTAGTCGCAAATTGTTTAATTACAACACAAACAGGAGACATTTTGATCTCAGAAATAAGGCAAGATGTTTCAATCTGTGCTAAGTAACAGCTTCCCTTAATGTATTTTTAAAAACTAAACTAAAATAATATTTTGCCTATTATATTTTGAGCTGTCATATTATACATTACTACTACAGGCACCATGAAATAATGTAAATATAATAACAAATAAAATAAATTTTAAAACCATTTAATTTAAAAACAAAATATCAAATTTTGTCTACAATACAATTTTGGAAACACATTTTTTAAATTTCCATTTTGTGGAAAATGTTGATACTATTTTGCTTTTGTTTTGATTTGGAATGAAAACAAAGTTTGGAAAGTCAAAATTTACCACAAAATGGAAATTTTGAGTTTCAACTGGCTGTAGTAGTAATATTACCTCCTATGGCATTGATTAAATGACTACTGAAATTTTGTACCCAGTTTTGGTTTCAGCACTTTAAGAAGGATGTTGAAAAATTGGGAAGAGTTCAGAGAAGAGCTAAAAGAATGACCTGTGGTCTGGAAAACATGCTATTTAATGAGAGACTAAAAGAGCTGAAATCTTTTTAGTTTATCAGAAAGAAAATGTAAAAAAAATTTAAGTGTAGTCAATATGAATACAAAGAGTGAAGATACTTAATATTAGAGGTCTCATTAGCAGACAAAGGCATGCAAGAGTCAGTGGCTGGAAACTGAAGTCAGTAAAGTTCAAATTAGAAATAAAATACAAATTTTTAACAGTGGGGATAATTAACTATTGGAACAGATTACCAAAGAATGTGGTAAATTCTCTACCACTTGAAGTATTTAAATGAAGATTTTTAATGCCTTTCTAAAATAAACTATCTAGTTCAACCACAAGTTGCAGGGTTAAATGCAGAAATCATTATTTGAAATTTTGTGGCCTATGTAATGAAAAGTAGGTGAACAGAATGTTCAGGTCTAACCTTAAAATCCAGGAAATCTATGAATTCTTGTAGTGTTGCTGTGTGAGTGGTTCGAATGAAGTCAGTGGGTCACTCACATGAGCAAAGGCTCCAGATCACACCAAAAATATTCTGTACATAGATTAAGGCTGTTTTTCCATCATATCGTTTCAGTGACATTACCAGAATTTGAGTTCCATTCTCTAATGATTTATGGTACTGTACTGATAGAAAAAAACTTTTGTTGGACTTGCAAACTACGTACAGTTGTATGTGTTGTGGGGTACATTGTTCCTTAATTTTTCTTTATTGTAAATATAATATCACACAATTAAACTGTGAGTTCTGTTCAAGGTAACATTCCGGAAAGTACATAGATCCTCATTCAGGGTCTGATCTAAAACTCACTCAGATCAATGGAAATATTCCAATGGATTTCAATGGCTTTGGATAAGTCCTTAGTTAGAAGCCAAACTACACTAGTTGAGTTATTTCAGTTTCATCAGTTTTTAGATCACGTTTAGGACTCATGTCACAAATAATTAATTGTTGGAAACTGTAGTTCAGTTTTTATATACCCATTTTGACCAAAGATGGCATCCTTCATTTAAGGGTTGCATATATTTCTTGCTCATAAGAGCATACTCTCCAGTCTGCCAGCAAAGTGAAGAATGAGAATCTGTGTTTAAAAAAGCTATTGTACTTTTGGAGAACAAGTCACCATAATTTATCCTTAATATGAAGAAAAACTTATGATGTTGGCAAGTACTTTATAAATTGAAGTTATTATTTATGTTGTCCAGTTTCTGGTCTTCAGTGACTGTAATTTGTATGTGTCTTGTAAAAAAGTCTTAAAACTTAACATTCTAAGTAAAAAGATTTACTGTTAATATTAATACAATCCATGAATCAATGCTTTCTGTTTTATAGGGAATGGGAAGGAAAGCTGTTGTTGGTACAGGAAATCCTGGATGAATGGCTGAAGGTTCAAGCTACTTGGCTATATTTGGAGCCAATTTTCAGCTCTCCTGACATTATGGCTCAGATGCCCGAGGAAAGTAGGCGATTCACCACTGTGGATAAAACCTGGAAAGATCTAATGAAGACTGTCTTGCTGGTAAGGACAGCTCTCTTAAGAAAAAGTGGGTGTGTTTGTAGTGTGTATCAGAAAATTACTTCTGCCGAGATAAAAATGTATTCTGTATATTTCATACTAACACTTTTCCTGATTCTTTTTTTTGTGTTGTTGGTTAATGTTGGTTGTCAAACCTATTCAGCTACCTAGAAGGACAGTATATCGACAAGTTAAATTAAACAATTTAACAGTATGTAAAACAATTTTACATACAATTTTTCAATGCCGACATGGCCCTCGGGCCAAAAAGTTTGCCCACCCCTGGTCTAGATAATACTTAGTCTTCCCTTGAGTGCAGAGGATTGGACTAGATGATCTTTTGAGGTTCCTTCCAGTTCTGTAATTCTGTGGGAAATTGCTATTTTGATGACATATGCAATTTCTAGTTCTAAGGTGGGAACCAAATATAAATAATTATTGGAATGCAATATATTTTGCAGTGACAAAAATCAGACTCATCCATTTATATATAGTATATTTTTCAGAGCACTGTGATAAGCCATTGTACCACTCAATAGTCCAATCTCTCTGAAGTGCCATGATCATTAAACAGAAAGGAATCTTCTCCCAGAAGATGGCACTCTGTGTCCGGAAATACAGTGTTGTGATTTTATGGTTTAGAAGAAGGCACTTCCACAATGAATATGAATGTTTCTTCTTAAATCACAATACTAAACTTGACTCTGCTCCTTGCTTTTTTGCCTTTAGATGCCATTGTGTTATACAATTGATGTGAGAGGTAATACAATTGCTTTTTTTATTTGCCTCACTTTTCATCACAAATTTGAATAATCATAGATTTTGCATCTTTAACATATTTTTTTAAAGCAAGACATAAGAGAATGAAATTACTTTGTGATTTAATTTCTACTTTTCATAAATTAAATAACTAGAAAAGAGGAGTGTTAAATTTTTGTGGGGAAGAAATTCAAGATTGTGCTAAAACATCTGAGACAAAAGTCTATGGTAGATTAAAAGTAAGCTCTGTGTTTGTCATGGAGGTCACAGATTCCGTGACCTCTGTGTCTTTTGCAGCAGCTCTGTTTGGCTGGCCCAGGAGCCGCCTGGGTAGCTCAGGCAGCCCCAGGTCAGTTGCACTGACTGCTGCTAGGGCAGTCTCGGGACATCCTGCCCCCACAGCAGCAGGAATTTGGGTGTGTGTGTTGGGAGGGGGCCTCAGGGTTTGGGATTGAGACTGCTGTTTACCTGCGGGGCATGGGGGAGACTTCTCTCCCCTAGCTCCTCTAGCTCCTTTACCGGCAGTCGGGCACCCCCCCCCCCCCCCAGCTCCCATTGACCATGGTTTCCAGCCAATGGCAGCTGCAGAACCGCGGTTTGGGGTGGAGCAGAGGCAGCATGTGGAGCTAGGGACCTGGGACTGCCACTTCCCAGGAGCTGGGTAGGGGGCCTGCCCCAGCCCCACCAACCCACTCACACCCTCGTGCCCCCTGGGATGTGACTCCCTCAGCACCTGCGCTTCCCTTCCCAGCACTGTGGTGTCTCCCCAGCCTGTGACTCTTCCTCCCACCCCCAGACACCCACTCCTCAGCACCAGTCGTGCTTTCCCAGGGCTGTGCTCCGCTCCCCAGCATCTGCAGCGCTTCTCCTGGGCTGCGCCTCAAACCACAGCGCTTGCTGCACCCCCAGAGTTCCCCCTCCTCCAGTTTTAGTCAGGTATTTTCAGTAAAAGTCATGGATAGGTCACAGTACTGTGAATTTTTGTTTACTTCCCATGACCTGTCCATAACTTTTACTAAAAATACCCATGACTAAAATGAAGCCTTAATTTAAAGTAATTTATAGGAACTACAGTTGTTGACATATAATTATAATAACAGGTCTCATTACATAGACTTAGTTTAGCTGAACCACTATGTTTGTAATATAGTTTCTTTTCCTGCAAGTGATCAAACAAATGACACTGATGTTTTCAATGTGTAAGAACAATGGCATTCTCTTTTAATCTTGATGCTTCACCGGAACTCTAGATAGGAAGTATATATTGAAAGATTGAAGATATAGATTGAAATGCTTATTTTTGTCGTACTTCTTTTTCGCATATGAAAAGAATCTAAACTTAACCAAGGAAGATCTCCCTTCTCACATTTAGCAACATTCAATTTTGAATTGCAAGATCAATTGTACTCAGAAAAATTGCTGATGATGTACATACTAAGAAAGGAAACCAAAAACTTTATTCTGTGACAGTTTATAGAGTGTACTTAAATATGCACTTTTAAATGCTGTCTTTTAAAATCAATTATTAGCTGTGTCTGATATTTGACAGCTCAGTTTATCTTTATATGGTTGAAAAGCATGAATGCTTATTTAATTCAGATTGTGTTCTAGTCTGATATAATTAAAGGTGCAAATAACAGAATGCCAAGTAATTTCAGGGGTTTTATTTGTTTGGTTTTTTGCTCATGTAAAATATACTTCATTTACAAGGGAACATTATAATCAGTTATTAGGCATGTGTGCTTTCTAACAAGATCAACTACATGACCAGCTGATTTGGTGTTTCGTAGGTAGGTAGACTGCAAGTACTCAAATGTCTGGTCAAAATAATTGCTAACTGGAATAGGATAATTTTAATGCTCTTTATTGAGAATATTAATTTGCTTTCTAAGACTGGTATTTGGTGAGTATTATTTTGGCTTATACATTGACCATAAGATCTATTAAAAGATAGATCTTGATGCACAACCAACTTCACATTCTCTGCAATTAGTATGACAAGTCTGCAAAACCTCTCATTTTCTTTCATTTATGGTAATTAGATAACTCACTTAGATAATTACAGTAACTCTACTAAGCATCTGAATTAATTTTGTTGGCTGAAATTCTAGATTGATTTAGAAAGGTCTCAATAAAATTCCTGACATGAATTATTTTATCTTCTATACAGAATAAAAATATAATAAGAAATCCAGTTCACGTTCAGGAATGACTCTTGCTACAGATTACAGAATGTGAAAAAACCTATATTTCCCTTTGTTTTATATTTTAAAAAGCAATAGCACCTGTTAATATTTAGTAATGGGTGATCAAATCTAATATTCTAACTCTGACGTTTAACCATATTGACCCTTCACAGGTAGGAAAACACCTGCCACTCACAACTTCCCCTTCTCAGTATTTCTGACAGAGTGTATATAATGTTTTACACAAGAGATAAAAGGAATTCTGACCTGTGGAGAAATCTGTTGCTGCCGTAAACCACGAGATTTGATTACCTCCATAGAAAGGATGTGATAGGATTCCCAGGGTGCAATCTGAACTGTGGGATCACTGAATCCTCTGTCCCACCAGCCTGGGTTATTCCTCTCATACTGTGATGCTGTCGTCAAACTGTGATACGCACTGCACTTACACGGACATCCACAGGCAGGGACACATCAAACTGTGTTACCTGAATGCTCTCCCAACCACTCGTGAACCAACAATAGAGGGTCCAGCCAATTCTGCCCAGCTCCCTGGCCTTGCAACCCTGAATTTTACTGTCTTGCGCTGGCCAGAAGGTTCATTATCCAGTTCACCATTTGCTCAATGTAGTGTGGATACACACTAGCCTTTGTAAACTGAGCTGAGATTTCCCAAGCACTTCAGCCAAAACACACTGTTTTAGGTAAAATATAAAACAGATTTATTAACTATAGAAAGATGGATTTTAAGTGTATATAAGTAGCAAGCATGGGATCAAAGTTGGTTACTTAAAAAATGAAAATATTTTTTTTAAAGTTTGTTCTACAAACTAAATATGATTTGAACCAAGCAGTGTCTCATACTGATAGATGATACAAGCAGATTACAGATCCTCAATACACAGGTTGGGACTCTTTTCCAACACGGGACCACCCTTCCCCGGTTCAAAATCTTTGTCCTCCAGACATTCTTCCAGGTGCTGAGTTGAGGGTGGAGAGAGGCCAAGTGATGATGTCATTTCTCTTTTGCTGGACAGATCTTTGCTGGGATGTGGGGATCAGGCAGTCCCCATTGGTCAAACAGTCTCTCTTGCATATGTACTCTCTTTGAGAAGTATCTGGGATGGGAGAGTGGATTCCTTTTCATGGTCCATCAGCACATCTGGCTGGTACTTTGTTGAAAGTTTAGCTGTGAGCATCTCTTAACCTCACAACATGTTTCAGTAACACACATAGCAATGCTTCATAACTTCACAAACAATGATAGCACATACAATCCAATAGGATATTAATGTTCACCAGATCAAGACTTTTAAAATGATGCCTCACAAGACATACTTTGCACAAAACATATAATCATATCACCATAGTGAATATGGGGTTCCAGGATGCAACTTTGAGGTACAGAGTGTCACAAAGTGTAATGATCAATGTTGTAGTTGATCATAATATTATCCAGAGGCTTTTCTTAAAAAATCCATGTAATGCCATCTATTTGATTTTCTACATTAGTGAATTATATAGGCTGACTACTAATTATCGGCCACATCCCCAGCTGAATATATGTAGCTGCATTGAGGTCAGTGAAACTGTGGAGCTGTAGATCAGTTTAGGATTGGATCCTATGTTTTCAACTGTATTTTCATATAGTAATTGTGGATGATTGAAAAATTCACTTTATTACCTTCTATTAACCCACCTTCTTCAAAAAATCAGATATTAAAGATTAACGTAAAACACTTTGAATAAAATATGCACTAGAGAATGCTGTGGGTTAAAGCAAAATTTCAAACTAAATAGAGAGGACTTCAAAGGTAACTGTTCCAGATTTTTCTTTCCATGTCAGAGTGGCAGGCTACTCAGTATGACATTAACCTTTTTTGAGTGGAATAATTTCATTTTGTTTTTCAGGACAGACATGTTCTGACAGTGGTGATGATAGACAAGATGTTGGAAAAGCTAAGAAAGTGCAATGAATTGCTGGAATTAATTCTTAAGGGACTTAATGAATACTTGGAAAAGAAGCGCCTTTTTTTCCCCAGATTTTTTTTCTTATCTAATGATGAGCTCCTTGAAATCCTTTCAGAGACCAAAGATCCTACACGGTATAGTACTATTTGATATATGTGTAAGGCTCCTAATACACGCATCTTAAGAGTATGGTCCTGTAGCTGCTCTGTTCACAGAGCTCTCATTTTATTAATTGAGACTTTTGTATCTGAAATAACTACAAGAACAGGCCTTGAGTTATCAAGGAAGAATCCAAACCAAAAGTGGTTACTATTAAAATATGTATCAATTAAATTCAGTGTGTTTTCCAAACTGTTCATTCTGGTTGCACACTAGACCAATTCAGTAGTGAGAGTCAAGGTAGAGACTGAAAGCAAAGTTAGAAAAAGTGCATAGCATTCCTTCTATTACCTATGTAGGACTGAGCTGGATGTAGAGGCTGGGAGACCTCTGATGATGCTAAGCATTGGAGTTTTGGGTACAGTTTACCCCAATGCAAAGGTCTGTAAATGCCCTCTGCACAGCTTAAACTTTATGTTAATATATTTCATACTTTGTAGGACTATTGCCTCATTCATGGCTAGATTGTGAAACTCTCACTTATACTAAATAGTATCTTACCCCACAAGTAGTTCCACTGAAGTCAATGAAAATACTTGTTAAGTAAGGTGATACTGAGTTGTAGGTGATAGCATGGAGTTTGGCACTCAATGTGCAGTGAGTGCACCAGAAGACTGTTCACTGAACAGTGAGGATAAAAATGAATGTTGAACAACTGACTCATTCACTCATAAGTGTAGATACTGTGCAATGAATAAGACGGGACTTTGTGGGACCAAAAAACAAAAAAGGAAAGAAATATCCTATCATATAATGAAAGACTTTATTTTAATTTATATGCACAAAGGAGCAGAATTAAGGTTGCATTTAATCTATTCACTTGCAACTTGTTCGATTGCTTCACTTGCAGTGTTGTTTTAATGTATCTATTTGTATAGAATGTATATCTAAGTGAAAAAGGGTTTCAGATCATATAGCAAGATTAACACTTACGCCAGTTGTGCCTGAGCCTTACCAATGTTTGAATTGCTGAGGACCTGAACAATGTTTAATTTTTTAAAACTGCTCTTTAAAAACATTGTGTGTGTATGTAAATCTTTAAATATACGTGTGTATGTGTGTAAATCTTTGAACATTAGCAGGTTAAAAATGTTTTTCTAAAGTAAATTCCTCAAACATACCTTTAAGAAGGTTTTTTTCTTTTATAGTATTGATGGAAAATAGTTTGGCTGAGCTTTAAAGTAAAGTTTGGTTATTTATGTAGTCTTAAATTCTGTGTGTTTTGTTTGTTTTCTGCAGGGTAAACCCTCACTTGAAAAAGTGTTTTGAAGGAATTGCAAGTGTAGTGTTTACTGAAGTTTTAGACATTACACACATAAAGAGTAGTGAAGGAGAGGTTGTGGAACTCATAGACACAATCTCAACATCTAAAGCTAGAGGTCAAGTTGAAAAGTGGCTCGTTGAGTTAGAGGCAGCTATGCTAAATTCTATCCACAAGGTAATAAATATATTCTGTTTTATTCTGTGTACAATAAAACATGACAAAGCAGTCTGTATCATTACTGATGCATTTCTGATGGAACAATCAAGCAAGGTAATTCAATGTAGAAATGGCATTGGATTACCTTGCAGTACAAAATTACTATATTCACTTGGTCCCGATTCATGAAAGCACTTTGGAGTGTGCTTTGAAGTCAGTGGGACTTAACCATATTCTTACAATTAAACATGTACTTAATTATGTACTTAAACATGTACTTTGTTGAAATAGGGCATTTAAGCACAACATAGAGGCAATTTTGTTTTGACCTGGGCTTGTGGTTCTACCAGGAGTGCTTTGAAATACTGGTATGACATTCCTTGCCTTTAATTCCCAGACATATAGATGCTAAGGGTATGTCTACATTGCAGTTAGACCCCCAGGCCTGGCCCATGCCTGCCGAGGCAGGTTTTGCAGGGCTTGGGCTCAGGGTTGTTTAATTGTGGTGTACGCATTTGGGCTTGGGCTCCCAGGACCTGGGCTCCAGCCCGAGCCCAACATTTGGATCTCAGGAGTGGGTAAAAGAAGATTTACAGTTCCCTATTAATTCTTGGCCAGATTCTTCCCCAAAACTGAGCAGGATTGATAGGGAAGCAGACTGTCAGTCCTGATCTCTCCATCCCAATGGAGCAGCGGAAATCGCTCACCTCTGTGGCACCACTCTGCTTGTAGCAGACTTATGGAGAGCCCTCAGCTTGGTCAAGAATCTGTGGTAGAAAGAATGGGCTGGAAGTGTGGACATAGTCCATAATTCTGAGGCCTCTGGAGAATCTAGTGTAAAGTCAAGGCAGCTGGTTCTATTAATTTTTCACAGCTCTCCCTCTGGCCTAGGAATCTTCCCTTGAAGGGGGTTCCAGAGGCAATGCAAGCTAAGGATGACTTGGCAGCACAACTCTAATGGATCCCTGCAGTATGAACACCATAGAGAGGGTAGGGAAGGTTATAGAATCAGCACAAAAGCCCAGACGATGAGTATGGATGAACCTACCACCTGTGGATTCCTGAGATTAACAGGATTTGACTGCAAAACTTTTTCCAACTCTGCAAGATTGGACCTCCATCCAAAGTGGAACACTTAAAGAAAAATTCCAGAAGTAGGAACTTGCAAAGTTTTCTTTTTCCAGATCCCTATCTTATGGATATGCAGAATGTGTCAATTATGTCATGCATTTGTGGAAGTTTGTATAAAGTATATTTTGTGATTTTGTTATTGACTTTTCCATTTCTGAAGATGATATACGAGTAACTACTGTATAAGATGAAAACCTGTTTTGAATGGCTGCACCCCACTTCAGGGATCTTCAAAGATAGATAATGTAGATCAGAATATCTTAACAAACCTCATCATTTTCTCAGTGGAAGAACATTGAGTGTGCTATCTCCTCAAATACATAGATTGTTCATATATTTGATTATGTGAATGTGTACACCTGGGCACAGGATTAATTCTTAATTGGGGATCTTATTATTGTTTTTTAAAGAATTCTGTTATTCACTGCTAATTCACAAAGATTTTCAGTTTTGGGGTGCAGTATATGCTTATTATGATGGACACCTCAGTGTTCCCAACTTTTGTCTGTTACTGGCAGCACTGGCATAAGAGAGTTAAGAACTACAGAAGATTTAGAATAAAATTAGTAATTCTCACACAGACTTTTCATTGCATAATTTAAATATAATCATCTCAGAATCCCATTTAGCCTCTCTTTTGCTTTATATTATTTTGAAATTCTCTTTGGTATCAAAACAATTGTTTTAAACAAACTTAAAGCTGAAAGTTTCAGGTCAGTTTTTCACTTTGATTTAAATCTCTTGGTGACTTGTTGAGGTTCTTTGAATGTAGTGCTTGGTTTTTACATTGACTTCATATATTTAATTTAGATGAGCTAAATGTTAAGCTTGTCAAATCTAAGGGCCAAATTCTGCCATTGGTTATGTATTTAGTTTCTATTGATGTCAGTTGGACTTACAACTACAAAACTAATAACAGGCTTTAGCTCAAATGCTTCATCATTTATCATTGCATTTGCTTTAGATCACTGGCAGACTGATAAAAAATGTAAAGATTTAATCAGTAAAGGGCTTAGCTTTGCTTGTTAGTTTTGTAGATGAGGGGAAAAGCTATTGGCTTTGACTATGATCTCTAGTGCAGCTACATTGATTTCAGTTTGATTACTCTTGTGTAAATTAGAGAAAAATCAGGACCATTATTCCATTATTAGATTATTATTATTCCATTATACAGAGATAAGTCCAAATGAACTTCAGCTTTTCAACCTCTTCATTCTTTAGAATTGGGTTTGGGACTAAAATGTCCAGGCACAAATACCCCTTCAATTTTAGTTCTGTGTTGGATCTAAAATTGAAGGGCAAGGGGGCTCTTTTCCGGTTTTAATTTGCAGTAAGAGCTGTTTTTGCAAGATGTTTGGTTCCTGGTGGCAAAATCCAATGAGACTATCTAATGAGATTCCCATTATTAGGATCTTGGAAATTTTGTTGGATCAGTTGATTGATCTCTTGAGGTTTCCACCATCATGACCTGAAATTTTGAGAGACTTCTTGTGAGATTAATATAATGGAACTGAGCTTGGACCTGAAACTTAACTTTGCTTTGCTCTGATTCTCAACACTAAAGCCTATCCTAAACTAATTCAAGATCTGAATAGTATCTGTGTGTCTCAACTCTACACTATGTTTTCCCTCTGCCCCATGACTAGGTGATTGCAGAAGCAATTGAAGCCTATCCAAAAACTCTACGTATTAACTGGGTGAGGGACTGGCCTGGACAGACAGTTCTTTGTGTATCCCAGATTTTCTGGACTTCGGAGGTACAAAAATCTATTAGAAATGGCCAACAGGTAAACATTTGTTAAAGCTTAGAAGAACCATTTAAGTTACTTTCACATAAAACAGGAGTAATACAGTGGTGAATTGGGCCCATAGACCAATTGAGTTCAGAAATATTTGGATAGATATCCATTTGGGTGTAATTAAGGTGTTTCTGAATTTTTACCCTGGGAGAATATGAAGGAAATATTTCTTCTCTACTATATGTAGTAATGCTATAATCACTATATTGGAATGGAGATTCTTCAACAATTAAACATGTATTTCAGTGACATGTATGTGACAGATATGTGCCATCAATAGGTATTAGCCAAGATGATCAGAGACGCAATTCCATGCTCAGGGTGACCCTAAATCTCTGACTCCCGAAAGCTGGGAGTGGAAAACAAGAGTGGATCACTGCAAAATTGCCTGGTACTGTACATTCCCCCTGAAGCTCTTGTACAGGCCACTGTCAGTGACAGGATACAAGGCAAGATGGACCATGGTCTAACCTAGTATGGCAGCTCTAATGTTCTTTATGTTCTAGATTATCAAATGGTATAAATTGGCATAGTTTTATGATCTGGCACTACTTGTCTCTGATTTAAAGTGTTTAATACTTGTTCAGGCTATGAGGAACTGAACTACCCTCAACTTTGGAAAAGTTTGAATCAGAATTTGTGACCTAGGTCCATCTATGAGGGGAAGGTTGCTTAAGGCATTAAACCAGGATTCAGCATATGTAACTTTGTTGACCAGCTTCTCTACTCATACATCACTAGTGGGTTAAAGACTCTCACCTGTGGAATTCAGAGGTGGTCTAATGTTTTTATAGGCTCCAGAACAAAATCCCAGCCTTCAGCTCAGGTCACCAGATTTTTTGACCCCAGTGATGGAACAAGTTGGTGGCTCAATTTCTCCCAGTAATTTTGATTTATAACTCTAATTTTTGTTGATTTTTGTGCAATAACAACTTATTATCTTTCTTTCTTTTGCTTTCCTCCTGAATTTTGTATTTGGTAGGATAGTGGTTTCAACCACCTGTAGTGTCTTGTCTCCAGAATCCATTGTTCCACTCAGCCATGGCAGACGACCCTGGCTTAACCAGGAGATCTTCCATGATCTAATAAAAATAAAAAAGAGTTGAAGGGTGGAAAGTAAGCCAAATTACAAAGGATGAATATAAACAAATAACACAAGTATGTAGAGACAAAATTAGAAAGGCCAAGACACAAAATGAGATCAAACTAGCTAGAGACATAAAGGCTAACAAGAAAACATTTTACATATACATTAGAAGCAAGAGGAAAACCAAGAACGGGTAAGCTCATTACTCAATGAGGATGGAAAAATAATAACAGAAAATGTGGAAATGGCAGAGGTGCTTAATAACTTCTTTGTTGTTTTTCATCAAGAAGGTTGGTGGTGATTGGATGTCTAGTAGTTCAACCAGGATTCTCCATTACCCTGATACATTTTGGTGTCTAGAGAGACCTCAACCATTAAATTAATTGATCTAGTCAGATTAATGTTTGACTGTGTTTCTGGTGGGATGAAGATAGAAAACTCTCTGTGGCAAGGACTAACTCTTTATTTGTTCAGTGCCGAGAATACTGGGGCCTTGACCCCTGGATGCTACCACAATACAAATCTAATATTAATCACAAAGTTCTAGTGATCTCACCTACATTAGAGTTTCTCCAAAAAGGTTGATTGGAGTCCTATAATCAAGCACCATAAAAAATGGATAACAGTCCTAGTGGTGTTCCATTGGAAGGCACATCAGACTTCCCATCTGAGTATCATCAAATGCCAAGTTTAATTCAAATTTCAGATTAGATAAGCCTATGGGTAGCCTTTCTTGTTGCCATTATCTTTGAAAGGCAGTGTTAGGAATTTGTTCCCCTCTCTATGCAAGAACCACATTGCTCTTGTCATGAGGAAAACGTTACTTTTTATTGCTCCAAAAACCTTTCTGTTCAAGATAAGTTCCTCTTTCTGCAGTTCCAGGGAAATAGTTTTCTCATGATTTTGTTCTAACCCTTGGTATTCCTTTAGAAGGTTGTGACATAAATGGGTATTCCCTAGTGCTGTAAAGATATATCTGAAGTATATGGAGTACACATGCCAATTGTACCCTGTTCATTTCATTCTACCCCAAATGCCAAAGACTTTATGGCCTGAAAGTAGCTGCAGGTAAGATGTTAAAATCCTGCACCAGTTGGCATACTAGGAATGGGGGAAACTATTCACAGAAGTCCCTAGAGGGTTTGTGGGGAAAATGTATGACCTCATCTAAGAAAGATTTGCAAACCAAGTTTCCATTCTTCTGCAGATGCATCCTTTGGTAGTAAGATTGTACTAGGCTGGCTGCCATGTAATTGCTTGCTATATATGGATGGAATTTCCATTCCTGCCTATTATTTTATTTTAATAATTAAAACTCTGCTTATCTCTCTCACACACACACCCTGCACACTTCTGTGATTCACTGATCACTACTTCCAATTAGTGATGAATGAGAAGAGAAGATGTGCAAGAGAATGAGAAATTTCTAACCTGTAATTTTCTTTCTGTTAGCAATGTCTCTCCTCATTCAACCTCCTCTGCTAGTCTGGTAAATTACCAGAATACAAATTGCTTTTTTTCTTTAAAGAGAGACTTAGGGAAATTTTGTATTCATTATATCAAGTTGTCTTAATGCTAATAATTATTGGCTGGAGTGTTTTTACAGCTTTGGAAGAACTCTTTAATTGCCCTGAGTTGAAGGTCAGGGCTTAGTCTTAGAGTCTCTGGTAACAATTTTGGCCCACCTCTGAATTCCACTGCGGGTATATATTACATATTAGTGATGAATGAGGAGAGAAGCTGCTAACAACAAATTATCAGTTAAGAAATTTCTCAGTTCTATACCCAGGTCTGCCATAGATTTCGTGCTTGGGCAAAGTGAGTGAGATAATATCTTTTATAGTACCTCACCCACCTTGTCTTTCTAATATCCTGTGACTGATGTGGCTACAACTACACTACGTGCTTGGGCAAGTCATTTGACGTCTCTTTGGATTTGTGTACATGGTGCTTTTCTCTGCACCAGAAGGAGTTTTTAATTTTAATCAGCACTAGCATGTCTGGCATTAACTGGCTTATGTGAACTGCACTGGTGCACACTGAATCATAGAATATCAGGGACCTCAGGAAATCATTTAGTCCAACCATCTGCTCAAAGCAGTACCAATCTCCAGCTAAATCATCCCAGCCATGGCTTTGTTAAGCTGGGCCTTTAAAACTTAGGTAACCCATTCCAGTGCTTCACCACCCTACTAGTGAAAAAGTTTTCCCTAATATCCAACCTAAACCTCCTGTACTGCAACTTGAGACCATTACTCCTTGCTCTTCATCTGGTACCACTGAGAACAGTCTAGATCCAGCCTCATTGGAACCGCCTTTCAGGTAGTTGAAAGCAGCTATCAAATCCCCCCTCATTCTTCTCTTCTGCAGACTAAATAATCCCAGTTCCCTCAGCCTTTCCTCATAAATCATGTGCTCCAACCCCCTAATCATTTAATATTCTCTAGTTTATGTTAATGTACTGTTTGAAAGACACACTGGTGTTGACTGATGCACTGTGTAGACAAGTCCTTTGTCTCAATTTCCCATCTGTAAAACTGAGATAATACTTTCATACCTCATAGGGATGTTGCGAGGATAAATCTATGAATAATTATGAAGATAATTATAGTGTTATTAGCCATAGTAAAACCTACACAAAATACTAAAATAAATAAAATCTCTCTAACACACCAAATGAAATAATGATTCCTATCATCCCCCAACCTTTGGAGATGTTTGTATTTGGATCAGAATCTGGATCTCAATTTTGCAATCCTATTGCTGGGGACAAATTTTCTCTCTCATAGCTATGTGCAGTTCTTATTGATTTCAGTAACAGGGATGTCAGTTGCTGTTGAGGCCAGAATTGGGCCCTTACTAGTGCAACAATTGAGAATTTGTAGCTGAAAATTTTTCACAAAAAAATAAAGCATTATCCATTTTCTAGTATGTATTTCTTTTAGGAATTTTTAAGATGTGCTGCAAAAATCTCCTCTGTTGCGTTTACATTGAAAACTTATCTCTGTGAACATTAATACATCTCTATAACTTTGAAACTATTAACAACCCAAAAATGACAACTTTGCATTATATTAATCATTAATCTTCTTTTCTAGAATTACTTCGGTAATTTGTGGGGAAAAAGCATAATCTTCGCAGCTTTTTGCATAGAAGAGAACAAACTAGTTTCTTGAAACTTTCTAATGACCATAATTTTAACACGTTCAAGGGACGTTGCCAACTTGAATTCATTTTTAAATGGATTAATTTAAAAAAATCATGTTTCTTATAGAACACCTTTTAAAAGTATATCCTGAAATTAAAATTAAAAAAAAATTAATTTTTTTTATTCCCCTCTTCCTAATTAAGTCTCGAGAACTTACATATTACGTACCATTCTAAATAGGAGTGTTTTACTCAGTTGGGTCCTTAATTAGAGCTGGCCTGAAAATGGAAATACCTTTCCATGTAAAATTTCAGTTCTGAAAAAAATTAATCTTGAACTGGGACAAAAAAAATCAAGAAAAGTTATTTTTCAGGAGACTAAAACCAGAATGTTTTCAGCTTTTGGGCTCATGGGTCAGAAACTTCAAGGAAACTGCCATCTTTCAGCCTGGCTTCCGAAGAGAAGAGGCAGAGAGCCTGGCCACTCAACATTCCTTCCCACCTCTGGGAACTGGAAAGGCAGAGAGCCAGAATGTTCAGCCTCCCTGGCCTGGAGCTGGGGGGAGAAGAAATTTTTATTTTTGCAAAAAGGTATTTTCTGTCAAAATTATTCTGATGAAAAATTCTCAACCAGCGGAAGCCTAAATGTTTATTAAGGCCTTTTTAGCAAGAAAGACACTAAAACCACAGTGACACTAAGACTAACATTTGTTTAACTAAAAAAAAAGGAAGAAAATATTTTCTCCTCGTTACTACTTTTAGTTATAGACATCTTAGTTGTTACTTGTACCTGTGGTAGGTTGGTACAGTATTTGCAGACACAATTGTGATTTTCTGGTTTATAGTATCACTTTAACTTTTGAGAGAGGGCTTGGCATTTTCATAATATAAAATCTACAAAATGAAAAGGACCATTTCTTATACCCATGGGAGAAAATAATAGATGCTCTTATACTGCTGGTAATATATTTTGGGCTTTTACATATTGTAAGTAGTCCCTTTCTTAACTCTTATACTGCTCTTATATTGCTAGTAATATATTTTGGTCTTTTACATATTGTAAGTAGTCTTTCTTAACATGAATGCCTGATGTGTCCACTGAGGGTGACTCCTTGCTGTGCCCAAGACACAAGGGGTGTTATCCCTTGGGAAAATAAAATATGTTACCACTGCTGGCAAGGAGTATGCAGCCCAGTATATGAAAAACAATAAAGTACATTAATATAAACCCCAGCAAATGCATAACACACCCAAAAATAACAGTATAACAAAGGAGTGGCTTTACTGGAAACAGGAAAATAGGATCTGGGAAAGGAAAGGGTCAGGGTTAACTAATAAATTATGAACAAATCAACCTATTCTCTACTCCCAATACTCAATACTCTTCCCAACCCCAGATCCACCTGTCACCTTCCCAAGCAGATGGTATGCTGATGTTGAGTCCTGAGACAAGTGCTGCAGCTCTGTAATTGTTGGCCGGACTACTATGTCTTCACCCCTGGGTGGGCAGGATCCTCTCCTAGCTCCATAGTCTCGAGTTTTATGTAGGTCTTGGCTGGCTCTCAGTAGTCGGTGTTGGGTCAGACCATTGCCACTCTGGATGCTGGTCTCTCCAGGGCTGGAACTGCCTGACCCATGTACTAGATCCAAAAGCAGTTCAGGCTCCCTTTGTGAGGCCTGAGGATTAATCAGAGATTACCTAATCTGTTCTTTTATCTCTCAGTTCCCCTCAAACTGAAACTAAAGCTAGTCTCATTAGGTACATCTAGATTACAGTTAAAAGCCCATGGCTAGTCTTATAGCCATGACTTGGCTTATGACTTGGGCTAATGGACTCAGGCTAAGGGGCTGTTTAATTGCAGTGTAGATGTGCAGGCTCTGTCAGGAGCCTGAGCTCTGGGACCTTCCCACTTGTGGGGTCCCAGAACCCAGTCTCCTGCCCAAGCCTGAACATCTATGCTGCAATTAAACAGCCCCTTAGCTTGAACATTGCAAGCCCAAGTCAGCTGGCACAGACCAGCCATGGGTGTTAAATTGTAGTGTAGACATGTACCTTGTCTCTAAATCGGGCTGCCCATCCATTGAGGGGGCTGAACGGCCCTTGCCCATCATTGGTTCTGCAAATTGCTTGTTCATATTATCCAATATAGAACCTCTGTAGTGGCCTCAGCGGGAGCTTCTAGTCCATTCTGCTTGCACCCCTGACTCCAAGCATGCTGGGAAATAGTGTCAGAGAGCTTTGGTACCAATTATTGTTGAAGACCCTAGGGTAGGACTCACTAGATGCTTAGTCCAGAGTTCCAGGAGATGGCAAAGTACAAGTGAAGGTTACGTGTATTTTAAAAGTAGAATTTAAAAGCAAGTAACAGTCTCATGTGAAATATACCAATGAAAATTTGTATTATTATTCTTTGTCATAGTACATCTTAAAAACACAAAATTCATGGTAAAATAAGCAGAATTTGTGGTAGTTCCTTAGATTAACAGCATAGTCTATTAATTCTCTCAGGCACTCGAGGATTATCTGGAACAGAATACTAGACAGATTGATGACATTGTTACCTTGGTGCGAGGAAAGCTGTCCAAGCAGAATCGAGTGACTCTTGGAGCACTTGTTGTGCTGGATGTTCATGCTAGGGATGTTCTTGCATCTCTAGTAAGCAAGAAAGTCAGTGATGAAAGTGATTTTGAATGGTTAAGTCAGCTTCGGTACTACTGGGAGGTAAGTAATGTCACTGAATCCTATTAGAAAAGAGTTTCTGGTCACAGCTTTTCAATTTGTGCTTGCTTGCTGACACAGGTAATAGTTACACTAATATGAAATTTTTTGCTGATGATAAAATATATCTATCCAATCATTCTGCTGATTGCAAGATAAAATGGCCAATAGCCATAAATATATGATTTTAATTAAAATTACTTTTTTCATCACTGTTGACTGTGAGTTCATTTGCTGAATCTGCAGGTTTACAGATAAAAAACTAATTTGGTCTAAGAGTATAGTTTGATTCCCTGACAGTGTTGGCTAGGTAGAGAATTTTTTAGTGATCTTAAGTTTTGAGTTAAGGGCTTTAGTCTGACTTAAAGATTTCTGTATTATGAGAATGCATTGCACTTCTTAGCAAAGATCTAAATATTTGTCTCAGATGCTATGTTTTTAAACATTACATTCATCAGGAGTAGATGTTCCAATATAAAGAGCAGCTTGTAGCAGTAATTAGAGAAATATGTTGGGAACAGTTGTTACTGGGAAACTAGAATCACTATACTGGCCTTGTCCAGAAGATTTACTAAAGTATTTTTCAAAATGCCGGCTGGCCTTGTATCTAAACATGGACTGTTTTGAGCTGTAATAAGATTTACGAATGCTCTGTACTGTTACAAATTAATAGTCAATATTAATCGATAAGGATTGATAGGTTTTCATGGCTTTGAATTATTTAATAACTAAAGAGATCTCAGATAACTCATTTTGATCAAATTTTTTAGGTAATGATTAGTCAGGGCATAACAGAAAGGAGGTGTACGTTATCAAAGTCTGCTGAACCAATCCTTGCAGCAAATGGCAGTCACGTGTATTGCTGTTAGGTTGCTTATTTGCTTACAACTTGGTACTTTTATACCTAAGTTGTTTACAGTTTCATTCTCATTATTTCCTCTTTTTCACATACAGACATTATCTTTTGTAGTATCTTTCCTAGTTTTCTGTTACATTTCATACACTTCCAGCTGCATAATAAACTTCTCTTTTAGCTCAAGCTCCTGTTTAGTTATGTGGTTAGTACCTTGCTAAAAACATTTATTTCTTGCTTAACAATTCTTGCAAAAATATTCCAAATATTACAACATCTTTTCTGATAAGTTTAGCATCCTAGTATTTTTTCTTTGTCATAGCATGACATCAGAGCATAATGGGACTCTGGTGGGCAAGCATGCTACAAGGACTTATAGAAGTCTGACATATTGGTCAACAGTACTAATGCTGTTTCCACTGTTGGGATGATAAAATCATGTGCATTGCTAATGTTTATTGTTTCATTTTTAATTAGAGAAATTTGCATATAATAGAAAAAAATCTGGCTGCATATTATTTTTGTGTAGGTCATTTAACATCGATTAGTTATCACTACTCACGTGAGTCTTATTTGAGCTGTTGTCTTAGAGCAATTTTCAAACTGTGGCATGTAACTGCAGATAAATCTTATGGGTTCACCTCCTAAACATGACCCTACACTATGGTAACTACATTGTTTGGTTTTATGAATAAGTAATATTAAGGTAATATTAAAGGGACATTGTGAAATAGTTTATTTTAGTGCAGTTTTACATCTCCATATTTTGTATCTGTATTATTTGTTTCTTCTCTCTAGCTGTGAGACTTTACATTTATTGATACTGAATCTCACCCTGTACCGATGGTTCTCAACAGATGTAATTTCTCCCAGGCATGTTTTGTTTTTTGTGTTTGTTACCCTCCATTTTGGTATTGTCCAAAAGTTGGTCACTGCTGAATATATTCCAAAGAAACATCCAACAGAGACAGAACTGAAACAAGATGCAGAGAAAGGCTGGTTTTGATTTTAGTTCATTGAAAAACTACTTAACATTCTGAGAACCATGAAGAATTGCAAAAATCCTTATTGCATGAAAACTGATAGATAAAACGCAATTGTGATCAAAATAGCTTTGGGGACTACATAGATCTGCTCCTTAGCTAACATTCTGAGAACTACTTATGCCCCTGTTGACTCATGTTGGCAACAGAGCGGGGGTACACAATTAAAAGTCTGTACACAGGGACATGCTTAGACATGCCCAGATGGGCATGTTCTATTCTGATTGCCATCTTCACAATATTTTGCTGAAGAAGGACATGTGCAGTCTCTGCTGAAAGCTAAGAACTTGCTGGTTCTCATGGTTATTGTAGGATGTATGTATGTAAAATATTTTAAGAGTTATGTCACATGTAGAATATTATGTTCCAAAGCTGCTGGAAGTGAAACTGGTGCTAATGCAGTCAAGTGTGAGATAAATTGACATCTTTTGACTCAGCCTAGCCAAATCTAGGTAATCTGGACAAAATGGTGGCTTGAACCTGTACAAATCACAAAAGAGCCCAAGCAAAAGATCTTGACTGGCGGGACCATCGAGATGATCTAAGCTTAACAAAATACCATGGTTATGAAAAAAGACAAAAGACCTGGAACTGTATAATAGGAGAAGGGAGGACACAAGAAGGCATCCATTATGGAGGCAACACTGTCTGTATGTGCGCCTCATGAAAAGTGGATTCCAGCTCTCTTGATTGCATATGCTTTATAGGGACCATTAAGTGATAAATACCTTATTAGGCAGGAAAAAAAAACTTGTTAATAAGTATAGGCTCTAGACTGTGGTTTATGTTTTCCTTTAATCTGGAGCCATATGTTTCCAATCCTTTTGCCACAGGTTGTCTCTGTTCTGACCTAAGGACTTACTTAGGGAACCAAAGAGTTGGGGTGTGAAAATTGCTAGCCTGCAGTTGGAAAGAGTGGGGCTTGCAAAACCTGCAGTGGCAGTGCCTGTGTTGCCAGCTGCTGGTAGTTTTGGATGTGTTTTCCCTGGTGGGTATAGACAAGACTTCCTCATGCTGTAAACAGGAGGTGATGATTCATCCTCTATTCATAGTTAACCCCAAAAGTGTCATACTACTGTCTGTCTTTAAATTTATGAATTAGTGTTATTGTAGTACCTAGATGCCCCAATCAATATCTGATCTCCATGATGCCATTTGCTGTGTAAAGAAATAAGAGAAAATCACTGTCCCAAAGAGATTTTTGTTTAAAAACCAAGAGATGAAAGCCTACTCATCTCATTTATATACCACAAGCCATGTGATCTGCTAAGTAGTTGTTTCTAATAACAGCATGCCAAGCTGCACATTTAAAGAATAATCCTGATTCATTTTAGTTTCCTGTATTATATAAAATATATATTTTGTTCCCATAGGAAGGACATCTACAAACAAAGATGATCAATGCTGGTTTGCAATATGGGTATGAGTATCTTGGCAATACCCCAAGATTGGTTATTACTCCACTTACAGACAGATGCTACAGGTAAAACCACAAATGAAGGAATATGTTATGGACATGAATTTATGTTACTGAAATAATTTAATTGAGTCCTCAGAATAGATGTCTGCCAAAATGAAATGGATAATTCTATTTTATTACTTGTTTCTGTTCTTTTAGGCATGATGATATGGTATGCTTTATGGTATGGTATGGTATGCTTTATGGTATGCTTTCTGATTATTTATTAAATTAGGGTATGTGTTAATATTTTATTGTGATATAATTGACATTTTGAGAAGACTTAATTATCTATAGATTCCTGTTTAAAGAACAGATGTGCTCACAAAAGTAACTATAAACATGCCAGTTTCTCATTCAACATGTGTCCTTTATGACTCCAGGTCATTTCTGCTTGGACATAGGTGCTCTGATGCCACTGTGATGAGAGCCATATAAGTACTTAGATAGAGATTTTACTGAATAAAAAATGTTTTTACTACTGTAAGTATTTCAGAGCTTATACCTGCTAAGGTAGAGTGTGTTAGATGCTATTCTGCCTCATAAATCAAAAATAAAATCACGTGCTAAATTTTGACTGAGGCACTTTTTATAGGTGATGCAGCTATCTTTTCTGACCCCAGTTTAGTTTAAAGTGCCCCTAATTTGAAATTATATTTTAAATTATAAACTGAACAAATCAGAGATTAAATTAATATTGTAATCCATTGGTGTCATTTATTACATCACTTATCTGTCCATAGCCCCATTTTATATTGCAGGAGTGAGATTTTGGAAAGTGACTAGAAAGAAGCACTATTTTGAACTCTGGGTAAATTACTTCGTGTATGACTGACTTGTGTTGGTGACTGCTGGTACTGTAGAAAAGACTATTTTGGGAGGAAATCCAGTAGAATTTGCTGGACATGGATATATAGACATTGAATAGCCATTTTTAAAGTTTCCTGTAAATGCTGGAATAGCTGGAAAAATGACTTGTTACCAATGACAGTATGGAAAATGGCACACTTTTATCATTTTTTTTTTTTTAAATTTCAGAACCCTGTTTGGAGCACTTCACCTTCATCTAGGAGGTGCTCCTGAAGGTCCCGCTGGAACTGGAAAAACTGAAACTACGAAAGACTTAGCAAAGGCTGTAGCGAAGCAATGTGTGGTTTTCAATTGTTCTGATGGATTGGATTACCTTGCATTAGGAAAATTCTTTAAGGTTTGAATTAATCTTTAGGGCCAGATTTTCATTTACACTAAGGCCTCTTTATTTCACTCTGGGATGTGAAATGGCATGTAATATATATAACACATACTAGGGCAATGAAGCGGCACGGCGCCTCACCCCTGCGGCACCTCCTGCTGGTCATCTAGGGAATTAGTATTCCAGCCTCTGGAGCACCCTCTGCAGGCCAGTGTCCCGCTTGCCGCTGTCTCCGTGTCCCTCCCGGACCCCAGTGTCCTCTTCCTGGGGTGCTGCACCACTGAAGTGCCCCCACAGTCTCACTGGGTCTCCCCTGCCTGGGGAACCCCTACCCACTATCCCCACCTTGCCTCAGCCTATGGGCTACTGCCAATCACTGTCAAGCCCCCTTTCACTGGGGCCGATTGCAGTCTGTATAAGCCAGTCATCATAGGCAAGGGAGGTTTGGCCTGCTGCCTCTGCCTACTTGTGGGCTTCCCCCTGCAACCTCAGTACCCCTTTTGGGCCATCTCCTAGACCCTGCAGTCTGGGGGGTTTCCAGGCCGGAGCTCCGCAGCTCCTATAGCCTTCTCCAACCCTGCTCCACTCCAGGTACCGTAGTCAAGCTGCCCAGCAGCCAGGCCCATCTGCCTCCACAGCTAGAGGAGACTCTCTCTAGCTCCTGGCTTCTCTGGCCTTTATAGGGCCAGCAGAGTCTGTTTGGGGTGTGTCCCCCAGCTGAGCTGGGATGTTTTAAGCCCCTTTTGGCCAGAGCGGGGTAACTACCCCCCTACAGGCCATATAAATAAATCTAAAAATATAAGAAATTTGTGGTTTCCAAAGTTCACCTTGGGAAAAGTTCATCCAAATTTCTCTGGAACACTGGTGCTTGACTAGAATAATCTATCCATAATGAAAAAACAAAAATGCTGTGATTAAAACAAGAAAAGCAAAACATATTAAATTACAGAAAAATATTCATAAAGGGTGAAATTTACCACAGCATGTGCTGCAGAACCCCTGTATTACCATCTTTGGAAGATATTGCATACCTGGATGAGGTTTCTGTCTTGGCTTCCAATAGGTCAGTAAAGAATGGATCATGAGGGAAAAGGCAAATTAATCCAGTTACACATATTCTGTGGCATGGCACCCCTGCACAGGTATTGTGGCAAAGCTCTGGCCTTGTCCCTGTGGGTTCTGCGCTTCCAGGCGGTTTGTACTAGCCTCAGCGGCTCACTGTGACCCTTCATGGAGCCCCTCTCTCTCCAGGCCAGGGTTACAGTCTACTGAGCCCTTCTCATCATAAGCCAGCAAAGTGGCTGGTGAGAGAACTCCCACAGTCTCTGTTGTCTCTCTGGGCTTATTTCAAGACAGTATAGCCTCCTGTTCTGGTAGGAGCCTGCCTTCCCCTCCAGGAGGTGTATCAGTAGTAGCAGGTTGGGTGGAACCCGGGCCCGCCCTCTACTCCGGGTTCCGGCCCAGGGACCCTAATGGTAGCAGCTGTTGGCAGCCAACCTTTCACTGACAGAGTTGCTACTTTTCCCTGGGCCACTTCCCCACAGCTCTCCCACTTCTCCCTTACCTCAGGTCACAGAGAAGCTTCCTCTCCTCCAGCTACTTTCTCCTTGGCTCCTCCCACCTGACTAAGTGGGAGGTTTTTAACAAGTTTCAGCCAGCCCCTGATTGGCTTCAGGTGTCCCAATCAGGCAAGCTGTTTCTGTTCCTTTCTAGAAGGTTCTTAATTGGCCCCAGGTGTCTTGATTGGCCTGGAGTAGCCTTTGTTTGGTTATCCAGGGAACAGGGACCTGCACATCCTGAGGCTGATATATCCGCCTTCCAGCACTCTCCTATACCCTTCCGGTCTGACTCCGTCACAATATGTAAAAGGATGGCAACTGTTACTTCTGCTTCGAAAAAGTAATAGTTGTCAAGGAGGAGTGCATTGTCGTCAGCCCACTGACTGTGGGCCTGGGGATGAATTTCAGCCCTGTAGTTTCTTGATTTGTCCATTTTACTCGGGCTTTATGAGAGAGACTGTGAATGTCATCCAAAATTAATGACTTTTTCTTTTGGATCCTTCCTACCGTTATCCATATTTTAGTCATCTCAAGATTAGATTCTTGCAATGCACTCAAAGAGACTGCAGACTGAAGCTGGTGCAGAATGTCACATCCCGCTTATTATATGAAGTATGTCATTGGGCCCACATTCCACTGGTATTCTGGGACCTGCATTAGCAGCTTACTGGTCTCCAGGTGGAGTTTAGGGTGTCTGGGGTTTTTTGACCTACAAAGCCCTGAATGATCAGGGGAATGGGACTTCTCTGATTGAGAGAATGTCTCTCTCTCCATGCCATGTCTGAAGCTTTCCTCTTAGAAATAAGAGGGTGGCTGAAGCTCGCCTCTTAGAAATAAGGGGATAGCTGCAGACATATTGTTGTCCATATAGGCCTGTTGGAGCTGAAATTTGCTTCCATATCTGAAGTAGTCAAAATATGCTGACCTTCAGGATATCCATCTATTTGATAGGTGTTTGGATTAAATTGGGATATTATTTTATTTTGTTGTTTTGAGCTATTGGCTGAGAAATTAATATCTTTTACAGTGTAATACTTCTAGGAAATGTTCCTATATGAATTGTGAGTTTGGTTATTTGTTAACATGCCCAAAACTTGTGTATAGTCATCTTTTGTATATTAAATGTAAATACATACTTTTCATTATTCCTTATTCAGCTATCACTGTTACACTGAAAATAAATAATGAATATGAATTAATAGTTTGTTATACCCTTCCAGGGTTTGTTATCTTGTGGAGCCTGGGCTTGCTTTGATGAATTTAACAGAATTGATTTGGAAGTACTTTCTGTTGTTGCTCAACAAATTCTTACTATCCAAAGAGGTAATCTATTGCTTTTATCACATCTTCTGTGCTAAATATGAATAAAATAAAGAGTAAGAAAAAGTAGTATTTGACTAGTAACTACAATTACATTAATTTTCATTTGTCCATAGGTATCAATTCAGGATCTGACTTACTAGTATTTGAAGGAACTGAATTGAGACTAAACCCCACATGTGCTGTCTTTATAACCATGAATCCAGGTTATGCTGGGCGTTCAGAGCTTCCGGATAATCTTAAGGTACTCTGTATATGTACCTTAAGTATATATACATACATATATAGTTAGAATAACTACTACACTTTTAGTTTTATTAATTTTTGAAGTTAATACAGAAGAAATAATGCTCTCATCAAATACATGCATTACTGAGAATATTTAATCAAATCAACCTCTACTGCTCTAAACTCAATATTCAAACCAATTATTATTATCTCCTCCCATGAAGAGGAACAAAAAAGAAAAATTAGCCTGAAGGCAGTGCAGTAATTAGAAAAATTATCACTGACAACAGATAGTTTTAAGAGAAGACTCTCACACGTACAGTTAAGCAGAAAATGGGGGATCCATTGTCATGAATATTTTTGTGGTTTTGAGAAAAAAAGTTTTGTCTCGAAGCACATCAAAACATCAACTTCACGAAATTTCAATACAAAAGGATTTCAAGAATATTCTGCTTCAGGAGAGCCAAAATGGAATTTTTCAGCTTCCCAGTTTCCCTCTAAGAAGATATCAATTTCACTTGTGAAATTAATCCCCAGCTCTGGGGACCTGGAGGAGGGTGCTGTCCTTTCCCCAGAGCAAGTAGAGAGGCAGGGAAGGAGAGCTCCCGGCATTGTGCCTATACAGGGCTGGGAGCAAGATGGGAGATAAGGAGACAGAATGCCTTGGTGCTGAGTCTCCCCATGGCCAGAACATGGGGCAGGTGGAGAGACTGAGTGCCTCACTGTGCCTCTTCGTCCTTAGGAGCAGGTGGCTAGGATGAGAGGGTGAGATCTTCCTGTGTTTTGACAAAAGTTTTGTTGAATCTCTTATATATTTAGTGAAACATTTTCTTTTATTGAATTGGTGTTTGCTAATGCAATGACATTTAGTCGTAAATTTTACAACTTGCTGTGATAACAGCCCTTTTGAATGAGAAACAGAATATTTAAAGGAAATTGCTGCATATTTTCCTCAACCCAGAATGCTGAAAATTCAGAAAGTAAAAGGAACACTTCATATCTCATAAGTTATAATATTACAAATATTTGTAAATAATGTATTTTAAATTAGTTATTGCTGATGATTATTACTTATTGAAAGATGACTTAATTTGTTGTACAGAAAGCCAGAGTGTTTGATGTGAGAAACTGGTTCGCAATTTCTATCTAGCTTTAATATCAAGTTAAGAATCAGAATTAAGTGTACTGTTTACTATATCTCAAATAACTTGATTTCTAAACATAAACAGACATATTCTTACTTAAAAAAGGATGCACAATTGCTACTGAAGTCTGTGGGAGCTAGTTGTGAAACCCCCATTGAAGTCGAGTTTAATTTTGCTATTGACATCATTGGGGGTCAGTATTTCAGCACAAAGTGTTCTTCTCTGAAGCAAGAAGATATGAATGTTAAAATAAGAGAAAAACCTTATTGTACATTTTATTGATGGTTTCACAAATAACGTCATTGTAACATGATGTCACATTCTAAAAACTACATAGGAATGTGGAACTCCTCTATTGAGCCATTTTAAAATCCGATGTTAGCAAGTAACCAAGTAATATATAGGTTAATATAAGAGGAGTTGGAGTGTCTCTCTGAGGATCAGAGCAATTCCTACAGGAACTTTAGGAATTGGCAAATCTGGGGAGAAAGCTGAGGCTATTATTTTATCATTGTAATTTGAGTTATTGTTATGCACAGAGTTTGCAGATTCTTTTCAAAGCAGGATAGGGACTTCATATAGTTATATGAGGTGTTAGGATGGGATGAAAATAAATGACCCTCTGTACAGAAATGAAAAGTGAAAGATGTCCTGAAATGGCTGGTAGAACAGCAAAAACAAGAGTATGTTCCTGCTATATCGCTTTAGGGGTGAGAGTATATATTACAGGGCACAGTTTAACTTCTTGTGAGCATTTCAGGAACTAATCACTTTTTGATGTCCATGTACAGCTCTCATAACTAATGAGAATTACATATTGACTGAAAGCAAAATACACTCCTGTGTAACTGTAGTCACTCCTGTGTAACTTTTGTAGCTGTGCTAGCTTGATGACAGCAATTCAGGATGTACTAGCTCAGTCCACTTTTGGCTATATCAACAGGTCTTGCTGCTATTTAGGAAGAAACAGCAATAATTCATTAAGCTCAGGCTACAGCCCAACTATTATTTCAGCAGCAGTTCTGGCAACAGCTACTTCAGAGCTTATTAAGCCACTTGCACCAAGATTTCAGTCATTCCTTCTGCAGCTTTGTGGTATTTTGTGTGTTTTTCTGGTTTATGTTGAATAAAAAAAGCTTACAAAAATGAATTTTCACTCAGAATGAATTTTCACTCAGAATGAATTTTCATTAGGCATCTATAAATATTTATGGAAAGTAATAAAACATATAATATAGTCATTTAACTTATTGATACTGGAATTTAATTGGATGCCAGTATAATGAAAAATTGCATCATTTTAAGTGTAAAAGTAGTTATACAAAGTATTGCAGTATTGTATGTCACTGTGGCTGATGTGATTTTTAACGTTTATTTAATAGGCTCTCTTTAGAACAGTAGCTATGATGGTTCCTGATTATGCCATGATTGCAGAAATTGTCTTGTATTCCTGTGGTTTTGTTACTGCTCGACCTCTGTCAGTGAAAATTGTAGCTACATATCGTCTATGTTCAGAACAATTGTCTTCCCAGCATCATTATGATTATGGAATGAGAGCTGTAAAGTCAGTGCTTACCGCAGCTGGTAACTTGAAGGTAAAAGATTTCCTGCATTTTTTTTGGTATCCAGTATTTTAATCAGAAAAGTTTGTTACATGTTCATAGCAGAAGAATTTATTCACACTGTTCCATAGATTTTCAAATAGATATTTAGGGCTTTATCCACATGAGTCCTGTTAATATCAGTCATATAAATAGCTAAAACTCTGGGTGACAGAAAATTTAGGGGTGAGAGTGTATTTTACAAGGCACAGTTTAACTTGTTGTGAGCATATCAGGGACTACTTACTTTTTGATGTCCACGTACAGCTCTTGTAACTAATGAGAATTACATATTGATTGAAAGCAAAATACACTCCTGTGTAACTATAGCCACTTCTGTGTAACTTTGTCTAAAGCTGTGCTAGCTGGATGACAGCAATTCAGGGTGTACTAGTTCAATCCACTTTTGGCTGGTTCTTTTACCTTCTGTGCATACAGGAGACTCTAACCAATCTTCCACTGACTTGGTGAGGTATTGGGGAATGAGGCTTTATTGTATTCTATTCTGTGCCATGTAAGGTCTTATCTTGCCCACTCCGGCCTGGTATCTGAGCACTTTCCAGCAGTATGTTAAGCAATGTGACTAACATCTTCCACATATGGGTTTGATCTCATTCACATCCTCTTTCCAAGGGGAGAGCTGTGTGTGCAGTGTAGAGGTTTGATCTTTGAGTGCTTGCTTATCCCCATTCTACATTCTACATTCTGTGCTTTTGCAGGAGATTTTTCCCTTAGTCTATCTGTTGGGCTGGCTCTAGTGCCCTCTAGAGCAGGGGTGGGCAAACTTTTTGGCCTGAGGGCCACATCAGGGTGGCAAAACTGTATGAAGGGCCGGGTAGGGAAGGCTTTGCCTCCCCAAACTGCCTGGCCTCTGCCCCCTATCTGCCTCCTCCCCCTTCCCGCCCCTTGAATGCCCCCCTCAGAACCTTCCACCCATCCAACTCCTTCCCACCGCTCCTTGTCCCCTGATCACCCTCTCTCAAGACCCCCCGTCCCTAACTGTCCCCCTGGAATCCCATCCCCCATCCAATCCTCCCTATCCCTTGACCCTATCTACACTCCTGCCCCCTGACAGGTCCCCTGGGACTCCCACGCCCATCCAACCCCTCCTGCTCCCCGTTCCACTCTTCCCGGCACCATTCACCATCTTCAGTGCCATTCTTATAAGCCTATACTTTAAAGAGCTCTATCGGGCTATAAAAAAATGTAGGGCTCTGTCTCAGAGATGGTGCCAAGAAATAAGATTGCTGTTGAGGTCTGAAGTGCTTTCTGGAAGCAGGGGGAGCATAGATGTGACAGGGGAGTAGGAGGAAGGGTGTAGCCCATTCTCACTGTGTTTAGTACCCAGCGGTCCAATGTTATATGGGACCATGTCAGGCTGAAATGGGACAGTCCAAAAATAAAGAGGAGGCAGCATCTGAAGTTGGAACTGGTATAGTGCCTTTGGGTGCACCTTCAAAAAGCCTGCTTGGGCTCCCCAGAGCACCTCTGAGACCCCAGCTGGGAGGTTGAAGTGAATGGGAGTGGTTGGTGCCTAACGGAAAATGGACATGAGCAAGCGCTCGAAGAAGAAAAAATTATTACTAATCTTCTGTTACTGTTGTTCTTCAAGAGGTGTCCATTCCATGACCCACCCTATACACCTTGGTCAGAGTTGTCTAGCAAGAAGGAACTGAGAGAGTGCATGGCTCTCAGCATCCCTTGTACCAGTGCATGAGCACGTGGCTCCAGAGGGTGTTAGTACTGGCCTGACAGATACCACTACAGGCACCTGCAGCAGTGTGCACACACCTAATGTAGTATGTATATGAGCAATACACCTTGGAGAACAAGTTATGGAACGTTAGTAATTGGGATTTTTGTGTGCAAATGTGGGTTTGGTTTGTACAATGCACAAATGCATACATTTTGCAGGCGTAACTTATATGTCCATGTTTGTAAATTGACTCTTTATATTTAGACTTACTCAGTAACATGCCTACCTTTTTGAATCTGCTACTTGTATCTCCAAATACACAAGAAAAAATAGTAGATAAATATGTCATGGTTCAAAAGATCATATTCATTCTAGATTTTTTTATGGCCCGATAGAGCTCTTTAAAGTATAGGCTTATAAGAGTGTCCACTGCATTGAATGCTTTGACTTTACGTGACAGTATGGTAAGTTACCCATCTTTAAAGGTAGTTGGCACACATCCCAGAATGCATTTCGCAATACAGAAATAATATCAAAATCAAATTCCTATCATCACGTCACATCAGGATGTTAATATGCAAGTGGACTGGCAGCCAGTTCCCAAATAATAAGATCAATGTTAGGTTGTAAAGACTTGATGTATGTTTATAAACCTACAGCTGGAACATGTAGTATTGTCAGTGGACCTGAAATCTGTGATGAATAAGTGCAAAGATGCACAACAAGAATCAACCTGTAAAACAAGCATCTATTTTCTGAAACCATAAAATTAAATTAAGAACATATTTGCATCAATGTAATTTCTTTTTTAGCTGAAATATCCATCAGAGAATGAAGAAATTTTGCTACTAAGATCCATTATAGATGTAAACCTACCTAAGTTTTTGTCCCACGATTTACCACTTTTTGAGGTAAGAAGCTAAAGTAATTTTAATAATGCAATAAGATACTCATTGAAGTAACTAGCATAAAGCAAGGGTGTCAAACAAATGGTCCAAGGAATACTTTAGTCTTACCTATAAGCAATTTAAAATTAAGTCTTGACAGTTTCCCCCAGGCAATAGATTTAGACCTCTTTCTAGGAAATGCTGCTTCTGATTTTAATAGTTTAGATTAATGTAAGTTGCCAACACAATTTTCCAACTAAAAATGATAGCATAATAATACTTTAAAATGCCTTCTATTCAAGGATTTCAAAACCCTTTATGAAGGGTTAGGTAAGTAATAGTATTTCCATTTTTAGATGCGGAAATTCATTGTTTCACACAACATTTTAGTGTAATGAATAGAGAAAAAAGTCAAATAGATTCTGTGGCCCAGATTCTTTCCTGCCATGAGTGGATCTTGATGCAGGACTAGATTGGGGGACACGGCAAGTTAACTACAACCTTCTCACGGTGGAGCTATTGTGTCCCTTTGTCCTGGAGGCTGTTCTAATTTACCCAAGCTGTCTGGTCCCTGTGGGATCACACAAGACGAATATTAGTGGAGTGCACAAGCATGTTTGTCTCTATCTGTGATGCCACTAGACATGCCCCTCCACTGGCATTGGGAAGCAGCTGGTGCAGGAGCAGGCTATCATGCTTTATACCAGCTTAGAGCTCCCTTTGTTGTGGGTATTCTCAACTGGCTAAAAGAGGAAAAGAGAATCTGAGATAATATGTGGTGCTAAAGTGAGAGATTTGCACACACAGATGTGGATATTTGTATGCAATTATCCAAAATACAGATGCAAATGTAATTTTATCTGTTTGTGATAGGTGAATGTGTCATTTTGAGGGTACATTTTCAAACTTTGGCCTGTAACACTTACTTTTGTATTGTTTTAGAATGAATTAAAAGGACAGGAAGGATTTCAGATTAGGGAATTCATGGATGTATGAAAGTGTGATAGAGTATCATCAGGGGAAATTAGTTTAGGCCTGAATAAAGACTGGGAGTGGATGGGTCACTACAAAAATTAATTTCCCCCAATGATACTCATACCTTCTTGTCAACTGTTTGAAATGGGCCACCTTGATTACACTGAACTCATTAGCACTACAAAAGTGATTTTTCCTCCCTTCGTATCAACTATTGAGAATAGCCCTCTTTATTGTATTGGCTTGTTAGCACTGACCCTCCCACTTGGCAAGGCAACTCCCATCTTTTCATATGCTTTGTATTTATACCTCTCTACTGTATTTCTCATTCCATGCATCTGATGAAGTGGGTTGTAGCCCATGAACGTTTATGCCCAAATAAATGTGTTAGTCTCTAAGGTGCCACAAGGACTCCTCGTTGTTTTGGGTCACTGTCAGTCCCTGATACCAGGTATCTGTTACAGCAGAGACTGGTAACACAGGCTACTTTTTATTTATATTATTGATCAGGTCAGGATGATATTTTTGTTGGTATCATGACATCAGTGGCTAAAAGCGTTCTTGGACATGGTGAAAGAGAGAGGCCATAATATCTCTTTTTCTAAAATCACTAATAGTGATTTTTTAAATTGTGACAGGTATAACATAAGATTGTCATTTCTGAAATAATAGGTTGGATTTTCTTTTAATATAATTTCACTAAACTTTGTAAATTGACATTGTAGGAATGAAATTATTGTCTGCAGAATCTGTTTTTTCTTTGTCTCTTAAATATGTTCAACATCATTCTTGTTTTGCTTCAGTACTGCGAAGTACTTACTACGAGGTACTGAGAGAGAAACATAACTGCTTTTTCAATCTGCAAACTATAAATCATACTGACTAGTTTAAGCCTGCGCTGATAAAAGCTAATGTTTATCAAGGAGAAATATATGATCTCACAGAGCGAGTTTCCTTTCTGTTGACACTTAAATACGTGATGTGGAATGCATAATATATATTAGTAATTTGTTAGAACATCAAACCATTGGTCATGTATATTTTGGAACTGCATCTTCTTCACATAACTGAAATGTTTTTACTGATTCAGTTGTTAGCAATGAATTGCACAATTAACACTACCATAGCCAGGTGTTGTGGTTTATACTATTTGAATCAAAGAGTATAAGTACATATTATCTGTTTAGAGCAGGGGTAGGCAACCACAGGTGCTGAAGGCGGCTCAGAAGCTGATTTTCAGTGGCACTCACACTGCCCAGGTTCTTGCCACCGGTCCGAGGGGGCTCTGCATTTTAATTTAATTTTAAATGAAGCTTCTTAAACATTTTTAAAATCTTATTTATTTTACATACAACAATAGTTTAGTTACATATTATAGACTTATAGAAAGAGACATGCTAAAAACATTAAAATGTATTACTGGCATGCAGAACTTTAAATTAGAGTGAATCAGTGAAGACTCAGCACACTACTTCTGAAAGATTGCCAATCCCTGGTTTAGAGTCACAGGATAAAGGGAGTGCATTCAAAGATTACATCCTGAATGTCTATGAAGATAAGATAAACACACATTGTAATTCATTCTTTGGCAGGGCATTACTTCAGATTTGTTTCCTGGTGTGAAGCTGCCAAAACCGGAGTACAATGACTTACTTGAAGCAATCAAAATGAACTGTGATGCTATGAATTTGCAAATGACCGACATGTTTGCTGAGAAGATCTTACAGATATTTGAAATGATGATTGTCCGTCATGGTTTTATGATCGTGGGAGAACCATTCGGGGGAAAAACATGTGCCTATCGAGTTTTGGCAGCAGCTTTGGGTGACTTGTGTGAGAAGGTAACTAAATATTTTGCCAGATATTTTTGATCAAAACAGTTTTCAAAATAAGCAAATGCTACAGCATATTCAGTACTTATATAGGAAAGTGTTTGGTTGAACAGATGTACTTGTAAATTTGCAGTAAGATAGTGACACATTTTTTGAGGGTCCACAATACCCACAGGAGTGGGGATGTGGAAGGAAAACTCCATGTCCTTGCCTATATGCAGTTTCCTCCAAATTCTTCCTGCAGGTTGGGTAAAGAGAGAATTGACCTCTCAGGAAAAAACAGAGTCCAATGACATATCTGTATGGAACACCTGTGATTTTCATCTGTTGAGCTCAAAACACTTTACGAAGGGAAGGCATCATTATTCCCATTTTAGAGATGGGGAAACTGGGGCACAACAAGGTGAAGGGACCTGTCTAAGGCCACACAGTTGGTGTGGAAATAAAACCCGGATCATCTAAGTAACAATCTAGTGCCCCATTCACTGGACTGTACTGCCATTCTTTACGTTACATTTATCAGGATATTGTTTAGTTACAAAATTTGACCTCCAGCTCCTTATGATACAGTTAGGGAATATTTTTCTTTAAAATATTTTAAATTAATCTTTAAAGTTCAATTTGCACAGATTCATTCTTGTCCTTCTTGGCCCCAACACTAGGAGTTTTAAGATGTAATTATATAAAATAGGAGAAACCAAAATAAAATTGATGACACTATAAATTAAACTTTGTATAAATCAACTACATTTTATTTTTGTGTATCTAGGGGCTGATGGAGGAAAACAAGGTTCAGATCACTGTTATAAATCCCAAGTCTATAACCATGGGACAACTGTATGGACAATTTGATCCAGTCTCACATGAATGGTCGGATGGCATCCTGGCTGTGAGCTTTAGAGCATTTGCTTCTTCCTTGGTATGCACAAGATTAAAGTATTTTGGGATCTGTGTAAAAAATAATTCTGTGATAGACATACAATATGTATGTGTAGGGGCTTGATTGTGCCTTGTATGCACAACCTGTAATGAGACAACCATTGCTACACACCTTTACACCCTGAGCAGCCAGTCATTGTTCACGCTGGAAAGAGCAGTTTGTGCTCCCCTGATTGTAAGAACTGAGTGCAGGATCTGCAATTTGGCCTGGCTCTGCACATTCCTAGCAAGTACTTCTTGCACTCCTTCTGTAGTACTCCTGTGGGAGGCTCCTTGCATCATTTCCCTTGGTGCATATCTGTGTAGTGACCAGGAAGAAAATATTCCTAAAGAGTAACCCTGCTGTTTAGGAATCTTAATAGACGTTAAATATGGTCATTTGTATTCCAATGAATATTTAAGTCTTATACATGGTATCCCTGCCCTACGCTACTGAAGTGAATGAGAGTATTGCTATTGACTCATTGGAAACAGCTTCATGATCTTTGCGTTGACTACAGTGAGAGGTGGACCTGGCCCATGAAGAGCAGGTTGCTGCAAATATCTGCCAAATTAGATTTTGACCCTGTATAAACTTAAACACATTAGTAACTTATTGAAGTTGATGGAACTACTCACGTGAGTCAAGTTACACATGTGTAAGTGTTTGTGGAAGTGGGCCCTTTGTACTTCCCTGTACTTCCCACAGGAAATACCCTGAATACTGCAGATGGTTATTTACACATGTTGTGTAGTATCTTACTATGGGCAGATTCTACACACTTAGTCATATTGAATATACCTTACTCCTCAAGTAGTCCCATTGACATCTGTGTGTAAGACTGAGTACGAACATACTCTAGTAGTAGTATAATTGATTTCAAGATGCTGCTCATCATGAGAAAAAACATTAGAATCTGGCTCAGTGCTATTACTTGAGGAATAATGTACTGCTCAGCCTGAGTAAGAGTGGCAGAATGTGGCCCAAAAGTAGCATGGAACCACCGGAGTATATATTTGTAAGTGTTTTAAGACTAGATAATATTCATATGTTCATTTCCCAAAAATGAATTCTGAATACAACAATCTTGCTCTCAGCACATTTTCAGAGAAATATGATTTGTGGAAATATACTAGATCTAAAATATTCCATATTTACTTGGCTATATATTCTTTATGAAT
Source organism: Dermatemys mawii (assembly GCA_007922305.1). Lineage (NCBI taxonomy): Eukaryota > Metazoa > Chordata > Testudines > Dermatemydidae > Dermatemys > Dermatemys mawii. The sequence goes on from ML677340.1 coordinate 9,918,267, forward strand.
ATTTTCTGTAAACCAGACACCAGACAGGAAATGGTTGATTTTTGATGGACCAGTAGATGCAGTATGGATTGAGAATATGAATACTGTGCTGGATGATAACAAGAAACTGTGTCTCATGAGTGGAGAGATCATTCAGATGTCACAACAAATGAGTCTTATTTTTGAACCGATGGATTTAGAAGTTGCTTCCCCTGCTACTGTAAGTATCCATTTTTGAAAGAGTGGTTATCAAATATACTTCTTTTCCAATTTCTTTGCATTAACAATGTCCAAAGTAAAACATTTTGTAGCCAGTACTCTTTGTTAATAATGACAAAGATAAGTTATGTATGTCTCTTAAAGCCTACCTAGAACATTCACGCCCTTTTGAATTTCTGACAAGGAAAAAGAAACTGCCATGAAGCAAATCTTTAAATTAACCAAAGATCAATGGACCTCTGGCTCACTATCTAACTGCACCTACCAGATGGATAGCAAGGGAAGATGTCAGCTTCTTCTTCAGGGCCGGTCTGCAAGTGCAATCAGCTGTAGCTCGTATCCTGTTGTGCTTCCAGTATTATATCTGGCATAATCAGGAACTTTGACTTAAAATTGAATAAAAGATCAACAATGAGAGGGCAGACTGGGTACTACTAGTTGTTGACTTATGCTCTGCTGTAAATTGATTACTGTTGTCTAAATCGTTTAAAGAAGAGAATACTCCCACTTTCCCCACCAGTCCAGTCAGTGGCGAAGTTGTGTTTTAATTTTTCTTCAGAGTTCATAAAAGCACATTCACACAACATGAGGGGTATGTATGTGTCTTTATGTTCAGCATAGTATATTTGTCACCAATTTCTAATGATTTCAGAATCTGGATAGGACATTTAATATTATTTAAGGCTCTTTTCAGCAGGAAAAACTACAGAGGTCATACAAGGTAACAGATATACTTTTTTTTTTGGTAGGTTTCTAGATGTGGCATGATCTACATGGAGCCTCACATGTTAGGCTGGAGACCACTGATGGTGTCTTGGCTAAATCTAATGCCACCTGGAGTCAGCTCTATGCATAAAGAATTTATAGTAGGCTTGTTTGACAGAATGGTCCCACTTACTGTTGAGTTCATTAGAAAATGTGCAAAGGTAGGATAAAGAGTGCTTTTATGAGAAGCAAAACAAATTTATGAGTATGGTAATTCAAAAGTGTAAAACAAGCAAATCATTTCAAAAGAACATTATCAACTTATTTTATTATTTTTAGATAATGTATATTGGGAATTCTGTCCTGTGAATGGTCTTTTTCATTTATATTTTTCTTTTGCTCTAGTATATGTTTTTGACACATACACCATAGAGGATTATTATCATGTCTGTACTAAATAATAAATAAATGTACACTGGATTCTTTTCAATTAGTTAAATACATGTGCCATAGAGAACATTTCTGTTATTTCAGGAATTGTCTCCTACTTCAGACACAAACTTAGTTCGATCCTTGATGAATCTAATGGACTGCATGATGGATGAGTTTGCTGATGAGGCCAAAATTAAAGCCATGAGTGAACGTGATGTTTTCTCTTGGCTTGAGGTAGGCAGCATTCATTTTTTAACACATAGAATGGTAAGTCCCAAACTGGACTTCACAGCCAGGAATGGATCCATAAACAATAAAATCGACAATCTTTGGTCATCACAGTAAACATCCTGTAAATTCCGTCTAGGAAAAATTGTTACCTCCTTATTAGGTACTTTTTAATTAACGCACATTTTAGTCTTTCATGTCTTGTTTACTAAAATAAACTGTTAATAAGTTTTATAGCATCTGGCTCTATACTTGGGATGGTGACAAGCACCCGATCAGACTCCTTGTAGTAAGGGCAGGTAGATGGGGAGTTGCCAGACTTACAATTCCCATCCTTTGCCTTGTGGTAGTCATATTTCAGTTTTTAATGTGATCCCTGCACTGTACAGTAATCCACTTGATCCTTACCTCAACAAAACTCTTTGAGATGTTTTCATTTCAATGATGATTTTGAGTACATCTCCCAAAATCATGTTCTTTGCTTAGTCACACCAGAGGTTAACCAGAACCCTGGTATAATCTTCTGGCCAGCTAGCAGCAAGCTGAGATGGAAGCTTCTAGGACTGTTTGGCTGAGGTGATGGGATAGCCTAATTTTGGCAATTAATTCATTTATGACTATTAGCGGTAAATATGCCCAATGGCCTGTGATGGGATATTAGATGGGATGGGATCAGAGTTACTACAAAGAATTCTTTCCTAGGTGTCTGACTGGTGGGTCTTGTCCGCATGCTCAGGGTTTAGCTGATTCCTATATTTGGGGTCGGGAGTAAATTTTCTTCCAGATCACATTGGCAGAGGCCCTGGAGTTTTTTCACCTTCCTCTGCAGCATGGGGCACTGTTCACTTGCTGGAGGATTCTCTACACCTTCAAGATTTTATGTAGACATAATTACTGGTTTAGCTTTCTCTCCTTTCCTTGTAATTTCTTGGCTTTTAAAGTCAGTTGTTTCATATTAATGAGTAGTTCACTCTTTCTCCCTTTTCTGTCTCAGGAACCAAAATTTTGGAGATTTAAACAAAAAGAAGTATATAAAATAACATGGGGATCTTTCCTGGAATAGGACCATCTGCTTCACTTCTTTCTTCTGCTTTGGTGGTGGAAGCAGAGAAAGTATAACCTTGCAAGCATCTTTGGGACGAGTGGGTATAATACTCATATAGATAGTGCAGAAAGGAGACACACCCCTCTATCCCAAATCCTACTCACAAACCTATATCACGACTATCTCCCACAGTGTGTTTTCCGTGCTTTCAGTACATTCTAACTATAACTGCAGATTGATGTATTTATAAGTAGATAAGAACCTGTTCATATACTATTCAGTTCTGTGCTTCACTGTGCAGTGAATATTACTAATTCTCTACCTCCAAACACATGGATTGTATGGTAGCAATTTTCCAAGATACAAATTGTTTCAATTTTGATGCTCAACACTATTACTGAAGATTTTGGCATGAGGTCCTTCCACCCTTAGAGCTTCATTTATTGCGTACACAGATGCAATTGTAATAATAGAAAAAGGGTAAAATCCTTATTTGATATAAATCAACATAGTTCCATTAACTTCAAAGGAGTTATGCTGATTTAAGACAGCTGAGGATGTAGCCCATAGTTCACACATTTTTTGAGGTCATGCTGATGAATCTTTTGAAAAGGTTTTAAGTTATCATTTACTGTTCATTACCAATTAATTTGAAGAGTAACTCCAGTTACTTAGTGTGATATCAATATTACTCAGTAGTAATTAGTGGTTGTTCAAATGTTTTCACTGAAACTTCTTTACAACAAAAAATGGCTTTTGACAAAATGGAAATTTGAATGAAAAAATTTCTGTCCTTGTCGAAATTTGTCAGGTTTTCATGGAAAAATCAAAATTAAAAAAAGAAAGGTTTTCTTCTCAAAATCAAAAAAAAATTATGAACATTTGAAATTTTTCACAAAAAAATAAAATAGATTTTTTAACCATCTGTAATGGTAACTTTTTTTGGACAGTTTATTTATAAGGGTGTTTTTGTCCACCTGATGATAGATACAGATTGATCCTTGAATGTGAGCTTATCTAACCCACAAAAGAATTTTCATTATACATAGGGTGGTCTTATATTGAAAATAAAATTAGAAAAAATGTTTTCCCTGCTTTCATATAAATCTATAGTACCAGGTGCTGGTGCAAGACAGAAGCTTGACATTCTCTTATTCAGGGATCTTCCTCACCAAAGATGTTTCCAGTGGGGAGTTTTACCCTGCTTTCCAGCCCCTTTGCATCTGCTGAAAGCCCAATCTTGCAAACAATTATGCCCCCTCTTGACCATACTGCTATGAGTAGTTCTGTTGATTTCAATCAAGGGAGTAAAGTTAAGCATATCTCTAAGGGTATGGCTGCACTACCCGCCGGACTGGCGGATAGTGCTCAATGTATCGCGGATTGATTTATCACATCTCATCTAGATGTGATAAATCGGTCCCTGAATGCGCTCCCCGTCAACTCCAGAATTCTATCTCAGCAAGAGGAGTAAGCGGAGTTGGTGGGAGAGCGGCCACGGTTGACTTGCTGCTGTGGGGATGGTCAGGTAAGTTGACCTAAGATACTGTGGCTTCAGCTACGCTTTTGGCATAGCTGAAGTTGCGTATCTTAGGTCAACCCCACCCCCAGAGTCGCCCAGCCCTAAGTATTTGCAGGATTGGGGCCTTAGCTGGTGCAAAGGGGAAGTAAAGCAATGATGAATAGGGCCCGTAGAAGGTCATCTAGTGAAATATTGATATTATTTATTTAACAATGTAAGATCTTTGAATCAGAATGCTAAACTCCTTTATTTTCTGTTGAGCTGTTGGGTTCAGCAAATAAAGAAATTAACTGCTGTTTTAAAAGAACAAACCAATGAATAAATCAGATCACATGTTATATTCCTATGAAAGGCTTTCTCAAGTACTGGAAACCACAAGAGAACACAGATTGAGTCATATTTTTGTAATACATTCCCTGTCATATTTCATTACTTCTATAATGTTTTTATGATATGTTTAATTTATAAGTTAAGACATTTCGCCCAATTGGCTACTACTGCAATCAATGGCAAAGATCTCATTGATTTCAGTGATCAAAGGATGAGCATACTGTATACACTGCTATTGAAGAACTACTTTATATTCTCCCTGCCTCCCACTCCAGGGTATTTTCCTGTTTTCACTGATCTGGTCTGTAGGAGGTAGCTGTAAGGAGGATGATCGACTAAAATTTGACAAGATCGTGCGAGAAATACTTGATGGACCAATTAGTGAGGAAACAAGAGAAAAATATAAATTGCTGAGTGGTATCGATCAGCTATTTTCAAAGACCTTCACAGTTCCATTTCCTAAAGAGGGAACAATTTATGAATATCGGTTTGTCAAAAAGGTGAGGATTACAAAACAAAATGGGAACACCCATTCTTAAGTAATCTTTTCTGAAGATTATATGGTATATTTCTGTTGCACAGATTCTCTCATTCATTATGAATGGGTAACAATACCTCTTACCTGTGAAATTCAGAGGCATTCCACTGTTGTTGCTCCAGGACTAAGTTCTGCCCATCAATTCAGGTCACCAGAATTTCTACTTCTGGTGGTGGAATAAGTTGATAGTTCAGTTTCTACCAACCACCTGGTTTTATAATTTTTTAATTTTAATTCATTTTCTTGCAGTAATGGCTTAATTTCAGTGCCTGAATCTTTGCTGCCTCTCATCAGCTGAGGAAGCAGTGGAATATTGAGGCTCTAACCCTCTGATTTCTCCAATACAGCACCGCTCTAGTGGGGGGTCTCTGCTTCTCATGCCTGCAGAAGAGAAGCCATGCAAACATTGAATCAAGTCCTTGAGGTGCTATAGATAGCTTTTTGGGAACCTCAGAGTGTGAGCTATGCTCTGCTACTGCAAGCTATTGATCTTTGTTCTTCCAGGGCATGGGGCTTGTGAGGATAAACTATGGCATGCTGCCAAAAGCCACCAACCTTTTCGAGGGCATGGTGCTTTGAGTTGGAAAGCTCTGTTAGGGCCTTGACCTCCCACCCAAAACCATGACTCCACCATGGGAAGTCTTAACAAAGGCCTCAGACAAAGACATTCAGAGCAAAGTTTTTTCATATACTTGGTAAGGGAACCCTGCTTGGTGGCAAGCAAGCGGTGGCTCATCATCTAGGAACTGGGAGTATGATCCTTGCTTGGAGTCAGATGTCTTGGATTCTGCATTGGTCAAATCATTGATGTGATTTGTGACCAGAGCAATGGCTTCTAATAATTGATAGCTATAAGAAAGCTGTGCTACACCCGTGAATAGCAATCAGTTATCCTATACAGATATCTTGTGCATTCAAATGTGCAGGGGAGCAGTTGTTTGGGAAAATAGTAGAGAAATTAGTAGCTGAGATAGCAGCAAGCCTCAACCCTCACCATGAAAGCCAGCATAGCAATCCTTTGGTAATTACTAACTCCAAGGGTATCCAAACAGATAGCATTACTCTAACCCAAGGGAAAAATCTGGAGAAGAAGCTTTCAAAGAAACCCAGATTAAGTTTTCCTTCAGACCAACAAAATCCTCAGCGTGACAAAGACAAAGAGCATTTGTGTCTGAGAACTCACAGTTCCTGTACAAGGCTCTTCCTTTTGCTCTGTCTTCTGCATCCGGAGTCTCAAGAAAAGGTTCTTAGTTGTTACAACAAGGCTTAGGTCACAAGTTATGCATATGTACATGTTCATAGATAACATGTCAGTTAGTGCCATGTGATCAGAGAAACAGGCCCATTCATAATTTTTCAGTGTATAGCTCCAGAAACCTTTCCATTCCAGGTAAACTCTTCCTTCTAAAATTATTGGAAAATACTTCTCTCATCATTTTGCATTGTGGATCCTTTTCTAATTGAGCAGCAAGTGATAGTTTGGAATAGAAATTGATGATAGATATTTTTGATGCAGTTTTGTTTGTTTACAAAGAATGTACAGTACAGACCTGTTTACACCATCCGTCTACACGTGAATCTGCTTAATCCACGATAGCGCCATGCCTCCCAGTGCTAACTGTTTAACACACGAGACTCATTAACACACAGTACAGGAGCTTGCTATGTAATGCTACAGATTTGCTCACTAACTCACAGACATAGAAATTGACAGGAAGTGTGGAATGGAAACATGTTGTAGACGTAGTAGCGTTTCCTCTTCCTTTTGATTGCCGACACTGGTAAAGACGTATCATTCATGCTTAGTCATTGTCACGCTAGAGAGATATATTTGCTCAGGAAAGGCTGAAAGGAATGCTGCTAAGTGGGCCAATTCTTCAAGCCCAAGCAACAAAATTTGGAAATTTAATGGGGGATGAATCATTCCAAGCCAGCAAGGGGTTTATAAGTCATTTTAAAAAGTGTCATGGCATAGCGCAGGTATTGATTTCTGAAGAAAGCCAATCAGCCGATGAATCAGCCACGAATGCATTTTCCACCGAGTTAAAATCCTGCAGTATTTGGGACGCTGTGAATACATATGTAATCCTAGATAATTATACATGTACTGTATATATAGATATCTTAAGATATTTCAGCATGGTCCTCTTAACCTGCAGTCCGTTAACATGCGGTCGTGACAGCTTGACTTCTGACATCCGTGCATAAATGGGTCTGTATTGTACAAATTTCTGTGTCTCTGAACAAAATAGCAGAAACTAGCTTCTTTTGCTCACTACACCAAGGGCAAATTTTTCAGCCTACACTGTAACCCAAAAAACCTCTCCCTAGGTTTCTTCCAGGATAGGCCACATATTTCAGCTGTTTCTTCGGGTGTCTCTTTCAGTCTTTTTTCAGTTTCTGTGTATTCTCTCCCTACCTCCTCCCCGCAACTCCCTGAGAGCTGCGATTGGTTAGGTCTGGTTTCAACATGGTGGCCAACGCGACTACCAGCCCGTCTCAGCTCCTGCCGCTCAAGCTTGTGGACAAGTGTATAGGTTCACATTTTCACATTGTGATGAAGAGTGATAAAGAAATTGTTGGAACACTCCTAGGATTTGATGACTTTGTCAACATGGTGTTAGAGGATGTTACAGAGTTCGAAATCACACCTAAAGGAAGAAGAATCACAAAATTAGATCAGATCTTGCTAAATGGAAATAACATAACAATGCTAGTTCCTGGAGGAGAAGGACCCGAAGTGTAAATTGATTCATTTGTCATCTATGAAGACTCTTGTTATATATTCTGTTATCTCAATGGAGTGCTTTTAGTTTTTATTTTGTTTATATTTAAAGTTGATATTTGATAAAAGGTAAAATTTCCTATTCAGGGAAGATGCTGTTTCTGACTTTGTAAGTTAAAATCCTCCCTGCAACTGGTCTCACTACCCAGTTGAGCCCTTTGCCTAGCTGGTGATAGTTTCTAGGAAGACTCTGTTAGGCTTTGTTTTAGGTGTCCCTTAACTGTCTCTTACAATTGACTTAAATGATGGAGGCATCAGTTTAAAGAGGTTTTAGCTCAAGCCGTATCAAGGTTTCACCCAGCTCATAAGAGTAGCAATCCTTACTACCCCTTAAGAAGGTTGTGTCATAAATGATTATTCCTGGAGTTCTGAAGATATATCCCAAGTGTATGGAATGCATTTGCCAGTTGTACCCTGTCCAACTGATTATGTCCAAAATGCCAAAACCTGAGGGCCTCAAAGTTGTTGCAGACAGTCTGTTAGAATCCTGCACCAGTTGGTGTGGTAAGCGTATGGGAATGCTGAAGAAGGAGTTAATGCTCCCTCTACCAGTTCCCCAGCGGTACTGTGCGGAAAAGCATATGAATTTCATCTGGAAAACGTTTGCAAAGTAGCTTCTGTTTCTCTGCAGAGGTATCGTTTGATAGAAAGGTGGTGTTGCATAGCTTCCCAAATAATTCCTTACCTTACAAATATCTTGCTCTAATTAGGGGTAATTCATATTTCTGTCTATTATTCTACTCTGATAATAATTAAAACTCCCCTTATCCTTTTTTGTCTGTTTGTATGATTTACTACTTATTAGTTTCCTTCAGTCATGAATGAGGAGAGAAGTTGCCCAGCAGAATGAGAAATTTCTTACCTGATAATTTTCTTTCTGTTAGAAACTTCTCTTTATTCATCTCACTCTGGTAGTCTGATAAATGTCAGGAATATAATTGGTTAACATATTGAAATCTTTCTCTAAAGGGAGATTTACACACAATAATTTCCTTAAGACTTGTCAATAATTATATATTGTTGTCATAATGACAATAATTGGTTACTAGAGTATTTCTTCACCTTTAATAAAGCCTTCCAGTGGCTTGAGATGAAGGGTGGGTCTTAGTCCTGGAGACTCCAGACACATTGGCCTCTGAGTTCCACAGAGAGGTATTACAAATTAGTGATGAATAAGGAGAAAAGCTACTAAAAGAGAGAGAAAATTATCAGGTAAGAAATTTATTACTATATTTTTTCTAGTGGTAATTTGGCCTGCAAAGTTCCAGTAACTGTTTATTTTCTTCAGGACAAAATCTTTATCTTTATGTCTTTGCTCATATAAGCAACAGCTAGTTCTCTATATTTTTAAGTACTCTGAATTGAAAGCACAAAACTGATTAAGTGTCGTCCAATTTTTGATACTGAAACAAATGTGAAAATAACAACCTTTAGTAGTGGTTATCCTTTAATACAATCCATTATAGTAATACAGAGATTTTTGGTTTTATTGCTTATTATTAAATGTTTTAATATTCATATAATTTGAAACAGGGACCAGGAATATGGGAACCCTGGGTGGAAACACTCAAATCAGCACCTCCCATATCTCGAGATATGATGTTTAATGAAATCATTGTTCCAACTCTGGATACTGTTCGATACTCTGCGCTAATGGAGTTGCTGACAGTGCATCAAAAACCTTGTATATTTGTGGGGCCAACAGGAACTGGAAAGAGTGTCTATATTATTGTAAGTGGTTTTTTTTTTTTAAAGTGTGTGGTTTAAAATGTGTGTGGTGAAGACTAAACTGCCAGAATTGTAAATAAAAGCAAACTGAGAAACAATTTACTGGCTATTCAGATGTGACATTATGGCTAATATTTATTAAACATGTAGATCAGACAAGTTCACCAGTTTTTATTAAGGTCAAGTAATAGTACTATGTTCAACCTGTGTAACTGTGAGGAGAAAAATAAAATCTTTTGCTTCTCATATATGATACATAGCTTGGCTTTTACTGCTTTTAAAGTTTGGTGTTCACCCCAAATGGCAATGAGATAAATAATAATGATATGGTGTGAATCCAGCATATAGAAATATCATTTAATTTGAAATATACTATTATGTTATGAAAAATATTTCTGAGCAAAGAAATTCAGCCTTGTGGTTCTGCTAAAACACCACTTAGGCCCTCATTCAGAAAATCATCCCTATGCAGCAAAGAATATAAGCACATGCATAACTTTAATCACATCTTAAGTCCTGTCAACTTTTAAGTTAAGCAGATACTTAAATGCTTTGTTGAATTGAGCCCTTAAGCCTATAAGTCATTATTTATTGGCATCGCCAGAACATGATGATAAAACTTTAACTTTATATTATTGCTTCTATTGTATTATTCTATAACTTTCCTTTTATTATTGTGATCACAAGATCCTTTAAAATTCCAGTGTATCATTAGTGCAACTGTGTAGACTTTACTAATTCACCAGGTAAAGTGAGTGTGCAGAGTAAAGAAAGCAAATTGCATCTGACATGATTTTTTTTGGCATTTAGGTTCACTTGAGAAAGCCAAGGAGAGCTTGATTGACAGAAACTGTTCATAATGATTTGTTCCATGTCAAAATAATCCTATGGATTATTTTTTATCAAATGGCTTGTTATATAATGCTTGATTATATCTTGGATTTTTTGATAAGTCTATTTTCTGTTTATTGGAAGTTTACAAGATGGTAAAAGCAAGATCTCTTTGTCTATCGGGGCTTTGTTTATCAAACATTTTATGTAGCTGAGAGGCAAAATAATAGTACACACATTGATTCTGAAATTAAACTCTTAAAATAGAGAATAAACATGGTTTCAAGAAAAATATACGGTCTTACAGTTGAACTGTATAGTATATTCAACTTTGAAGAGACTGTCACTGTTTACTGTGGGAAATATCTACTACAATATATCTCATAATTTGTTTGGTATAGAGACGAATTTTGTTTTAAACAAATTGTCAGAATGCTTTACATTACTCTAAAAGTTATTATGATTGCTCTGGATAAGTATAAAAATAGAAGTATTTTCATTATAGTGTTGCTTATCTTTAGGAGTGCAGGTATAAACAAAAATATCAAAGGATTACTTTTTCTGCAGCAAAGGTCCTTTGAGTTAAATTTAGTTATCCATGTATGTGAAGTTAGAGAGAGACAAGATAGGTGAGGTGTAATATCTTTTATTGGACCAACTTTTGTTGATGAGAGAGACAACCTTGTCTCTCTCACCAATAGAAGTTGGTCCAGTAAAAGATATTACCTCACCCATCTTGTCTCTCTAGTATCTTGGGACCAACATAGCTACAACTACATTGCATGATGTTATAGATCAGGGGTGGGCAATTTTTTTGGCCCAAGGGCCACATTAGGGTTCAAAATTGAGTTGGAAAGTAGTGAATGAGGCAGGAGATTGCAAGAAAAGAAAGGATAGTCTCTTGGTTAATGCAGTTGAGCACTGCCTGGAGAGTTGGATTCTGTCCCTGTCTCTGCCAAAGAGTTCCTGTGTAATGCTACACAAGTCATTTAAACCAAACTTTTCACCAGTGGTCACTAACTGAGTAGTATTTCCCATTTTCTCATTGCCTGACTTGAGACCCTGGGGTCTGACTTTCAGAAGTGCTGAGTGCTACAGCTGCTACTGAAGCCAACAGAAACTGTGCTTTGAACATATAAAGAGCTATATAATGCCAAGGACTGTGAAAATCAGGTCCATGGTGTCTCAAATTGGGCACCCAAAATTAGTGGATGTTTTGGACCTCAGTCTCTCTGTGCCTCAATTCCCCATCTGTAAAATGGGATATTACCACCCCCTCACCTCACAGGAGTGATGTGAAGATAAATTAATTAATGTTTGTGAAGTACTCTGGTATATAGTGATAAATGCCATAGAAAAGCCCATGAGGAAATTAATAACTGTCTTCAGAGCAGAGTTAGAATAATGTGTAGTAAATGAGGAATCACTCAGAACACTGAAATGAAGATAAAACATTTAATAGCTACTCGTTACATGGGCACTGTCCATCCTGTGCACTGAATAAGGCAGGGGCTTTTAGTTTTGAGTACATAAGTGCCTAACACATGAAATTAGAGACATAAATAATAGAAATACATTTATTTAAAATAAGTGGTGGTACAGCATAGGGTATGTTTTCCAAAGCTTATGAATTATAATCAAAAGGAAGCTTGGTCTTGTTGAAAGATACAACTTTCTGTATTTGAATGAGAAAGCAAGATATTTTTTTTCTGTCTATTAATGTTATTTCATCTGCCTAAAGAGATGTCAGGCTGTGTAATGGAAGGCAGATTTTTATAAGTATTTTGAAATTATTGATTCATTGTTTTGGGGTACAATAATAATTTTATTCATCTTCAGTCACTGAGTAGTACCTTTTTCAACCTAATTTTGTCATTTGATTGTTAAAGGAATAGTCTTTGGTTATATTTAAATAGGATCCTAATTTCCTTGATGAAAGGGTTGGATAAACTCTAATTCATCATATAGAATTGACAAGAATTATGGGGCAAATCCTGCCTCCACCACTCTTTTTGCAGACATGTGAAGCATGATAGACAATGGAACTAGTACAATGGAGTATTGTTGCTCTAGGCAGTGGGGCAGGATGCAGTCCAGTTAAAGGAACTTCCAATGCTGCATACTTCACAGGGTTCTGTATGTACCAGCATATAGGGTGGATCAGGAATCAGGGATGGGACCATGGAGAGGTGGCAATATGTCTGTCAAATCCACAGCTGTATGGATTCATCAGTTAAATCTTCCTATCGGGGAAAGCAGCCATCACAGAGGCTGCTGCAGGAGCAGCTTCCGAGTGGCTCTGCTTGTGCTGCGTGGTCTGGACTGGGAGATTTGGCACCTCCTGATCACTGTAGAGCCCCCTACATACAGCCTTTACATTTGAGATTTGAGTGGGGGGGATGATATGACAATATTTAAGTCTAAAGCTATAATGATCTATTAGTTTTTTATAACAGTTTTGTTGTTCAGGAATTAACCCATTGTAGATCTGGATAAACTCCTTCCCTGTGCTATGTTGATGTCTTACTGCAAACTTACACTTGGGAGAGCACTGTGTTGGAGCTACTATACATCTTAGCCTAACATGCCCCCTAAAGTTATATCCTCTAGGCTTGAGGGCGTGATCTGGCCCCTCTGTATGCTGCTGTTGACATAATGTGCCAGAGATGTGAGCCTACTACTTGTATTTGGAAGCTTCAATAAGCTCTAGTGCCCATTCCCCCTACCTGTTTCTTTGAGATATCCTCAAAGTCCTTTATGTCCTTCCAGGCTGACAACTTCTACATGTAATGTGAGTATCTGTTTTGATATTTGAGAACAAAATGAATACTTGTGGTGTTAACTGTAGTGGTATTTAGTCTGTGATTAAAAAATATTCACGGGTTATTAGTTTTATGATGGAATGAAACAGTGTTTAGGAAGTTTTAGTTTTATGGTCTTTAAATTTTATGTCTTTCCTCCTCCTCCTTCCCTTCACCCTCAACATGATAAAATTCACTAAATGATAAAAGATCCTGCCTCAAGATTAATGGCCTAGTTTTGTTCTGTAATAACAAGAACTTTTATGAAAAGGACGGAAGACTGTGGCTACATCTACACTACAGCCGAGATCGATGCTCGGAGATCGATCCACCAGTGGTCTATTTAGCGGCTCTAGTGAAGACCCCCAAAATCGACAGCAGCTCACTCTCCGGTCAACCTCTATACCCCTGACGAGAAGGGTAAGATAAGTTGACGAGAGAGTTTCTCACATCAACCCCCTGCGATGTGGACCCAGAGGTAACTTAACCTAAGGTACATCAATTCCAGCTACATTATTCACATGGCTGGAGTTGTGTAGTGTAGGTCGACTTACTGCGGTAATGTAGACGTAGGCTAAGAGTGGAAAAAACCCCAGATACACCACCTTGTTCTTGAAATGTACATAGCAATATTTTCTACAAAACTTCTTCTTCTTAATCATCATCATCAAGTGTGCATAGTCTACTGAGGACCATTGTGCCAGTCAGAGTGACTACAGTTGATGGCACCATACCAGGCATTGCAGAGTGAAGTTTCAAGATCTGGCTCAGTCGTGCAAATCTACAAATCTCTGGGGCAGCCCCATGGCAATGCCAGGTAGGTTCAAGGTGTGCACCCCTTCACTTGTCAGTAAGAGTCTGAGAGCACAGTGTGCTGGAGTGTTTTTGTCTATCCTGGCAACATGGCCAAAGAGCACATAACACTACTTTTGAATGTATTGGGCTACTGGAGGAAGGCTATGTCTCTGCGAGATTATGGCACTTCAGACAAAGTTGAACCACTTCATGCTCAGGATTTAGTGCTAGCAGTACATATGGAATGCTTCTAGCCTCTCCAAATCTGCCTCTAAGAGGGTCCAGGTTTCTGACCCAAATGTCAGTATAAGCAGTACACAGGTTTGATAGATCCTGAACTTTGTCTCAGTGCATTTTTGCATCCAGAGGAGAGACGTGGGCTTCATGGAGGACGTGGTGATACTTAATTGTCCTAGGACATCTGATTTGCTGCAATCATTTGAATGATGCTTGCAGCTGAGGTAGACAGAAACCTCAACACTTTCCATGGTGCTTAATCCCTTCTGTACCACGGTTTTTGGTGGCCCAGCTCTGCGGTTCTGGACCTTGATTTTCAACCCTGTAGTATGGGCAGTGTTTTGGAAACCTTGAAGGACAGTGCTGAAATTCTCTAGGTTTTCCACAATCAAGGCAATGTTGTTGGCATAGTCTTGGTCAGTGAACACTTGTGACGAAGCTTGATTCCAATGTGTGGAGTGGCAAACCCTAATATCCAGTCAATAGCTCAACAGGATAGTGCCAGAGTGAGAATAAATTCTTGCCACACACTTGAGTTTGTATAGAAATGCGACAAAAGCCATGAACCAGTGCACATATTTGCACTGATACCAGTGGGAAGATAGTGCACCAGAACTATCTATTTAGCAGAATATTTGGGACAGCAAATCCTTTCAGTGACAGCCAAAGTGTTGACCTCTCAACCAAATAAAAAGTTGCTTTGATGTCTATATTTGCCATGTGAAGAAGGAAATTAAATTCTCAGTACAGCTCAACCAGAAACTGGAGGGTAAGAACAATATCCACTGTTGCCCACCCAGGAATGGAACCTGATTGCTGTGGACAGTGCGTCTGTTAAGGGATGTCCTGCCAAGCAGAACAGTAACGAAAACCTTTCTGGGGACCAGTAGCAATGAGCTTGGCCTGTAGTCGCCAAACTTGATGTCAGATCTTTAACCCTTGTATTATGATACCATTTTCCACTCTGCTGGTACTATGTCTGATGCCCATACTTTTAAAAACATTTGATTCAGGCCAGTGCTCACTGATTTCAAGGAACCTTTGAACAGCTCATGTGGAATACCATCAGTTCCAGCAGCCCATTCACTCCATAACACTTGAAAGGCCTTTCATATTGCCTCGAGTGATGAAAGCTCTGTTTTTGTTCCTGGGTGTTCAGCCATACAGTTTACCAAATCACATTGGTCTGGGCAGTCATCATCAGATGCATGGTTCTGCACACTTTCATAATGTGTTTTCCATCTTCCCAGGACTTTGTCCATTGATGAGCAGGAAGAGCCATTTGGTTTCATCTTGAGACTATTAGAAGGCTGTTTGTGGCAATCAACCACACACGAGATAGCCCTGTAGGATGCAGAATATTGGGCGTTGGGAGTTCTCTCCTTTATTGGTCAAGGAATTAATGTAGACTTTACAGCCACATTTTGGTATGGCCTGAAAAATGCCTTTCAATCACTTACATTCTTGGACATCCTCCTGCTTGGATGTTCTGATT
The DNA here is from genome assembly GCA_007922305.1 of Dermatemys mawii. Classification (NCBI taxonomy): domain Eukaryota; kingdom Metazoa; phylum Chordata; order Testudines; family Dermatemydidae; genus Dermatemys; species Dermatemys mawii. The sequence continues at coordinate 9,933,937 of ML677340.1, forward strand.
TTTTTTCTAATATATATAAGGCTCTTCAGAAAGCCATGGTTTCTGCACAACTCTCTGAAGCTGATTATTTCAGTGGCAGTATATGATATAGCATTACATGTCAACTCCAAGCGATCTCCATGTCATCCAAGAGAGCACTGAAATTATGTATGTGATCTTTGATGGCCTGTGTATATTTTATGGCTTCAACGGGATGTTTGGAAAGATGGTGAAGATTACTGTGTGGACATCTGGTTTTTGAGGTGTTGGATAACGCAATGAAAGCTCAGCAGCAGTTAATCAATGGTCTGGGTTTGCTGGTGAGATTTGCTGTTTATTGAGGTGCCTAAAACCAGGAGCCTATGACAGAGAAACTCTCGACAGCACACGATGTTAAAAACTGAATGGCATGGTCATTTGGGGACTCCAAACCAAACCTATCATGATTTCGCACCCCTTTCAACTACAACCAGTTACACCATTGAAATCTCGGAGCACTAACAGTGTGTCATGTAGTGGAATTTGAGTGGATTTTTACTGCCAGCTGGTGGTAGAATGCATCCTTTTCCACAGGTGATTCATCTTCTGTTGGCCACAGCGACAGTTGACAGTGTTAAAACTCAGCATAAAGTAAGCATAAGAAGATGTAGTTCTGTGTGGTTAAGATCTGTGCTAGAAGTCAACTGATAACTGCCACACCTTGACTACCATCTGGACTGCTGGAATGGAGGAAAGTTGCTGCTTTCACAGTAACTTGATCACTTTATGGCAAGTGAACCATTATGCCAGTGATTATGATCTTGTAGCAAGTAAATTCTTTGACAAGGGCTGTCTTGTACTCAGTACCAATCAATGTTAACATGTTCCATGTGGAGACATGCAATAAGCTAAGTGGGGTTTGGGTCTTGCCCAGTGCATGCAGGTGAAACACGCCCCTCCTTCTGGATCTGGAAATAAAAGGGGCTTTAACCCTGGTGCTGTCATGACTGGCTGCCCATTTGTTTTGCTTTCCCTACTTGGGTCTTGGAAAACCTAGAGGGGTTTTTCAGAGGGAAATTCTCAAGAATTCTACCAAATGCCATTGGTTCCTGAGGGTGTGAATGTCCATTTGGGAGATCTAATTCCTTTTCTGCCTTGTACAATCCATGCATTGACAGTCATATCCCATCCACCTTCACCATCGCTGGGAAATTTAGCCCTTATCGGCTGGGTCTATCATTGACCTTCACTTATTACCCTAAGGCCTTTGTTGTGCGTTACTAGTTGAAACTGAGGCTCGAGTGGGCAGGGATGACTACACTTCGAAGTAGAGCAGATAATGCTGCTACTACCTACTGTAGACATTCAAATAAGTTAAATCATAGAATATCTCTCTCTCTCTCTCTCTCTAATGCAGTATATGACAAGCTTCTATCTGATAAAGATAGTATTTTGTTCTGTATCCACAGATTGATTGGTATGCACTCCTCCTCTGGGAATTTTGAAATGATCAAAAGAAAAAAGTAAATATGGTTATCTTACATGAAGCTTATCACCTGCTCAGTCACAATACTCTGTAGTTTCCTTGAGTTGCGATAACTATTTTTTCTGTTATCTTTTATCTTTGCCTTTATAAAAGTTCAGATTTTTCCATTCAGGGTAGAGATTAAATATTCTTTTTGTTGAGTTTATGATGATTTAGATATAAAAGGTATAATCTGACAAGTCTAATAGCTGTTGGCAGAGATTAAAACAGACATTTGAAGCTGTATAAAACCAAGAAATGGTTGGGCTCTTTCAAAAAAGTGTATATTTCTCATTGCAAATGTATGCAATATAGTTTTTTGCATTATTTGACTACAAAGGGCAGATTATATCCTTTTATATTCCCAGTGAGGTGATGAAAGGAGTAAAAAAAATCCACTCCTTTGAACCACATTTGTCAAAGGAAAGAGAATGTGCAAACAGAACATTATCCTTTCCTTCTTTTGACTCTGTAAAAGTCCCCCATGCACAATCTTTGTTCATGTGACTTTGCAGTTTTGGGAGAGTAAAACCTGGGAATAACTTTTCATTGTGGTTTCACAACCTTTTCCCTTGGGGATTTCTCTGGATAAGAAGAGGCTTGTCCTGTCAAGAGGATAATATTCTAGTTAAAGAACAGGACTGGGTGTTAGGGAATGTAGGTTCTTGTATTATTTGGTACGTATTCTGATGCATTCTCAGAACATGTTAGAATGGGTTTTTGATGCAGAGGATGGTGAGGAATAAATATAAACATGACTAATGAAGAAGGCATTCCACCAGGATATGAAGTATTACTCTCTCATTAGAGTCACGGGTTTCTGTGGAAGCCACCCACTACCTACTTTATATATATAGGAGAATCTCCTTTGCAGGATAATTTGGAGAAAACTATGAAAGTGAAAACTCATGAAGCTTCCCAGCCTTTTTCCATGACAAAGCATGATTTGGCCCAAAACAAAGTAGGTTATTTTGTAAGTAAATTTGGCTTGGCTGTAATTGAAGTAATATGTCTGATTTATGCAGCCCTCAAAATTCTTATTCAATATAGAAAGGTAAAGTCTGCTTTCTTGTTTTCATTCATTTTCATTCTAATAATAATATATTTTAAAATTGGACATTAACATGGTCTAAGGACAGTAGTTACAGATATTCTAATTTGTAATATATTTCTTGATAAATTCCCTTCAGCGTGAGTACAGATTGTTTTAGAATAAGATGACATCATTTCTCATATATTCATTCTTTTGTTTTCAGTAATGATAGTCCTTACACACACAGTTCCTTTTTCTTATATATTGTGACGGGGCAAGGCCAGATGGCTATAGAAAAGTGGTGGGAGACACATATATTAGCCCTAGGCTAAACAAATCCCTGTTACCAGAATAAGTAAATGGTAGCTGCTGCAGGTCAGTTAAGACACCTGAACCCAATTAAGATCTTTCCAGAAGGCAGGGAAGATAGCTAGGTTGATTGAGACATCAGAAGCCAATTAGGGGCTGGCTGAAATTAGTTCAAAGCCTCCCACTTAGTTGGGCACCCGTGTCAGGAGCTGTAGGAGGAAGCCGTGCTGTTGGAGGAACTAAGCAGTACAAACCATATCAGATGCAAGGCAGGAGACCCCAAGGTAACAGTGAAGTAGATATTGAGGAAGTGGGGGCTGCTGTGCGAAAGTGGCCCAGGGAATTGTAAACGTTCTATTTCCAAAAAATCAGCTACCATAGCTGCTACTATTAGTGTCCCTGGGCTGGAGCCCAGAGTAGAGGGCAGGCCTGGGCTCCCTCCCCCGCTTGATTACAGGGCCAGCTCCAGGCACCAGCGCTTCAAGCATGTGCCTGGGGCGGCAAGCCGCGGGGGGTGGGGTTGGGGGCAGCCTGTTCGTCATCAGGGTGGCAGTGAGGCTGTCTTTGGTGGCTTGTCTGCGGGAGCTCCGTGACTGCCATGGATTTGGTGGCATTTTGGCACTGGGGACAGTGAAGCCGCGGGACCCGTGGACCTCCCGCAGAAATGCCGCCAAATCCGCGATATACCAAACCACCCACAAGTGTGCCGGAGAACTTCTGTGCTTGGGGCGCAAGAAACCTTACAGCCGCCCCTGCTTGATTAATCACTGAGTCTGGGAGACAGCAGAGTCTGTGTGGGGGAAGGTACTTCTCCTTACCTCCTTTGCTGGCTTATGATGAAAATGGCTCAATAGGCTGTGACCCTGGCCTCTAGAGAGAGAAGGGTTATGTGGTGGGTCATGGTGAGCCTCTGAGGCTAGCAAAATCTACCAGGAAGTGCAGGGCCCACTAAGACAAGGACAGAGCTTTGTCACAATATATATATTAGGGCTGTCAAGAAATTAAAAAAGTAATCCTGCAATTAATCGCACAATAATAGAATACCATTTATTTAAATATTTTTGGATGTTTTCTACATTTTCAACTATATTGATTTCAATTGCAACATAGAATACAAAGTGTACAGTGCTCATTTTATATTTATTTTTTATTACAAATATTTTCACTGTAAAAAACAAGAATTAGTATTTTTCAGTTCTGTACTGTAGTGTAGTCTCTTTTTTATGAAAGTTGAATTTACAAATGTAGAATTATGTGCAAAAAATGCATGCAAAAATAAAACAATGTAAAACTTTAGCGCCTACAATTCCAATCAGTTCTACTTCTTGTTTGGCCAGTCACTCAGACAAACAAGTTTGCTGCCCGCTTCTTCTTCTTTACAGTGTCATCTGAAAGTGAGAACAGATGTTTGTGTGGCACTGTTGTAGCCAGTGTCACAAGGTATTTACATCCCAGATGCACTAAAGATTCATATGTCCCTTCATTCTTCAACCACCATTCCAGAGGACAGGCTTCCATGCTGATGATGGGTTCTGCTCGATAATGATCCAAAGCAGTGTGGACCAACGAATGTTCATTTTCATCATTTGAGTCAGATGCCTCCAGCAGAAAGTGGTTTGGGTCCTGTAGTTCTGTATTGGAGTGTTACTCTTTTCAGACTTCTGAAAACATACTCCACACCTCACCCCTGTCATATTTTGGAAGGCACTTCAGATTCCTAAATCTTGGGTCGAGTGCCGTAGCTATCTTTAGAAATTTCACATTGGTACCTTTTTGTATTTTGTCAAATTTGCAGTTGAAAATACTATTTATTTTGTTTATCATTTATACAGTGTAAATATTTGTAATAAAAATAATATAAAGGGAGCACTGTACACTTTGTATTCTGTGTTGTAATTGAAATCAGTTCATTCCCTTTCTTGTTTTCTTGCACCCAAGTCAGTTCTACCCTTAAGTAGAGGGAATGTCTTCTGCTGTGCAACAGTAATCTATTAGATCTTGCTCCCGCTCCAGTTGACGTCAATGTCAAAACTCTCATTGACATAAATGGGAGTAAGGTTAGACTTTTAAAGACCAATTCACACTGGTTCTTGAGGAAAAAGCTTTGTGGGGGGAGTTAAATTGAGAATAAAATAAGGAGTTTCTGAGACCCTAACAGTTAGGAGGAGGATTTAAGAGAGGGAGTGGGTTGTTTGTTTTATTTGGTTGGAACTAATAGTGATAAATGATGTTTTCATTCTTTTGTGTCCCGTATTGTTGGCTTTTCTGAAGTGAATATAATCGCAATACTATTACTGTTAACAGTAAAATCATACATTTAGATATGCTTGCTTTTCTAACATTAAGGCATTGGTTCTTCAAATGGAACTGCAAGCACACACCCATATGCCTGCATAGAGTTGCTCTGAAGCCAAAGAGACTTCATGCAGGCATAAATGTCCACACTCGTGGATCCTTTTACAGAATTAATGCCTAGGTTTCTACAGGCAAGACTTGATCAAATCATACCTAGTTAGAATTATGAGATGTTGTGTTTAGAAAGAGAGATTCATATACTGAATTTGTATGATATACTGTAAGTATATAAATAGTCTGAGAAAATTTGAAATATATATGATGAGATCTAGGTGTTTTTTTCCCCCTTAACAAACTGGGTCCTTACAATTGGAATTATCCTGAAAATGTTGCTTTATCTCTGGAATAAAAAATTAAAGAGATCTGAATGTTAATGATCAGGGATCAATTATTGTTCTATCATTTTTAAGCAGTGACTTGCAAAATTGATGTGAAAACTGTCCCATGTGGATGTTTGACAATAAACGTTAGTCTTGTGCCTTTTGCTGAAATACTGGAAAATTTGTCAGATTTATGTACATATGTGATTTAATGTTTTTCTTTTCACCCTCCTTTCAGCATTTTCTTTTAAATAGCTTGAATAAAGAAATCTACAAACCACTCCTCATTAATTTCTCAGCACAAACTACAGCAGCTCAGACTCAGAATATTATCATGTCAAAGTTGGATAAAAGGAGGAAGGGAGTTTTTGGTCCTCCTCTTGGGAAGCGAATGGTAAATGAAATCTATATTTTTCTATCAAAATACATATTTAAATACATTATTTCTCAACTGTAACCAGAAGTAAAATTAAGCAGGAATAATTAACATAGTGTAATTCTAGAGTGACAGCGTTCTAATTTTCCTAATTTAGACTTTTGTGCTCCCTGTTCTATTTATGTAAACGTAAGGGAGTTGATGTCCTCAGATCCAAATTGAGGGAAAGAGATATTTCTGTGGTATACTTTCTTCCACCTATCCTGAGACTTTCTCACAATGTTCCAGCTTCTTGAAGGGATGGTGGGGGAGAGGGGAAGATAAGGGCAGCAGGTGAGTGATATATATCTTGGCTGTTTTCCCTGTCTCATATCCACAGGAGTAACCAGTGAAAATAATTGCAAACTGAATCCATGGTACCCAGAATTGTTTCCTCCTCCACACTGTGTAACTTCACCCTCACAGGCATATTCTAGAGTCATCCACATTCAGGTGAGCTACTGGCAGCATAACTCCTGCAGTAGCTATGATGTCCAGAGTTTGTAGGGATCTGGCAGCAAGATCCAGGCCAGAATCTTCTTTGCTGATGCCCCTGGATTCTGATGGATCCTTCAGGTCCATGTGGCTCTCAGTGTATCCATAGTGTTAGAAAGCATTTTAAAAAGAAATTTAGAAAAGCAAATTTCCTTCATATTTTCATTTTCAGGTTGTATTTGTAGATGATGTAAATATGCCAGCACGAGAAGTCTATGGTGCTCAGCCTCCAGTTGAGTTACTTCGCCAGTGGTTAGATCATTGGAATTGGTATGACCTTAAAGACTGCTCTATGATTAAACTTGTGGATGTTCAAATTATGTGTGCGATGGGACCAGCAGGTAATATATGTGCATCATATGTTCTTTTATACATGAATAAAATTCTAAGTACCAGTAAGAAAATGTGTTACTTTTGGAGTGCTGGTCCCTATGTGTGTCCTACAGTGTGTATGCCTGACACTGGAGAATTCTTGAAAGTAGTGTTCGTTGCCTGTATTCCAGCTGTACTCTTGCTCTGTACCAAGAGTATAAGGGGTGGGGTGGAGTGACCCCCCTCTCTAGTTCTTTCTTACTGCCACATGATCCGAGTCAGAATCCTCCACTGTCCAGAACTTCTCCTTTCTCTTTATTCTATAAATATATTCAAAGTTATTTTATTACTAGTTTGTTGTTAGTGTTCTACTGGATAGTTATACTTGGCTAGTGTTAGAATCCCCACCCTGCGGAACTCTTCTGGTCAGTGTGGTGCTTAGATTATGTCCACGATTCTGGGCTTCAAAAACATGTTTCTTAGCCCCGCTTCTTTTCAGTCAGTGATTGCATTTACTGCCCTGGGCAGCGGATATCTCTGCCAAGTGCAGTTCTGCTGCTTCTTCCCCAGCTGAACATAGCAGGTGCAAGAGCTCCAACTTCACAAACACTTTCAATGAGACCTCATTCAGATCCAGGTCAGGGATCCAGGTCACCTGCCCTTCTGCCCTATACATCATTGAAAGTGTGCATCCCCCAATTCCATGTCTGAATCCAGAGAGAAGAGGAGCAGAGGGAAGGACCCTGTGGCTGGGCCCACTTCAAAAGAGTAAAGGGTGCACTCACAAACACAAAAGAAAATCTGCTTTTAGAATCTCTGAGAGACCCCATCCCAATCCCGTTTGTCTGGTGAGCCTTCATGTTCAAACCTTGAGGATTTATGTTCTTCTAAGTCTAATAGACATAGTGAAAAGGGATCTCAAATCATCAGGCCCTTCTCTCCAAACATAATTTTCTGGACTGCTTTAAGGACAAACTGCCTCAGGAAGACAAGGCTAATTTCCTGCTGCGTGCAAGGTCATGCTTTTGGAAGAAGCCATTATGTTCTGGCATGCAGAGGTTGGCAGGTGTATACTGGAAATTAGTTATTGAAATTAGCACATGCAGAAATAAAACAGGTGTACCCTGGAAAGCTCACATCATAAATTCTAAATGTATCTTACTAATTTCAAGCACACCGTGCTCTGTAATTTATGTAGTAGATTTTACATTATTCTACTGAAATTCTATACCAGTCAGACTATTACCAGGTTTTGGGGCTAGATGATGACCCTAATATGGTACCCATCCCTAGGAAGGAGTACTGTGGAAAGGGATCTGGCGGTCATAGTGGATCACCTTAAATATGAGTCAGTGGTGTAACATTGTTGCAAAAAAATAAAACATCATTCTGGATGCATTAGCGGGAATGTTTAAAGCAAGACACGAAAAGTAATTCTTCCACTCTACTCCGCGCTGATTAGGCCTCAACTCGAGTATTGTGTCCAGTTCTGGGCACCACATTTCAGAAAAGATATGAATAAATTGGAGAAAATCCAGAGAAGAGCAACAAAAATGATTAAAGATTTAGAAAACATGACTGATGGGTTTGTTCAGTGTGGAGAAGAGAAGACTGAGGGGGGAATATGATAACAGTTTTCAAGTGCATAAAAAATTGTTAGAAGGAGGAGAGAGAAAAATTGTTCTCTTTAACCTCTGAATATAGGACAAGAAGCAATGGGCTTAAATTGCCACCCGGGTGGTTTAGGTTGAACATTAGGAAAAACTTAACTGTCAGAGTATAATAAACTAGGGAGGTGGTAGAATCTCCATCATTGGAGATTTTTAAGAGCAGGTTAGACAAACACCTGTCAGAGATGGTCTAGATCGGGGTGAGGAGCCTGCTTTCTATCAGGGGCCATTGACCCACAGAAAAAAATCAGTTGCAGGCCACACACAGCAACGTAGGGGTTGCAAAGGTTTGGAGCTTCCCCTAGGCTCTGTGATGGGGCCATAAATGATGGGTTCTGGGTGTAGGAGCAGGCTCTGGCCTGGGGCAGGAGGGGGTGAGGGTTCTAGCTGGAGGTGCAAACACTGTGGTGGGGCTGGGGATGAGAGTTTGGGGTACAGGAGGGGGCTCTGAGCTGGGGCCAAGGATTTTGGAGTGTGGGAGGGGGCTCAGGGTTGGGGCAGTGGATTAGGGTGCAGGTGTGGGGGTGCAGGGTCTGTTAGGAAGTTAGGGTGCAGGAGAGGGTTCCGACCTGGGACAGAAGGTTGGGGTCTGGGAGGGAGTTAGGGTGTGGCAGTGCGGGCTACGGCCAGGTGGTGCTTACCTGAGGTGGCTTCTGGTCAGTGGCACAGTGGGGCTAAGGCAGGCTCCCTGCTACCGGAAGCAGCCAGTGTGTCCATTGGCAGCATGCAGAGTTTCCCTGTTTGGTCCTCCACCTGGGAGCTGCGGGAGTTTGGGGGGTGGGGTGCCGAGGCTCGGGGCCAGAGACTTCCGCAGGCCAGATTAATTTAAGCAGCGGGCTGGATCTAGCCTGCGGGCCGAAGGTTCCCCGCCGCTGGTCTAGATTATACTTAGTCCTGCCTTGACTTTCCTACACTTCTATGATTCTGTAAAAGTCACCTTTTAACATACTTCAAAATTTACTTAGAACAGGACAGAGTTGGCCACTTCAATGTGTATTTTATAATTATTCTCACTTTCAGAAAGTGAGATTCTGATGCCCTGATTCAGTTGGATAGCACCTTCTACTAGTAGTTCCATTGCAGTCTCTGAGACTTTTCTTGGATTTAAGATACTTTTTAATGTGAATCAGGGTTGTAGAATCTGATCCAGAATGATTAATAGAAAAGTGTTAAATATTTATAGTTTAATGCTAGTTTCATCATTTTATTTTCAGTATTTGTGCTTTTCCATTTTAGGTGGTGGCCGAAACCCAATAACTCCTCGATACTTGCGACATTTCAATACAGTTACTATTAATGAGTTTGATGATGATTCCATGTATATGATTTTCTCTAGAATTTTAGACTGGCATCTCGCTACTTGGTAAGTAACTTGTGTATATTGCAAATGGCTAAAGTAAATATTTAAACTGTGTCTTTGGGAAGTTTACCAAAATACCATTCTGGGACTCTGTTTTTAAGCGGAATTGAGTATCTGTGATTCCCATCGATTTGACAGGTTCTCGGTATTTTTTATGACAAGGCTTCTTATTAGGAAACTCCTATGGAAAATATTTCTGTTCGTAAACCTAAGCTTTACACTGTGTGTTAGAATCATTCATGTTGCTTCAGTTAATTTGGATGTTTTGAAAATATTATTTCAATTTAAAGTAAATAAAAGTAACGCCATATAGTGATTATTCTAAGAACCTAGGATTTTCTGTAATATATTATACTAGTCCTCACCTATGCTTATCACTTCTAGCAAATTATAACTTAGAATACTATTAGCTTCTTCCTCTAACATTTTAGTATCAGTCAGAAATCTAATTTACCTCGATTTCAGTAAAGCATTTGATACAGTTCTACATGGGAAATTATTAGTTAAATTGGAAAAAATGGGGGTCAATATGAAAATTGGAAGCTGGATAAGGAACTGGTTAAAGGGGAGACTACAACAGGCCATTCTGAAAAGTGAAGTGTCAGACTGGAGGGAGGTTACTAATGGAGTTCCTCAGGGATCAGTTCTGGGACCAATCTTATTTAATCTTTTTATTACTGACTTCGGCTCAAAAAGTGGGAGTGTGCTAATAAAATTTGCAGATGACACAAAGCTGGGAGGTATTGCCAATAGAGGGAAGGACCGGGATATCATACAGGAAGATCTGGATGACCTTGTAAACTAGAGTAATAGTAACAGGACAAATTTAATAGTGAAAACTGTAACGTCATGCATTTAGGGATTAACAACAAGAATTTTAGTTGTAAACTGGGAATGCATCAGTTGGAAGTAACAGAGGAGGAGAAGGACCTTGGAGTATTGGTTGATCACAGGGTGATTATGAGTCGTCAATGTGATATAGCTATGAAAAAAGCTATTGCGGTCTTGGGATGCATCAAGCGAGGTATTTCCAGCAGAGATAAGGAGGGGTTAGTACCGTTATACAAGGCACTGGTGAGACCTCATCTGGAATATTGTGTGCAGTTCTGGTCTCCCATGTTTAAGAAGGCTGAATTCAAACTGGAATAGGTACAGAGAAAGGCTTCTAGGATGATCTGAGGAATGGAAAACATGTGAAAGGAGACTTAAGAGCTTGGCTTGTTTAGCCTAACCAAAAGAAGGCTGAGGGGAGATATGGTTGTTCTGTCTAAATATATCAGAGGGATAAATACCAGGGAGGGAGAGGAATTATTTAAGCTCAGTACCAATGTGGACACAAGAACAAATGGATATAAATTGGCCATCAGGAAGTTTAGACTTGAAATTAGACAAAGATTTCTAACCATCAGAGGAGTGAAGTTCTGGAATAGCCGTCCAAGAGGAGCAGTGGGGGCAAAAGACATATCTGGTTTCAAGACTAAGCTTGATAAATTTATGGAGGGGATAGTATGATGGGATAGCCTAATTTGGGCAATTAATTGATCGTTGTGGTATTAATTGATCTATTAGTGGTAAATATGCCCAATGGCCTGTGATGGGATGTTAGATGGGGTGGGATCTGAGTTACTCAGAGAATTCTTTCCTGGGTGTCTGGCTGGTGAATCTTGCCCACATGCTCAGGGTTTAGCTGACCTCCATATTTGGGATCAGGAAGAAATTTTCCTCCAGGGCAGATTGGCAGAGGTCCTGAGGGTTTTTCACCTTTCTCTGCAGCGTGAGGCACAGGTTGCTTGCTGGAGGATTCTCTGCACTTTGAAGTCTTTAAACCATGATTTGAGGACTTCAATAGCTCAGATGTAGGTTAGGGGTTTATTAGAGGAGTGGGAGGGTGAGATTATGTGGCCTGCATTGTGCAGGAGGTCAGACTAGATGATCATAATGGTCCTTTCTGACCTTAAAGTCAATGACTCCACAACTCTAGAAGTCAATAAAAAAGTTAGTCAATTGATGGAAAATAGAATTCTAATGAAAAATTCATCTGTTAATTGTCATTACAGTATACTTTTTAATTAATTAAAATAACATAAATTACTGTTTGATCTGAATTTCATCGACTAGTATCTCATTTACACACTATTTAAAAAATTGATATTTTTGGCTTTTTTGTGAAAGTATTTTTCTTCTTTTATTTAATTAGTCCTGTGTTTTAAATACCAGTTTTCACTCTGGGCCTGATCCTTGTGAAATACTGAGTACCCCCTTCTGTGGGAATTGAGGGTTCCCTGTGAGATATGTTGTCCGTGTACATATCACTTCTGGTGGTGTGCATGCATCCAGTGTGCTCCAAATCAGAGTCTATTGGCCAGTAATGTCTGTGGTGACTGCGTATGTGCCCTAAGTCTCTTTGTGTCTTGTGCCAAGGGCATATAGTCCACAGTGAACAAACTGCCATTCAGTTCCTTCTCATTGCTTTAGGCTATCAGACAGAGCTGCTTGCTGACCATTTCCTACAAATTACTAGCTTTACTTACCTGGGACTGTGGGACTACTGTTCCCCCTTAACTCACTAATCCGGGTTGTCTCTCACAATCGCCTTACTGGTGACAAGTAGCAAACCCCTCCAGTTGCTGTTACTATTCGGTATAACTATATGTGGAGCCCCACACCCAGCTAGATTGCATGAATGCTTCCAGAGCCACTCACAAATCATACAGAGCAAGGCACCAGTCAGATTCTCACAGATCCCAGCCTTATACCCCAGGAATATACCATCTTGCACTGCTCAAGACCCTTTCTTGAGCAATGCATGTTTATTAATTAGTTCACTACTTCATCAGTGGAAAGTGGATGTACATCAGCCTTTGTAACTTGAGCAGATTTACCAACCACTTCAGCCAAACTCACTGGTAAGGGTAAACGTTAGAATAAGTTTATTGATTACAAAAGATGAATTTTAAGTGACTATAAATGATAGGCAAAAGTGAAAGTAGTTACCAAAGAAAAATAAAAGATAAGCACGCAGTCTAAATTCTCAACCTTAATAGACTAGGCAATATCTGGACTAAGCAGTTTTTCTTACCTCTTTGGATACTGCAAGTTAGGTACAGTCTTTCATATGCAGGCTCTCCCTGTTGGCCTGGGGACCAGTCTCCTCAGCTCCAGTATTCTCTTTGCTTTCAGCCTATGTGGGGGAAGAGACAGGAGCAACCACATGGCCTCTGTCCTCTATTTTATGTCCTCATTCTATGTGCTTGGAAAACACTTTCAGGCATTTCTTGTGAGCATTTCTGAGTCTTGTGGGTGAGGCTGAGCAATTTCCCTGGTGTTTCTTTGTGCAAGTGAGTCATTGAATTGTAACTCCCTTGCTGGACAATGGCTGTTGATGGTTTTTCGACTCCCACCCGGGCACTGGTTACTGCCCTTGTTGTTATCTCTGGGGATCTAATATTTTGATGATTCCCCAACTCGTAGCATATTTTAGTGACAACCATACAACACATTGTCATAATTTCATGTAGTATGTATGTTTAAATAGAACAATGACTTTCAGTGGAACCTTTCCCATGATACCTTACATTGCAACGCTTTATATGAAATATCACAATTATATGTAAATTATGAATATTGGGGATTACAGACCACTGCCTCTAGGTATGGAGTGTCACACTTGTAAATACACCTATCCCCATAGTCTGTTCATAGTTAGTAAGATTGCCTACCTTATTTATTTGCAATTTATTTGATAGGTTTACTTTCAATTAGGAATCTTAAAAAATTCTCTCCTTGTTCCAGGGGTTAGAGATGGCCAATCCTAAATCTACCAGATTTAAGTACAACCCATCACACAAGGGTGCAATTAACAATGGACATACTTGATATTTTTTTTTGTTTGGGGAGTTGCAGATCCCCAATAAATGTGCAGCAGAGAGGTCTGGCCACTTATGGGTCTAGAGCTGAGAAGAAGTAGTGAATTGAAAAGCCCAGAGAAGAAGAGGAAGGAGGCAAAAGGAACTCTTTTAGAGAATTGTGGGAAAGTGTGTTCTCAATGTAGAAGGCCAGGACATATAAAATGAGACTTCTGTAAGGTGGAATGTGGGTTTGCAGAATTATGCAAATTGATTGGTACTCTCAAGGAAGGATGAAAAAGAAAACTACTACTATCCCTATAAAGGTGAGAAGGAGGTGCCAAAGGGGAATCGTGAATGCTGCCTTGCAATGTTTCTTGATCCAGGGGGATTTAGTGAAGCTCCTGGATGAAAAGGTACAGTTAGAGTACATTAATGGGGAGAAAAAACTCTGACTGTTCACCTGACTGTGAACAACGTTTTGAGGGGTTGAGTCTTGTCAAGGTTTTTCTGACAGTCAGAAAACCACTCTCTCCATGAGACATTATCTTGCTTTATCTGCCCAGATGGGCCCATCATTTTGCCCCATGGCAACATGTTCCTTGTACCTGTGTATGAAACTGGAATTTTAATTTCAATCAAATAAGCAAGGAGCATTGGTAAAATTCAAGTCTTTATGGCAGAGCTACCTTATACTGTTTTTTATGCAGATAAGGTATCCCTGAGAACACATCCAAAGTGCCTTCCTAAAGTCATCACTAATTTTCATCTTAAGCAACAGGTCCTTTTGTCTATATTTTTTCCCAAGCTTCACTCTTCCAAGGGAGAGGCTAAGCTTTATACTTTGGACACCAGAGGGTTCTGGCATTTTATTTACAAAGAAAAAAGCCATTTAGGGTTACACCGATATTATCCATGGCAGTAACAGAGAAGTTTAAATGAGTGTAAATGGTGGGTTCTCTGTAACTTGAAGTCTTTAAATCATGATTTGAGGACTTCCAGAATTCATCCAGAGGTTATGGGTCTACTACAGGAGTGGGTGGGCAAGGTTCTGGCCTGCAATGTGCAGGAGGTCAGACTAGATGATCGTATGGTCCCTTCTGGCCTTAAAGTCTGAGAGTCTATGAAACAGAAACCTGTTCTACTCAAAGACTACCTAGATGCATGTCGAACTGTGTGAGAACCTGTTATGAAATGGCAAAATTGGATCCTCAGAGTTCATTCCACTAGAGCTCTTATAGCATCCTTGAGAAATATTTCCATCATAAATATTTGCAAAGTATTGGGAGTCTGTGCACACATTCATGAAATGCTGTTCCATTACTGAAACTTCTAGATTAGATGATACATTCAGCAAAACTGCTTTGGTCTTTATTCACTTAGACTCCAAGCTCCCTTCCCTTGACTAGTGTTTGTGAATCATCAGAAGTGGAATGTGTATATGGACTGGAGAAACAAAGGAGAAAAAAAAGTTACTTATCAGTAAAATAACTGAAATTCTTTGAGATGTTTCCCATTTCTATAAACATATTCCACAATGTTCCTTCCTTACCACCTGCTTCTGAGTCCTATAGCCTTAAGATTCTGTTTTGGAGAAGGAACTGAAGGGCAGTTGGCTACTCCACTGTATATTCTCTCAGCAGAGCACAAGAAGGACATTCATGGCACATGTGTGGCAGCAATGGACACTGTTGACCAAAAGACTCTGATCTTGAGCACACAAGCAAGCATCTGTACAACTAGATATGGAGGAAGTATATGGACAACACGTCTGTACAAGTCTTGCACAGTCTTTTTACTGCACAGTCTTGCAGATGTGATACAAAATGAAAATATATAATATTTACAAACAAAATAACTCTCTTGGGCTACAATGGAAATCTTCCTTTTCTGGGGAAAATCTTGAATTTATCAAAAAATAAAATACTTTTCTACCTCTAAACACTCTCTTTAATTGTCTTTGCCTTATAAGCAAACAAATATGTTTTTTCTTTGGAGGTGAGATTTACTTTTCTTCTTGTAAGTGGCCCAGTAACTTCAAATGGTGCGTTAGTTGTATTAGAGAGATGTCAGATAATCATAATGGGTGTCATTTGCCTTAAGGTTAGTGGCATATCTAGATGTGAGGCCTGATTATAGCATGCCTGGAAGCCTGTGCATGCTGCTCTAGCAGTGTGCAGGGGCCACAGTGGCCACCAGTCAATTAGCTTCAAGACACTTTGTGCCTGCTTCTTCAACACTGCGCTTTCTGTGCTGTGTCCCCTAAAAGTAGCAGCACAGAAGCTGCCCTGTTACCTTGAGCACTTTGGTTCTGGGAGGAGAAGCTCATTGGATTGTTACCATCCTTGAATCTAATAAGTTGAACTTACTGCAAAGGATTTTCACATATCCAGACCAGGTTGAAGTCTCAAACTACTAGGCAATTTATAAAAGTTTCAGCTAAGTGTTATTTGAAACAGCCAAATTTACTGTAAGATTGGAATAGCCCTGATTAAAATGGTGCATTCAGTACCACAATAATAATAAGGAAAAAAGTAGTTGAATCCTCAATATTTTGTACAATTATTAGTTTTGATTCACAACCTGACTTGACTGGAAACTCCATTAATCCAGCAAGAGCAGTGGAATATATAAGATTGTCTGTAAGAAAGTATCTTGAGACTTAAAACTGGCTTTAAGAAGTGAATCAGTATTTAAGTATGTATTTTTAGTATGATGGAACTGTGAAAATAATTTTATTCTTAGCACTTTCTTTAATTTGTCAGTTATAACTTCACATCTGAATATTTAGAATTGACTCCACAAATTATTAATGGTACCATGCAAGTGTATAAAGAATCTATGAAGAATCTGCTGCCCACCCCAGCCAAATCTCACTACTTGTTCAACCTCCGTGATTTCTCCCGCGTTATTCAAGGTGTTTGTCTGTCAAGACCTGAAACAACAGATTCCGTAGAAATGATAAAACGTCTTTGGGTTCACGAGGTAAATCTCATATTAATAATAAATTGTATATGATATTTATGATAAAAAATTGAAGATCCAAAGTTGGATTTAGACATTTATTTTTCTTTAGTAATATAATTTAGTTGAATTATCTTATATCATAGCTATGATGTAAGAGTTATGATTAATAGCTATGTAATGATGCCATAGTCTTAAGGTGTGACTTTTTTGCTAGCTAGAAATGGGATTTTATGTATACTTGACAGGCAGAGGTTCTCAAACTTATTTGAAGTATGAACCACATCTTAATGTATTGTGGGCTCCTTTTCTTCCATTCACAATTATCCAGATTACATCTCCTGCCATAAGTGATCACACTGTGCACCTACCTCCATTTCCTCTCCTCTCCCTCCCAATGGCAGAAAAAGGAGTAAGTGGAGAGAGAGCCAGCAGTGGGCCAGGGTCATTGGAAGGCTGGATGGGGAAAGAATATGTTCTTGTTCCTCTTTCCCTGTGGGTCCTCTTAAGTAGGAACTCCTGAGTCTTCAGCAACTGTAACTACCTCTCCCCTAATGATACCATCACAAGCTAACTGACTAGGGGAGTGGCATTAACTTATCTATTTAGAAACAGGAAGAAAAAGCAAAAATAAACCAAGCTTGTTTTTTTCATTTATTATGAATTTATATAAAAATAAGGATAGTGACACCTGCCACTCTTTACAAAATGTCTTCAAAATAAATTAATGTATTTAAAATATGCATACAATATGTGTAATATGTGTTATTTTCCCACATGGAACTTAGCTTTCATTTAGAAGATAAAAGGATCAACTGTTCCAGTTGCTTCTGAACATTTATTTTAATTTTCATTCTACTGGAATTTAAGAGAATTTGCACTTTGAAGCCATCTTTTCATACATATGTGTGTGTATGTATATATATATGTTTCATTTTGATTAATGCGAGTATAAAATGAACAGAATGCTAGCATCAACTACTAAAACTATTACATTATTATATATTATGCAGGTTCTTAGAGTGTACTATGATCGCTTAGTGGATAATGCAGATCGAGCCTGGCTTGTTGGGTGTATCCAAGAAGTAGTGAAAAGTCATTTAAATGAAGACTTTCATGAACTTTTCCAGAGCCTGGACTTCAATTCTGATGGCAAGGTGGAAGAGGATGACTTACGTAGCCTGATGTTTTGTGACTTTCATGACCCCAAACGAGAGGACACCAGCTACAGGGAAATCAATAATGTGGACACATTGAGATTAATTGTAGAGAGCCACTTGGAAGAATTTAATAACATGAGCAAAAAACCTATGCAACTTGTCTTGTTCCGATTTGCTATTGAACACGTCTGTAGAATTTCACGGATCCTGAAACAACCTCGCAGCCATGCCCTTCTGGTTGGTGTTGGAGGTAGTGGCAGGCAGTCCCTCACTCGATTAGCAGCACATATGGCTGATTATACACTTTTTCAGGTTGAAATATCTAAGAGCTATGGTAACAATGAGTGGCATGAAGACTTAAAAGTCATCCTAAGGAAATCTACTGAGGGTGAGATGCAAGGAGTTTTCTTATTCACTGATTCTCAGATAAAGAAGGAGTCATTTTTAGAAGACATTAACAACTTACTAAATGCAGGGGAGGTACCAAACCTCTTTGCACCGGATGAGAAACAAGAAATTTGTGAACGAATGCGTCAGATAGACCGCCAACGAGACAAAACAAAGCAAACTGATGGTAGTCCCATAGCTCTTTTTAACCTGTTCGTTGATCGCTGCCGAGACCAGCTCCATGTAGTATTGGCAATGAGTCCCATTGGAGATACTTTTCGTAATCGCCTTCGAAAATTTCCAGCTCTTGTTAACTGCTGCACCCTTGACTGGTTTCAGGTAGAGTTATTTATTATGTACACATTTTCTGATGGAAACACCACAAATACATTATTTAAAATGTGGCCTCAGTTCTTTTCATGTCAAGTAGTTTGTTTTTTAATTCTGTTAATTATCAGTTAAAACATTTTCTGGATTTTCCTAGAATTAGATGGTGATACTGTGTCCTACTGACTTCAGAGGGGTTTCACAGGGTGTAAATAAGGGCAAGATTCTACCCAGAATGTCACAATCACTTAGATTAATATCTGAGTAAATGCAGTACAGTAGAAATTAGAGAATGAACTACCAATGTACTCAGCTTGCAAAATCTCAGTGATGATTTGCCAGGTACCCAAAAAAGTTTGGGTCTGGTATGGATTGGCAAGAACTAGGAAAGAAATCTCCCAGTCCCAAGCATGACCTTCTTCCCTACTAACTTGCAAACTACCATAATCTATCTCAGGGGTCGGCAGTCTTTCAGAAGTGGTGTGCCGAGTCTTCATTTATTCACTCTTAATTTACGGTTTTGTGTGCCAGTAATACATTTAATGTTTTTTAGGAGGTCTCTTTCTATAAGTCTATAATATGTAACTGAACTATTGTTGTATGTAAAGTAAATAAGGTTTTTAAAATGTTTAAGAAGCTTCATTTAAAATTAAATTAAAATGCAGAGCTCCCCGGACTGGTGGCAAGGACCCGGGCAGCGTGAGTGCCACTGAAAATCAGTGCGGCACATGTGCCATAGACTGCCTACCCCATATCTATCTATATGTTATGTACAAAATACTTACATTATACTAACAGTAAGGTTCAAAATTTGATCACACAAGTTATGAAATTCAGATTTATGCTATCCTTAAAATGCATTGCTGAATCCCTGAGCTTAATTTTTTCTATGTGATTAATCAATAACTCATGTATAAAGTTAATCATATCAGTTAGTCTTATGAGGTTTGGAGCAACAGAAAATTCTGTAAATTCAATGTACACAGATACAAGTGAGGCATAAATAGTGTGTGATCATTGACACATCCTTCTTCCACTGAGAGCAAAAACTGTAAGCACTGATTGATATCAGTGTTGTAAGTTCCTCTGAAATTCTTCATTTTGCTAGTAAGCACTGGGCCCTCTATAAAAGTTAAAAGTTTACTTTTCTCATGATAGTAATGAAATTAAAAATAAACCTTAATAAAGGATAGTATACAACTTCAATATACTCAGAAAGCAAGACGTCTGTTTGTGTAATGCAATATGTTTTCATATTTCAGTCTAATAATTGAATGTATTGGTATTATATGCAATTTTGCTGTTGTTGGTTTTTGTTTAAATTATGATTCTGGTCTGAAAAGTGACTGTAAACATGAAAACTCTTTACTCAATAAGCTGTCTCCTTGTGTGTCAGTCATATCCTTTGATTGTTGTAATTAAAATAAGATCTTACTACTTTTTACACCTTTTAGCCCTGAAGAGTTAAAACAGCTAAGAGAGTATTATTCTTTCTTGTACATTCTCAGCAATATTGTTTACTAAGCTCCAGTTGGTGACACCTTTGCAAACCCATTGAAGGTTGCAGAGAGATAATTTGAAAAAAAAATCGGGTTTAACTTAGAGCCCAATTTGGCTAGCAAAATAAGATTTCATTAGATAATGTTATAGCCATTCTTTATAGAGAAAGTTTACACGAAGGGAGCATATACGTGTTTATTTTAATAACATTCTAACAAATTGGTAACATACAGTGTTTTTGTTTATTGGATGAATTGAGGGAAAGTTTGCCCTTGTTTGAGCCAGGGCAACTTTTTGACTTTAGTGGCAGTTGTCCATCATGCCCAAAGGCAGAATTTGAGTCTCTTCATTTTTCCCAGTGAAGCCCAAATTATCTGACTTCCATTTCATCAAAGGTTGGTCAGATTTTCTATGGCAGTATTGTGTACACTGAATTGCACTCATCCTACTTATTTGGAGCAACATTTTTCTACCACTCTGAAACCATTTTTCTGAGGTTTCACATTGAGAGATGGCCATTCAGAAAACTATAGTTGTTCTTTATTAGGTTTTCCTTTTTTAAGTGAATGCAGAAATGAAAAACTCTCCGTGTAATAACTGTTTGTATGATAAGTGAAGTAATATTGTGTTTATTATAAATTTAGACATGGCCTGAAGATGCATTGCAAGCTGTTGCCTCTCGCTTCTTGGAAGATATTGAAATGTCAGAGGAAACACGTGAAGGCTGTATTGATATGTGTAAAAGCTTTCACACTTCTACCATTGCTTTGTCTGACCTGTTCCATTCTGAGCTTCAAAGGCACAACTATGTTACACCTACCTCATACCTGGAATTAATCTCAACATTCAAAACCTTACTGGAAAAGAAACGCACGTAAGGACTTATAACATGCATTTTGCTAGGGGAATCCAAAGTTTCCTTAAATTATTATTTTCTACATGTAATTAATTTGTATAGCTAATTTAATAAAAATGTTAAATATACTCAGCTTGCTATTTCTTGACTACATTTGCACTCAATGGACTAAAGAGCCGTTAGACCCATAAATCTTGTATCCCATTAGGTCAGTTCTAATATTCATTATTAAGTTGATGCCTATTGATACTTTAAAATATTTTTTTTCCTTCTGATGCAGTCCCAAACCCTAGAAATTACACCTGTTCTGCAGGATGAATACCACTGAATAACACTGGGTTGCTGTATAAAGACACTCCCTTCCTTCATGATAGGTGGAGTTTTAGATCTCCGAGACTGTATGTAAGCTCTGAGGGAAAATAAAAGGGCTGAGGGACTTAAGTATAATCATGCAGAAATCTACGGAGAGTCTTCTGGTCACCAGGGTGCCTAGGTCAGTAGTGACTGAAAGTGATTACCATCAGAAGACTCTTTCATGTCTTAGTGAAAAGAGTAGGAAGTTTCAGTTCCTACTTGTCCAGAACCACATTATTTCCTCTTGACTAGTGCAGCCTCCTCCTATCTGAACTTCTTGATACACAGATTATTCCCATCAGTTCCATATAAAACTATTTAAAATAATGATATTATTAGAGCTATTAAAATAATACTCCTTCTGTGTTCTTCTACTGGCTCCTCCTCCATCACATCACATTCCAACTTCTGATCCCTATGGGCCTTCATAACTCTGCACCCATCTATTTTCCCACTCTTGTTTTTTATTTTGTCACCTCACCTCCTCATCTGTTTATACAGTAAATCCAGCCTTGAGCATTCACTTGTCATTTTTCATAACTTTAAGACACTTGTACATTACTGAAGTAGTGTAAAGGAGTCTGAATGTAAATGAGAATCAGGCACAAGTACTATATTATATATAAGAATGGTGTGAAATTAGAAATTTGGGGAATGGGCTAAGAAAAACTGACAATATATTTTAAAAATATCTGTAAAATGAAGCACTGTTTGATGTTGCTTTTAGTGAGGTGATGAAAATGAAAAGAAGATACGAAGTTGGCTTGGAGAAACTGAATTCTGCTGCATCACAGGTGGCTTCGATGCAGTATGAGCTGGAAGCCCTACAGCCTCAGCTAAAGGAAGCTAGCAAACAAGTTGATGAAATGATGGTGGTTATTGAAAAGGAGTCCTTGGAAGTAGCTAAAACTGAAAAAATAGTGAAAGCTGATGAAGCTGTGGCGAATGAGCAAGCTATGGCTGCAAAAGCGATCAAAGACGAATGTGATGCTGATTTGGCACAAGCCTTGCCAATTCTGGAAAGTGCTCTGTCTGCTCTTGACACACTTACTTCACAGGTAAAGCCAGCTATACATATTTATATACTGACCAGGTATTCAAACTAACAAAACCAAACCTTGTCTGCCTTCAAAATGTGAATATGCTACATAGCTATTAATTGTTAGATTTCATATTATTACTGAATTAAAAGTTGCATAATTTTGTAGCATCTGAAATTTCTTAAAACATTTAGTTTCAGAATCAAGGCATTCTTTTATTTTCATTCCCTGTGTGGACAGCTATAACATAAGCTAATGAATTATAACATTTATATTCTCAGGAGGTATAAATTCAAACATTTCTCACTAGCCACATAGGTGGGAAAAATTAGAGGGAACGCTGCCTGGGGGTCAGTCTAAATGACAGCCACCACTCTATGGGTCACAGCTGTGTCTGGAATTTCTGCAGTAATGCAGGCAGTGGCTCTGCCTCCAGCACACACCCCTACTCCGCCAGGACTTGCACAAGGGCTCTTGGAGAGCAATCTTCCACAGTGCCTGTGCTAAGGGAATGCTCTTCCAACTAGAGCTGGGACTTGTAATGCCCCTTTACAACATTCCAGACCTTGCTCTGCTTGTGCCTCCAACTGAAGAGATAAAGGGTGAAACAGACCAACCGCTCTCTAGTTCCTTCTTACCGCTGCATGGCTTGGGTTGGAACCTCCAGTGTCAGAAGCTTAGTCTTCCTTTATCCATCAACCTGTAAATAAATATGTATATATTTTGTAAATAGTTTTAAGAATTGTATCTATTATTTTTAGCTAAGTTTTGTAGTTTGATAAATTCCTCACTGTGCGGAATTCCACCCCCATGTCCCCACATACACATCTTGATATGGGTACTGGACTATGGCCAGGACTCTAGGCTTCAAAATTGGTTTCTTGCACATGCTCCTTACAAGTCAGTGACAACCATCAATGCTGCCTGTACTGCCTTGGGGAAGCTCAGGTTGCATCAAGGTGCGATATGTGCTGCGCTTTTCCCAGTCAGACCTTAAGAAACACTTAATAGAGAAGGCCATAGGCCACACTTTGACCCAGGCTAGCAGGACCGCCCCACCAAACATTGAGCTGACTCAGCAAAGAGTGTGCTTCCTTATGCAAGGTCTGACTGAGCAGTAAGAAAATCTACCCATACAGATGTACCGGCTCTGCCTCACACAACTGAGGCACAAATTATGTCTGCTCTGTTGATCTGGGCTGATAGGACCTCTCACACTCCAGGGAGAGCAGAGTCTTACATTTCACCTGATGACATGTTTGCTTTGCCAGATCCCCAGTCATACTCCATGCCCCCAACTGGCCCATACAGTTTTGGTTCCTGAATCTCCTATGTATGTCCTCTTGGTCACTGATCAACACTCATTCCTTTTCCAATCACCTGACAAAGGGGAAGGGCAGACTCAAGCATTGGTATCCAGTTTGCAATTAGTTCCAGTTCAGCAGTTTCTTGTTGGAGTCTGTTTTTGAAGCTTTTCTGTTGCAAAATTGCCACTTTTAAGTCCGTTACTGAGTGACCAGAGAGGTTGAAGTGTTCCCCTACTGGTTTTTGAATGTTATGATTCCTGACGTCAGATTTGTGTCCATTTATTCTTTTGCATAGAGACTGTCCAGTTTGGCCAAAGTTCATGGCAGAGGGGCATTGCTGCCACATGATGGCATACATCACATTGGTAGATGTGCTTATGCTCAAATAAATTTGTTAGTCTTTAAGGTGCCACACACTCCTGTTCTTTTTTTAAAAATAAAATACCAATCTAGTTAGAACAGAACCAACAAATTTTAATATAGTTAGAATTTTAATATAGTCAGAAATCCTTTGACTGTTTCACATTATAATGATTTTATTAACTTTAAATATGGCTTTAATATTAAATTATAAATATAGGAAAAAATGTTTATAAGATAAAAGTCTGAAATTTGTAGATAAAATTGTGTATTCTTCATAGAAGCTTGTGAGGATTCTCTATAGGGACTGCGTTCATTAATATTTTTGGTAATGATTATGCTAATGGAAATACTCTAATGGTATTTAAAGATGTTGCATCTCAAGTATATACACTCAGAGACTCTAAGGTCAGAAGGGACCATTATGATCATCTAGTCTGATGTCCCGCACAACTCAAACCACAGAATCTTACCCACCCACTCCTGCAATAAATCTCTAACCTATGACTGAGCTATTGAAGTCCTCCAATTATGGTTTAAAGACTTCAAGTGCAGAGAATCTTCCAGCAAGTGACCCATGCCCCACACTGCAAAGGAAGGTGAAAAAAACCCAGGGCCTCGGCCAATGTGCCCTGAAGGAAAATTTCTTCTCGACCTCAAATATGGCAATCAGCTAAACCCTAAGCATGTGGGCAAGACTCACCAGCTAGACACCCAGGAGAGAATTCTCTGTAGTAACCTAGATTCCACCCCATCTAACATCCCATCACAGGCCATTGGGCATATATACTGCTAATAGTTAAAGATCAATTAATTGCCCAAATTAGGCTATCCATCATACCATCTCCTCCATAAACTCATCAAGCTTAGTCTTGAAGCAAGATAGGTCTTTTGCCCTCACTGTTCCTCTTGGAAGACTGTTCCAGAACTCAAAAGCAGAGAATCCTCACCTTGTCACAGTGATGGCAAAATTTCAAACCTGAGTGCCGGAAGATATTCTCTAAAGTAAAAATGGGTTAAGTGGGAGTGGAGGGTATTCAGAAGCTCTGACATTTAAGCCACTTTTATTTACTTGCCTCAACAGGAATTTAGATGCCTGTCTTCAGGCACCTGAGTTTTAAATTTTTTATCTGGGTCTGAAAATCTCTAAAGAAAGCAGGATCAGTTAAGTCACTATATCTAAACAGTTTACAGGAGTAGAGTAATCTTAAAAGTACTTCTCTGTCTGAAAAGGTTGTTCTTAGGATAAGATTTTGATAAGTAATATGTAAAATTATTGTAACTGAAGCAGTTGAGAAGAGGAAAAATATTTCTATATTTTTTCAGTTTAATTACTTTGAACCTTTGACAGCACTTCATTTATAGTTAGTTTCACTGCTTCCACTGTACAGTCAGTTTCACTGTTTATTTGTGTGGGTCTTTCACTGGTTTAATGAAGATTGTTCCTGTCTGACTTTCAGTGCAAAGGCCCTTGCTCTGCCTAGGAAAGGGTTTCAGATACAAGGAAGAAGTGGATTGGGAATTATGCCTTCTGATCATCAGCCATAAACCAATGCTGTAGTTGGGAAAGGAGCTCTAGGTCTGAACCATGAGAAAAAGACTTTCCACCCCTTCCCCGTTCCTCAGGCTGGCTCTGCCCTAAAGCATAAAGAACACTACAAGCAGCCTGTGACCAGAACAGAGGCATATGAAGATTCCATTCCCTGGGAAACTGCACTATCATGGAATTACAGGGGGATAAAAGAGAAATCCCTTCCCATGTTCCAAATTATTCCTGGTATACTGAGTAAAGGCCTGTGTGGCACTAGGTTGCTCCTACAATATGCCCATCAGTGCTAGCTAGCCTGGCCATGTAGGCAGGCAACATTTCAAGCTCCTGGGGACATCTAGCAAATTTATTTCCACAATCAAAGTTTTTGCACCAGTTGCCTCTTTTTGGTTAAATGGCTCCCAGGCCAGAATAATAGTGTGCTCTCTTCCCACTGAATAAATAAAATAACTTTTCTAGGACAGGATGCCAGTGACTTGTGGGAACCCACTAATCCTAATATCTCCCTTTTCAAGCATTATTAGATATACACCTCTTTTGTGGACTTAGGATAAGAACCAAACTAAAATGTTAGATTAGGAACCTCCTGCTTACCATAAAGTACTCTTTACTGAGTATATGAGTATATTTGGTCTCAATGGCTATACCTGAGGCTTTGAAACTTCTGTTTAGGATGTCTTCATTTTTATGGTCTCTAGAGTAATTTGGAAGGAAGTCACCTTCTGA
The DNA here is from genome assembly GCA_007922305.1 of Dermatemys mawii. Lineage (NCBI taxonomy): Eukaryota > Metazoa > Chordata > Testudines > Dermatemydidae > Dermatemys > Dermatemys mawii. The sequence goes on from ML677340.1 coordinate 9,960,064, forward strand.
TGGCATGTGTAAGGATCCATGAATCTAGAACCCAAGGTTGTGGAGTCTTAGGCAGCCAATATCTCCACATCATCACTTGGGAACCACACATAGCAGCATCCAACAATTATCAGAGGGTTACGTACTGCAGGAAGTACTGCCCAAAGAGCTGGAGCAATAGAACCCTACAGTTGCCTGATTAGTCCATACTGACTATTTAAACACATACTCAGTAAAGAATACTTTATGGCAAGCAGGAGGCTCCTAATCTAAGGATATCAACCTTACTTGGAGTGAGACATCTTGGATTTTGTCTTAGTCTCACTCTCAATGTGTTACATGACCAGAGCAATACCTTCTAACTTGGTGGCTAAAACGAAGCCATGTTACATCCATGAATAGCAATCATTCATCCTAAACAGATGTCTTGTGGATTCAGATTTACAGAGGAGGAGCTGTTCGGGGAAACAGTAGAGAAATTAGTAGATGAGAAACCCAAAAGGCTTGTTAGATCACATCTTACTGTCCCTTTGTGGGTAGGTAAGTACAAAAAGCATGCTTCAAGTCAGCACAATTTTCATGGTAGATCTTTGGATACTCACTACGCAAGCAAGCCTCACAGGATTGGAAGCATACTTAGAAGACAAATTTGCAAAATCACAGAGTACACATTCCTTTAGTTCACTTTGACAGTTGTATCAGTAGCATGTATGAACAAAACAAAAAAAGAAACCCACAAACATGTCCGTATGAGATCAGATGAATGATACATCAATTCCGGTGTCTTATCTAGGATGGCACTCAGTACTATCTGCATTAGAAGAAGGTGCGAGAGATCATGTAACATACATACAATTATTGTGCGCACAGGGGAAGTTTCCTCCTACTTTCCTGTGACAGAAAGCTGGGCACCAGCAGCTGAGCCAGCACTCTAGTCTCCGCAGCTCCAGTTAAATATTGCAAAACACACCTTATTAATAATGGGTTGCTGAAATGTTTCTGCCTCTTTGGCATAACTCTTCTGGTGACCTGAACCAAACGTTGGAACTTAGGCCTGGAGCCTCCAGCAACAATATTGAACTGCCTCTGAATTTCATAGGTATGTGGGTAGGCATTAACCATTAATGATAAATGAGGAAAGAAGCTAATAATCTAAAGAAAACTCTCAGGTAAGAAATTTTTCATTCTCTAAACTAACTGTTGATTAGATTTAAAGTTTGATGATCTTTGTTTAAATGTCAATATTATTTCAACCCATGTAGTGCCATAACACATGTTCCAGAAGAAGGGGCTAAGCAGACTAAACACTGGGGTATTGTCCGCATATACTTAAAAATTAAAGATTTAAAAGACAGATACTATTAAAATGAATATATGGTGTATTTGTACAGTGTACATTATTTTTTGACTGTGATCCTGAAATCACATTAAATTTAAAATACCAAGTATGATTCTAGCAAACATATATGGAAAAGTAGTACTGTAACATACACAGAATCATTGTGATATGTTAGAAAAGTGGGTCCAATGCTATTTCTGAAGCAGTAATATTTATGTCACTTATTTTAAGGATATCACAGTTGTGAAGTCAATGAAGAGTCCTCCTTCTGGTGTTAAGCTAGTTATGGAAGCTATATGCATCCTGAAAGGCATCAAATCAGATAAAATTCCAGATCCATCAGGCTCAGGGAAAAAAATAGAGGATTTCTGGGGTCCAGCAAAGAGGCTTCTAGGTGATATAAGATTTCTGCAGTCGCTTCATGAATATGATAAGGACAACATTCCTCCAGCTTACATGGCCATCATCAGGAAACAATATATCACAAATCCTGAGTTTGTACCAGACAAAATTCGAAATGCTTCCACAGCAGCGGAAGGTCTGTGCAAATGGGTCATAGCCATGGATTCCTATGATAAGTAAGTAAGCATTTATAGAAATAAAATCCAAGTGAGTTTAGTCTATTCTAATACTAAGAGGGATTTAAAGTTTGTTGGAGATTCTAACTGGCCTGACATATTCACTGATAAAGATTATGAGGCAGCTGTTGAAAGGGACGTATAGGGTCTGATTTTCAAATGAGCCCATCTCCGGTAAGCAAAAAGTTAATTCTGGGTTCTCTTCCCCATCCTTTGGTATAGGTCTTCAGCAGAAGGGTATTAGAATGCCAGTGGGAAGGAAGGGCTCATCATTTAGTTTCTGAGGACTGGGTTAAACCCCACATTGGAAATTGTTTTGTTTGTATTTGCTTACCCTGATGAAAAAAATCTTGTTGATTTCTGCCATATCTTATTTGTGCTGAGCCACCCCATCAATTTACAGTATCATTATAACACATCCCCAGAGCCTGCATTGATCTATCAAATCCACACTTAAGTACCTAAACTCAGCCTACAATCTGAAAATAAGTAGCAAAGGCCGGAGATGGAGAAAAATCTTTTTACTAACTGTAACAAAATTTAATGTACTAGTACATATTCTTCTCTGTGTGTTTGCTCATGTTGATTCCAGGTGTGTGCCAGAAGAATTTTCCCTTAGTGGTACCCATCAGATTAGTTTAGGAGCCCCTGGAATTGTGCCTTCATAGTGCCGTATATAGGGCCCTGCCAACCTGCTGCCTCTTCAGTTCCTTCTTATTGCCTGTGATAGTTGGTTGGAATGCCCCTTCCCTAGGGGGTCTTCTGATTGTTACATATAAATAGTTATAATGGTACTAGCTGTCTAGATAGTTTGTCTAATTATATATAGTTCTCAGAGTTATCCCCTTCCTACCACCCACCCAATCCCGGCACCGGGTCATGCTTCAGTCTCTAGGGTTTAAACCCTGTGCAGCCTGTAATAAACTGCCCAGGGGTGACCCTCACACTTTTTGCCTGAAGCGTCTGGGGGAATCTCATGAGAAGGAAAAACATTGTAAAAACTGCAGGGGATTCTGCTCCAGGACCCAAAAAAAGAGAAATCAACAGCTGAAAATTCTTCTGATGGAGGCCACCCTTTGCCCCCATTCAGAGCCGAGTTCAGCCAGGACTGGCACCACAGAGATCCTTGGCACCATCCCTTGGCAGTAGACATTTAAAAGTTAATGTTTTTGGACAAACTGTTGTTTGTTATACTGCAGTTTTCTCTAATTTGGCACATGTTGGGGTTTAATGGCAACCCTGGTGTGAGTGTATATGCCAGAGGTCGGCAACCTTTCAGAAGTGGTGTGCCAAGTCTTCATTTATTCTCTCTAATTTAAGGTTTTGCATGCCAGTAATACATTTTAATGTTTTTAGAAAGTCTTTTTCTATAAGTTTTTAATATATAAATAAACTGTTGTTGTATGTAAAGTAAATAAGATATTAAAAATGTTTAAGAGTTTCATTTCAAATTAAATTACAATGCAGAGCCCCCCAGACCAGTGGCCAGGACTCAGGCAGTGTGAGTGCCGCTGAAAATCAGCTCACGTGCCACCTTCGGCACCCGTGCCATAGGTTGCCTACGCCTGGTATATGCATAAGTATTGAGATATATTCATGTGTAGTATAACTCTGATAAATTTAATTTACTAATTTATTTTATTTAGAGTGGCAAAAGTTGTTGCCCCCAAAAAGATAAAGCTAAATCAGGCTGAAGGGGAATTGAAGATTGCCATGGATGGTCTGAGAAAAAAACAAGCAGCCCTAAAGGAAGTTCAGGACAAATTGGCTATACTCCAACAAACTTTGGAATCAAAGAAGCAAGAGAAGGCTGATCTAGAGAATCAGGTACATAATACACATAGATAAAACTATTGCTAATTCTGGGACATTGAAAAAATTGTTTAAAAATAAAGGGGTTTTACCCATCATATTTCTGCTTTTAACCTTCAACCTTGCTAAAGCTTAAATAAAACCCCCTGTTTTAGACTACCGTCATTTTTGTTAACTCTAATATTGGTTATTAAACCATAGGGTAGGTGTGTTTTGGAGAATAAGTATGTAATAATTATGAGAATCATGAGTGCAAAAGATCACATTATATTATATCCCATACATCTCCAGTTGTATCTGACTTGAGAGTACAGACTGAAATACAGAAATGAAAACATCAGGTGATCCAGAAAGGAAATCATTAGGCGATAAATTTTTCAATAATGCCCTGGCAATTTTACTTTACATTAACCTGGACTGACCACCCCTTGCCTCGGGTGAGTGTAGTTAACTATTCGTAGTTATTCAGGATTGCCAGTTAATGTCATATGTGGTTGTGGTTTTTGTGAATTCATTTCTTGGTCACTAATGTCACTAAACAGCCATCAGCTATAGAAATTGGTAATGTTTGCTCTTTTGTCTAGTAAAACCAAATTCTAAAGCTTGGCTTCTTTCCCTTTTCAGTAATTCAGTACTTTACAAAATAATCTGTCCTCACTTTAAAAAAGAAGATTACATGCATATTTTAAACAACACAATAAAAGTTCTTCTTCGGGTAGATGTAGCCATATATTCATTCCATTTAGGTGTATGTATGCCCAGCACACTGAAGCCACTGAAGAACTTTGCCTAGCAATATCCATAGGGGCAGCACTCACACCTTGTGGCCATGCCCCCTCCTCTTTCTATATAAGGATGGCGCTGCCTTGACCCCCCACTCATTTCCTTCTGACCACCCATGGTTAGAGTCAGAACTTGGTGTAATGTTTTCACCTCAAGTTTTCAGTCTCCGTTTTCTGAGAGGGTTTTTGTTTTGTTTTCCTCTAGCTATTAGTTAGTTAGAAGCATATTAGATTTAATTTAGTGTTAGAATAGTTGATTGCCCTGTGTGACGTCCTCACCACAGTTCAACCATTGTGTGTCCTGTGGAGGACGGGGCATCCCTAGTAGTGATCCCCACACAAGGTGCTTGTAGTGTCTTGGTGAGGAACACATTAAGGAGCAGTTCTCAATCTGAAAGTCATTCTAGAAGAGGATTCAGGTGGCAAGAGACTTCTGGCTGAAGCAGCAGCTTCTGGAGCAGGCCACAAGGCTTGTTTCAGTTCTGAGGCCCTTGTCTGTTGTTCCATGTTCGGACCCTGCTATCTCCCCCAAGAGGAAGAGGAGTCATTTCCTCTTCTCTGGTGCAGCGAGGAAGAGGTTCCAAAAACTAATTGGAACTGTTCCAGGCTTTGGAGAGATTCTTCCTCATATTTTGAGGAGGCACCATATACCTTCCAGCACAAGGGTGGTCTGCCTAACCACTTTCCAGTACTGCACCAAGGTCAGTGAGGGCACATAAGGACAAAGAGTCCAAAAGGATGGACTTGTTGGGAGGAAGATTTATACCTCTTCTTCCCTGCAGATGCACACTGAAAACCAGCAGGTGTTGCTCTCTAAATACACTTTATTAATTGGATGGCCACATCTAAGTTTGTGGACCCTACCAGATACCCCCAGGGAAGAGTTTAAGGCATTTGTTGCAGAAGGCTATATGGTAGCCAAGACTGTTATGGTTAGCTCTGAATGCAGTGGATGCCTTGGCCGGAATTCTGGCATCAGTTGTGACTATGTGCAGGGCCTCATAGCTGTATAATTCGGGTATTGTGACCAATGTGCAGCTGATCACTGAGGACTTACCTTTTGATGGTAAGATTTTGTTTTTGAAAAGGACTGACAAGACCCTGCACTCTTTTAAGGATTCCTGAGGTACTTTGTTTATACTGAGCTGTACAGAGACCCCACTATAGTGGTCAGCAGCAACAGCAGTTTATGTCTATCCATGACAATGCTCCAGTCATGTGAACTGCCCCACCAAGTTTCTGTTACATCACATCATAGTTCCTTGATTGTGCCAGGACTTCCAATTTTTCCTGCTTTCTTCCCAGGCTTCTTGCATTTATGTACATGCACCTAAGAAAATTAGCTGATTGTCCTACTTTCTCAGTATGAATCAGGAGGCTTCCCGTCTTGTACCCTCCTCCTTGTGTTTCCTCCCCGTATCCCACTCCCCCATTTACCTCTGGGCTTAGGTTACCATCTCCCAGTGAACCTAGTTTAAAGCCCTCCTTACTAGGTTAGCAAGCCTGCCTGTGAAAATGCTCTTTCCTCCCTTTGTTAGGTGAATCCCATCTCTTCCTAGTAATCCTTCTTCCTTGAACAACATCCCATTTTTGAAAAATCCAAAGCCCTCTCTCTGACACCACCTGTGTAACCACACATTCACCTCCACAATTCAACGGTCCCTATCTGGGCCTTTTCCTTCAACAGAGAGGATGGACAAGAACACGACTTGTGCCTCAAACTCTTTATCCTCCTTCCAAGAGCCATGTAGTCTGCAGTGATCCGCTCAGGGTCATTCTTGGCAGTATCATTGGTGCCAGTGTGGAGAAGTGGGAAGGGGTAGCTGTCCGAGGTCTTGATCAGTCTCAGCAAACACTCCGCCACATTCTGAATTCTAGCTCCAGGCAAGCAGCACACTTCTCGAGTCTCTTGGTCTGGTTGGCAGATGGGTGACTCCATCCCCATTAGGACGGAGTCCCTGGCGACCACCACCTATTTTCTCCTCTTGGGAGTGGTGGTCATGGAACCCCCATCCCTAGGACAATTTATCCCATGCCTTCTGTCCAATGGGGTCTCCTTCTGATTCCTTCCCTCAAAGGGCTCTTCCAAATCCTTCTCCACAGTAGTACCAGTGGAGAGAGCTCAAAACGGTTTCGCACTTCTGTCTGAATTGGGGGTACATAGGTTCTACTCTTTCTTCTTCTAGAGGTCATCTGTTGCCAATACTCTTCCCCATTCTGCACCGCACTCTCTGATTCTTCAGCAAGTTTTGCTTCCAGAACCAAACACTGACTTCTATCCAGAAAATCTTCATTTTCTCTGATGCAACACAGGGTTGATACCTGTTTCTCCAGTCCTCTAACTTTCTCTTCCAATATGCAGACCAGCTTGCACTTCATACAGACAAAATCACATCTTTCCTCTGGGAGAAGGACAAACATGGCACATTCTGAACAGGTCACAATAGCTGATCGCTCACTATCCATGTGTTCCTTCTAAGAGGCTCCTCAGATGTTGTATGTTCTACTCACAGGAACCTGAAAGGCAGAAACACTCTGTGCAAACTCCCCACAGGTGAACTCCCAGGCAAACTTCCTCTGTTTGCCTGTCCTCAGTTTGCAACCTCTCAGTGTTTTATATGAACTTTATAATTTATTTGGAAGAAACAGTAACTCTGGACTTTGTCTCAGCACAAACATGCAAGATAATCCACCACAGAGATTATTTTCCTTCTTCAAACTTCTAAACATTTTAATCAAGTTTTTGTGTGCTGAAATTTTAAAAAAATCAGTGCATACAGGCAAATAATTGCAGGACTGTTCATCGTATGACATAAATCATGACATAGATTATAACATAAATCATGAATAAATGCAATTTATTTTTTGTTTTTGAGGTTGACTTGTGTAGCAAAAAGCTAAAGAGAGCAGAACAATTGATTGGAGGCCTTGGTGGTGAGAAAACTCGCTGGAGCCAGACTGCTCTGGAGCTGGGGCAGCAGTACATCAATTTGACTGGAGATATCCTCATTTCTTCAGGAATTGTGGCTTACCTGGGAGCCTTCACATCCAGCTATAGACAAGTACTGAATACAGTTGTTTTAGCTACATGTATTAAACCAACCAAACATTTTTTTCTCCTGCTAAAATATTTAGATTTTTAAAAACATAGTTTAATTGACTTCAGAAATTTCAAGAATTGAAAAATAAGCTTTTTGTGTGTGTGTGCACACATGCATATATATGCACGCATCTTTGAACTTCACTTAGAAGAAATCAGGGGAACTCTTCCTTCATATTTCTTTACTATTTGCTAACAACATTAATTGTAAAATACCTGAATCTTGTGGTTGTTTTTTTCAAATGTCTGTAAAGTGACTGCAAGTAACTTTATGCCTCATGTCCCTGATCTGCTACCATTCTAGTCAATGGCTAAATTCACTGTAAATTCTGTCGGGGCAGTAGCAGGTCCTATGTCTACAGAATCACTGGTCAGCAACTAGAGTGTAAATGTATTTTAAGTGCAATAATTCTTTAGGAAAAGGAGAAGCAGGGAGATAAAGTGGACTTACTATCATAATCAATTTGTGTATTGAATTCCCATTGACATAAATGGAAGTTGTGTCTGTAAAATAACTACAAGATTAGGAGCTGAGGTCAAAATTTTCAACTATTTATTCATTTCGGGGGCCTCTATTTTTGGATGCCTCCATTTTTGGATGCCTAATTTGATGCGCTTTTGCTCTTATGTTCAGATTTGCTGAGCAGCTGGATCTCTCATTGGCTTCGGCTGAAGAAATGATTGTTCAACACAGCTGAAAATCAAGCCCAGGTTATAACAAGTTGGGCACCCAAAAAAAATCAATGACCACTTTTAAAAATTGAGTCTAATTTTTGAGCCTAAATCTTTCTTTTCTCCTTATCTCCACTTACCTACTTTTACTGTACTTCCCCATCTTTCTTTAGAAAACTCTGTAACATCTCTCAAACTTTATTTTTTTCATCATTTCCATATTTTGACATTATTCTTTTAGTGTTTTACTTTGCAAGAGCTTATTTTGCTTGCATTTTTTTCCTGTTCCCAATTACTGAATGTTGAGAGAATGTAATTCTGTATTGGAAGAAAGCAGCTATTCATCAGGCATCTATAGTATGGCTATGTGTCAGATGACTGAGGTTCTGAAAAGTGATGACTGGGGATCCTGCATGCCAGTCCTGAGAAGCAAAGGCGGTTTTATTCTTATTCATTTGGCAATAACTAAACTTTACTGGTTTTACTCAAGAAGTTTAGTGTAGACTTATGTGGCTGATGGAGGGAACGTATTGTCTGATATGAAACTAAAGTGTTTCCTTCTTTGCGTAACAGTAGCTGTGACCTCGTGACAGCTATTTTTTATTTTAATATATATATGGCCTCTTTGTCATTGTCTGTGTTATCATTATGCATTCATTCGGTGACTGTTTCAGCCTTTCCTGAAACTCTGGGTAGTACTTTCACATTTGTTCATTTTGCAGTTTCTCATTTTCTCAGGAAGCTAATTCCTTTATTTCCTTCAGTTTTTCAAAGAACAAAGCTTTTATATCTTTTTGGCACCTTGGTTTTGAATAAAATACTACAGCCTTCAATTGAAATCTCTGTGAATATTCTTTATCCCCTGAGAATCATTTCCTTTCTTTCTAAATTTGTGATTGCTGTTGCCTTGGAAAGGGACATGAATAAACTTCAGGCTTTGATGTTCACTCTTGTTTAGACTGCTGTGTTTTACAGTGACAGTAAAATGCTTTGGCCTAATCCAAAGGTTTCAGCCAAGATTGCATCTCAATTCCATGTGAAGTAGCTTGTTTGTCAGAGGCTATATCTACACTTAAAAACTATAGTGGCTCATTCTCTACCTACCAGACTTGGGGTTGGGGGACAGGGCTCAGGTCCACTGCTTTGCAGTAGGGTGGCGGTATAAGGGCTTCTATCCAGTGAGGAAGGCGGTTCTTGGGGCTTCTGCTCTGCAGGGCTATGGTCAAAATTCAGGTTGTGTATTTGATTGGGGTTGTGAAGAATTGGATGTGTGCATTGTGATTCATTATTTGTTGGAACTGAAAGAGATTTTTTCTGTGGAGATGAGGCGATGGAGTGCATTTGGCTTTTAGGATCTTTGGGTAGTAAGTCATGTGAACTGAGGTCGCTGTGGCTATTAATGTTGCCTTAACTGGTAATTCCTTTTTTTTAAAATTTCATTAAGAGGAAATGCTCTTGAGGAACCTTCATTTCAAGTGAATGAAGTTTTTTGTGTAGGCATAAATATTGTTCTATTGCTATTGTCTCTAATGGATCATTTAAAAAAAAAGATGCAGTTAACAAAGCTGCATTAACTGAAAATGTTTGCCTCAGCTAAGAGTTCACAGGCTATTATTAAAATCTGATTAGTTTAGGAAGAAAATCTTATGTTTAGCTAGGGAAAGTAGTGTAATCTCAAAGTGATGTTTGACTAATTAGCACAAATTTAAAACACGTTCAGTTTAAAATATAAACAAACCCCCCTCAAATGCCAGCAGATCCAGACCCAGTAGGTTCCTGTCATGTAGGGAAATCCTCCCGCGGCAAAAAGCTGTCATAACAACTCCTACATCATCCATTCTCCAGGTCCTTGTATGGTGTGCATCTGGAAATGGCATGTGTCTGGAGCATCCCTATGCCATAGCAATCCTCAGCTGCCAAAAAGGCATCCTGTGTAGAACTGACCTCAAGATCTGGGGAATGCAAATGTAGCCTAAAGCCAGATATGTTGCGTCATCTCTTCTTTCTTGCTCTGAGTGTAGCTCAGCGTAAATGAAGGAATTGTCCCTGTATGTTCTACATGAACAGTGGTTATTCTTTTAATTTCTTATGTCTGGTTTTTCTAGTGTTTAGAGAAGTACAGAAATGACTTTACTGTAGCAATGTTTTAGGGGAAAGAGTTGAAAAATATAGATAAATGTATTGACAGTTTTATAAATCTTATGAATGTAATAGGAAACAGACGAAACTTTAGTTAACATTTGCATTCTTGTTTTCTAGAATCAAACAAATGAGTGGACATCGCTGTGTAAAATGAGAGATATTCCTTGCTCAGATGATTTTTCTCTAACAAATACTTTGGGAGAACCTGTTAAAATCAGAGCTTGGAACATTGCTGGATTACCATCTGACATGTTTTCTATTGATAACGGTATCATTATCTCGTAAGTAGGAAATTCACATCTGCTAGCTTTTATTAAATAGCTTCTTACAGCATACTTTTCAGTTATTACTTTTATGGACACATTATATTTCTGTGTGGCAAGTTCAACAATTAAACTAAACAAAACTAAGGCTGTTTCTATATTTTACTATATACTTTTTTCAAGGCTTTTAGTGTGTAAAGTAATTCAGTCCCCTCTTAATTTTCATGAGTTGCTGTAAAGGGATTAAACTTTTTAGATGACAGAAGGTTGCAATAAACTACACTTTATGAACACATAGTAATTTTACTTGTAAATGACCAATCAGTAATTAAAACAGCAAATTTTGGATACCTCTTGGAAGAGTAAGCTTGGAGTAGACTAACAGCAGGAAATGTTCAGCTCTATGAAATGAGACTGTTATTCTGAAGCTCTAATAGATTAATACCCCACACTGGTGGAATTCAGAGGAAATCCAATGTTGTTGCTGGATGCTCCAAGACAATGCCTCGGGTCACCAGCAGAGTTTTTCTGAAGCTGTAGATATACCCCAGCAACCAATTATAAGTATTAAAACAACAAACTTTGTATAACGTATCAATGAATCTTAAAGCAAATATATGTCCAATTCTCCCTATAGATAAAAATTTCAATTTGCTACACATTTTATTCCCACCACTTAGCAGACTACCATGGTGGGAAGCTTCTAATGGAAAATTATCAAATAACAAATTCTGCTGCACAGTTTCTCTCCTCCTTCATTATTATTGGGAAGTAGCGAGCAGTGAATAAGGTAGAGTGGAGGGGGAGAAGCAGCAGAGTTTAAGTACAGGAATTTTGTGTTAGAATATTGGGTAGAAATGAAAGTGTCTCTCTAATCCATATAAAGCTAGAGCTTTGTCATTCAAATAATTATTTTGGGAACGGACTCTGGGCACCTTCCTGCCAATAGAAGCCTCCGCAGACAAATGGAAACCTATTTTGCAAATCTTGCTGAGATGAGGCTTATACACCTTACCCACCAATGCCACTAGTGACCTTGTAGACAAAGTCTTCATTCCTAGTCTTTAAATAGTTCCCTAGATGCCCAGCACACTGATTTTAACATCTTGCCTGCAGCAACTTTGAGGCCCTAAGGCTCTGTAATGTTGAGCAGAGTGAGATGAACAATATACAGTTGGCTAGTGTATTGAATATGTGCTTCAGATATCTCTTTAGAACTCTAGGAATACCTATTCATGTTATGACCTTCTAAAGAGATCCTAAAGATGGGTACAGAATGATGGGAAATCCGTGGAACTAAGGAAAGAAGAACTTACATTGAACAGAAATGTTTGTGGAGTTATAAGAGTGACCTTTTCCTCATGGCATCAGCAATGTGGTACTTGTATAAATAGGGGAACTAGTTCCAAAACCTGGCTTCATGAAGTAAACCCAAATAAAAATGTCAGTAACAAGCTTGTTTACATTACTCAGACTGACTGGTAATACTCAGATGGGGAGTATCTTCCTTTTTCCAGGGCCGATGCTTAATTTCCCATGGCATTTGGTTATAATACGTCAATCAGCTAGAACCTCTAGTGTAGCTGAGATTACCAGAACTTTTTAAATGCTAAGAAATTCTGTGTCTTTCCTGTAAAGAAACCGAAGAATACTTGTAGCACCTTAGAGACTAACCAGTTTATTTCAGCATAAGCTTTCGTGGGCTACAGCCCACTTCATCAGAT